>VZSC01015863.1:53965-80177 GCA_013398225.1 Steatornis caripensis
CAGCCGCTCCCCCCAGCTTTGTATCGTCAGCAAACTTGCTGAGGGTACACTCTGTCCCTTCATCCAGGTCGTTGATGAATACGTTGAACAGGACTGGACCCAGCACTGACCCCTGGGGAACACCGCTGGTCACAGGCCTCCAACTAGATTCCACACCACTGGTCACAACCCTCTGTGCTCTGCCATTCAGCCAGTTCTTGACCCACCTCTTTATTATGATCTGTTTCTCTCCAGTCTCCCGCTCAACAGCCTATGGGCTGTGGTCAGAAATTTTTATACAGCTCCTGAGTTTGAGGAATACATGCTATTTCCATTTCTGTGTTGGACATACACAGCTTGAGAGAAAAGATGTCTGCACTGTGGTGTGTATGCGAGAGTTGGAGGATGGAAGAAGTTTTTCCAGGTGACCTTCTTTCCCTCCTTGAAAGTAAACCAATTTAAACTTCAGATTGCCTCCTCCTTGATTCTAGACTTATAAGATAAATTCTTTTTTTTGAGCGCTTCATTCCTGATCTTACTCCTAGACGAATAGATCAGTTTATGCCATCCACAGAAGTCCAGGCTGAGTGACTCGCTACTTTTTGCTCACTGGTCCTGGAAGAAGTTAAGCAGATGTCCAACCTTTTCTGGAGTTTAAAGACATTGCCCTAGATATTATTGAGTACTTCCTGCATTTAGGGTGTTTTTTCATGTCTTTATTAATTTGCTGTATGTTCTCCTGTGCTTTCCTTTCCTTTATTTGGACATCCTTATGTTGCTTACGATGGGCACTAGAGCTATCTGAAATTCAGCTGCACATTTTAAATACTCATGTTCACCCGATCCTTCCCCCAGCCAAACAAACCTAACAGAGGTTGCTAAAGAGCATTGTATTTCTTCTACAATAGAGTTTTCTGCGTGCTTTAGAGATGTGGCTTCTTCCTCTCCTCTTCACCTTTCCTCACCTGTTCCACTGGTAACAGCTTCTCACAAAGGAGAGCGATTATTATTAAACTGGCTGACACTGTTCCAGATGTTTGGGACTTTTTTTTTT
This sequence comes from Steatornis caripensis, assembly GCA_013398225.1. NCBI lineage: Eukaryota > Metazoa > Chordata > Aves > Caprimulgiformes > Steatornithidae > Steatornis > Steatornis caripensis. Next base: position 54,999 of record VZSC01015863.1, read on the forward strand.
TCTGAATTTAATCTTCTTCCAGATCCTGCAGTAAAATCATAACCTCACGCTACTTCCCATGAAATAGTATAGTTAACCTTTGGAATTCACTGGTGCATGAAAAGCATGAATGACACAGACAGGCTGGATAATCAGAAATGCATTTTGCATACTAAGCAGTTATGGAAAAAAAGAAAGTCTAATCTCGTGCTTAAAATCTCACAGCAGGATAACGTCAGAAAGGATTTCACCCTTCTGCTCAGTAATGAAACTTAAAATCTTGTGATACTTCACTTTCTCCATGGAATCAAGATTGTCCATTGAGGACAGGAGCATTAATTTACTTTGTGATGGTTTGACAGCTCTCCTGTTCTTTATGCTTTTTATTCAGTTATCACAATGCTACTGGAATTATGGAACAAATATAAGCTTTGCTCTAGCTCAACTACAAAGATGAGGAGCAGGGCAGTTAAGAAAAGTACTTGTTTGTTCCACAGAAATTATTGTTTTAGAATGCAAGTTGAAGATGATGCATGGAGAAATGCATCCTGTTCCTCTTTCCACCCCTCCACGCTTTCTTTTGCATTTTGTTTAAAAAGCTCTGGAGACTTTGGCTCTATGTAGTAAAGCAGTTCCAAAAGAGGGAAGAAAATTTGACTAGCTCAAAAGAGAAGGTAATTGCCATCTTGAGTCATTTGTGTGCTGTAAAACATTTGCAAAGATTTGAAATGTTAAACTTCCTAGGAATCACAGGAAATGGCATCTGTAGATGCCAATTTGAATTTATTGGGTTGTAAATGTAAAAGGATACAATGGGAGAAAGAGCGCGCTACCAGTCTCTCCTCAATATCAGCTGTGATATTTGAACTTTTTAAGAATAGAAGGTTATAAAGGTGAGTATGCATTTCTTAAATACCCATCTTTTAAGCAATGAGGTCAGTGATTTGGTGTTCTGTTGTTCCCATTGTGCTGTATCATAGAAATATGTAACCTTCAGTGGCAACGGATTCAGAGGCTGCTGCCTGTACTCCTGTCTTTGTCCTCTGCTTTTCCGTGCTGAAAGAGAAAACTTGGAATCAAGGTGTAACACATTAAAAATCTATGTGGCTTCCTTATGAACTGAACTCCATTAAAAAAAAAATTCTATGCCTAAATGGAAGAGCATCAATGGTATTGTTTGGTTTTACTTTTTTATGCTCTGCAACTTCCAGAAAGTGTACCTGGATTTTCAGTCAGTCAGACTTGGTAGATTTATGATTCTCTTTTGCCACGTGGACTATGATTTGACCACAGATAACAAGATCACTCCCACCTAGGTGAAAGAGTGAGTTTGTACTACTGTAATTTCTGTTGATTGCTCTGATGAGATTGATAAAGATTATATGGGTCTATAGCCTGAGCTGTCTCTTTGCCTGTTGATGCGTTTTCTTAAGGATATGTTGAAATCCATGAGTAGGCGACAGCTAGTGATGAGGGAGCAAGGTTTTACTGTCACTTTATATCCATTGTCAAGTTCAATTCTTGGAATAAACAGAGGTTGTTGTCTTCCAGAGTTATCAGTCCCCTATCCTTTACTGCTAATAAATCCACTTTAGACAAAAAGCCAGGGCAATCTGTGCTTTTATGGAAGACAGAAGATTTAAGTTCAGATCCAGAGCCTGGATGTAGAAAAAAAAGAAAAATGTTCTTGACTAATTTGCTGAAAGTCAAATAGATTTTTTTTTTTACTTAAATGAATTCTTAATATTTCTCAAATGAGACAAATAAAATCTCTCTTCAATCTTTCAGCATTTACTGATAAATTGTGTTAAGAATGAAATCTTTTTTTTCTTCTCTTTCTACTATCTGTAAATTCTGTGATTTCATGTGTGTGAATGAAATGCATTTCTTCTCTCTTGTATGTGTTTTTTTTATCTGTTGCTTGGTTGGGTTAAGGTAGCCACATCCCTTTGTCCTTGTTGCTTACGTTGTCATTCCTGCATGTAGTGATTATGCATGTTGGCTGTGATGGTTATACCAACTGCTTTTATTTATTTAAAGTAATGTGACCCTGGTTTACCTGCCTCTATACTAACCTGTTGTTTATTGTTTTTGCTTTTTTTGTTTGTTTTTTGTTTATTTTTTGCTAACAAAGTTGAGTTGACCAAAGCTGACCTGCAAGGTAGAGAAGGTTCTTCTTCCCCGTTACTGGTTTGAACTGAAGGATGCTTTTATGTAACATTTGGTGCCTTTTACTGGATGCAGTCACACCTCTGAGACAGGAACAGAATGACAAACCCCAGCCCTCTGGAGGGGATATCTGGACTGAGGAAGGACACGGCAAACAATGGAACTGTTTTTGTTGACCTGAGGGGTTTGACTGTATCAATCTCTGCATATCCATAAGAGCACAAGTTGATTTCCTGAAATGCCTGATGATTGTTCAGGCAAATAGCTGATGTGTATAGAGACATAGAAGGCCCTCAGAGCTTTACAAAACAAAAAGCTGACTTGGATTCCTCAGTACTGATTTTAAGGAGTGAGACCAGGAGCTAAAAGCTAGTTTTTCAACTTAGACTGTGAAAAAAAAACCCTCACAAAAATAGCTTTCTGGAATTTGTGTTTAAAAAAAAAATCTATTAACTACAAATTCCCTTAGTAGTTAGATGGCACTTTACAAGCCATAATTGATCAAGCATATAAGTGGTCATGCCTGATCCTTTTGTGCCTGCTAATTTTTGTACCTCTCATAGGTCTTTTTTAAAACCTTTTATTGCATAACCTCTGATTTTTCACAAAGCAGATAGGCCTCTTTGATTATGTTGATCCTCACGTGAAATTCTTACTGACATCTTTTATTGGTATTGCCAGCTAAGTAAAAGGGTTCAATCAATGATATTTGAGGTTGCCAAAAGTTTGGGAACTATGTGGATAGTGTTAAAATACTAAAGCTACTCAAGAGAAAGCCATTAAAGAGACTGAGAGTACAAATGAGGGAAAAAATGAGGAGAAATCAAGGAATACAGCTCAAAGAGGAGAGGCCAGATAGTGAATGAGAACTTGAATTATAGAGAGATTATGGGATAAAGAGTGCTGGCAGAAAACAGTTTGGTGAAGGCTAATTCTTAGGAGGCAAATAATGAAGGAAGAATTAATGGTACAATTACAGACAAATACGCTATTTCCCTGGGACATAAGCTAGGAAACCTACTTATTACAAATTAATAGGAATTTGATACTGGTATAACCAGAGAGGTGTTTTCCATGGTGTTGAAAGTCTGTCCCTTTAAACATGGTAATGAAAGTATACTTCCCAACTCATCTAGAGAGAATGCAATATAGAGTACAAATTAATTTGTTCCTGAATGTTGCAAAAGTTTAAGAAAATGCTCCTCCTTTTTAAGGGAACAAGAGAGAATGGTCTCAGGTATTAAGGGTAAGTCAGGGGCATTCAACAGTGTCTCTCTAACAGTCCTGAAGCCACAGATGATATCGGTTATGGTATCAGCTTAATCACCTTGAAATTTTGTGTCTAAGCCCCAGGTTTAGTCTAAGATTTTGTTGCGGGAGAAAACATGCAGAGTGTTCCTGTTTTACTCTCTGAAATAAAGACAAGACTTCCCAACATTTTACATGTCATTGCAATTAAGTTTTTGTGGCTTTAATCAGGTGCTTCATAAGCTCCTTTTCTATTCACTGTGTTTACTGTGAAGATCTGGTGAAATTGCTGACCTGATCTAATGCAATAGATGCAATTTTCAAATTAAAATATTCCTGTTCTATGTGTAGGCAGGTTACATTACCTTTGCTTCAGAATATCATCTGTGTTTTTAGGTAGGGTTTGGCATTTAACGGCTCAGTAGAAAAGGGTAAAAATATATGTGGAGGAACCAAGGAAATTTTAATGGGTAAACAGGTTATCACTGTAGCACTTGTTAATAGACAGAAGCACATTAGAAGGGACCTTATTACCCAACAGATAAAGATACTGATAGCCCAAGATAATCTTAGCCATTGGATGTATATGAAGCATTCAATCTGAAAGATTTGACAGCCTAGAGGTAGGCAGAAGTTAGTGAGATGTGTTGTGCTCTATGCATGCAGAGCATGTGACTGTGACCGTGTTTTGTTGGCATCTCTGGCCTATTCCCAACTGTAAAAAGCTGAAGTACTCTGTCTTACAGAGGCTAAGGATTTAGAGAGTATTAGGTGCTACACTTAAGGGATATCTGAAGTTTATGTAAATGAAAGTGGTAAAGGGTGAGATTTGAACGAATTGAAAGATACATAAGCTGAGATCGATGTGAGAAGAAAAAGCATCCTGGAAGTACACTGGGGTTTAAATAGCTTTAAGATTAAGGTGTTCTGTGCCATTCATTCAGACTTGGCAGGGAACTTGGGACTTGCGTTAGACATCAGCAAGTATTGGGTCTCTCTGGCTGCAGCCACTGTTGTTCTCTCTAGTCAGTTGTGTGTCCATCGGAATTCAGAATACATGCCCAGGAGTTCTTACTTGGTTTTTGATGTCCATTGAAGGGGGTGCAGCATCAAAAAGAGATCCGAGAACAAACAGATTTGTTTGTTGGTTTGATTTTTCCAAAGTCCTCAGAACCTAAAGCCTTGTCACAGCTATGAAGATTATTCCGTCTCAAGCTCATATTACAAAGGTCTTAACTATATAGGAATATTTGCACTTCAGATAGAGACACTGATCACATTGAAGCCTAAGGGGAAGCATTTGACATAATGTGGGTTATTGGCTTTTCAGGAAACCAACCTTTGCTAAATGAGTTTGCCTATTTCAGAGTAGACCATGAGGCCTGGTACTTTTGTACCGGTGTGATTTGAATTGGGGAAGGGTGTGTATCCAATTGACTGTACTTTCTTGTTTGCATGCAACCCTTTCAGTTTTTCATGTCTGCTTTTAGTTTCTGTGTCTGAATGTCTGAATCCTGTTTACTTCCTCTAATGCATTTGCATCTCTCTGTCCCTTGTTGCATCTCAGGTCCAGGCATACTCCCTTTTATGCACTTGACTTTTTGGTGTGTGATTGGGATTGTTTTGGGTTTAGGGTTTTTTTTTGTTCTCCCCTCACTAGCACGTGTATGAGCACTTTGCTCAAGACCTTTTAGGTTGCTTAGAGATGGAGAGTGGCCGGGTGATAAGAGGAAGGAACATATGTATATGCCAGGTTTCGTGGAGGGGAAAAAACACCCACCACCTTGTAGATTCATCCTCTGTGGATTGTAATTGCTGCTGTGATTCCCTTCTCCTGTTGCCTTGAGGTAAATGTGCTTTCTATGGGAGACTTGCGTATTTGTTATTTTAACTAGTCCCAGTCCCTGAAATTTTTAGGCCAGACACGTATTTGGAACAGGAGGACTCAGCATCACAACTGATGCCAGGTGAATGAAGAGTTTCTGTTGAGGCACTGGAATAAATGGCTGTATTTTCAGAGGACCGTAGAATGCTGGCTTTTGAGTTATTTCTGAACAATGGGTAACTTTAAATATGGAACTTGCCAGAAGTTTAACCTTATTTAGGTGATGAAAGGGATGATGAGTTCTTTACAAAAACTGGAACTGAGAGCGCTCAAATAGCTGGCTTTGTAGTCCTTTAAAATCCCTTTTGGTTTTTTGGATCTGGTTTGTTAAGTTAAAGTTACTCTGTGATATTCCTGCTTTCTGCCACCTGTGACTCAAAATGCAGCATCTAACTTTCTGAATCGTCCACTGAACCTTGACTATACTTTAGTTTCTTACATTTGTGCAAAGTAAGTGTCAACATGCCACCATTGTTATTTCACAGTTACAGCATATCAGATATGGTCTATCCAGTGAAGTAATGGTTCCATGAGATTCAGCCTCAGTTTTACTTGCTTTTTACTCAGAAAAAATATTTTTTCTGAATTATTCTAAAATTGGAAAATTTAGCTGGAGTAACTTCATTTTCTCCTTAACCTGCACTAAGAGTGAAGCCTGAAACAGGTTTATATTCTGTCTAGTGCATATGGTTTCCACAACGTAATGGCTCTCTGAGCTGTACTGGGCATGCACATTAAATTCAGAAAAGCAGACTGTCTGTTTGTGGAAGAGGAGTGCTGACAGAATTAGATTGTAGATTTATCGTAGGTATAAATTGCCCATCATAACATCTGACTGGTAGTGGTAGAGATATTTCAATGCTTGATGGCATTTGCAATTTAGGAACTATAGGACAAAAGACACACCTTGTTCTGCAAAGACAGTAAAGATGTCTTGCATGTGTTACTTTCCTATCTCTCGCTAATCTCTTTGAAGGTACAAGGTAAAAATACGGGAGCATTTATGGAGATGGAGAGTGAAAATGGACCCATGGTGCCATTGAACCTTGCCTGTTGCAGATATTCATCTTACTGAGAAAATAATGTTAACACAAATGATAGATTCCTTTCAATAGGAGTGAGTTTTCGATGTATGAAGGAAGATGCTATGTACAAAACCAAAAGTGGTTTTCTTAGCTTAATGCTTATTGCTAGTTATGATCAAAGCACCAGGCAGTTACGTTATAATCCTGCAGCTGTTGTATAAAAAAACCTGATTCCTCATGTAACTCAGAGGGATGGTAAACACAGTACTGTCTTCTATTTCTAAAGTTCCTTTCTCTGTGAAGAGCTTTCAAATGACATAGCAGGAATAACTTCTCTTGCCAGTGAAATGCGCTCACCTGTGGGATGAAACATGGCAGTTTTAGCAATGGTAGAATTCAATTTTTTTTTAGTTTCAGGGCAAAGAGAAACGTACCATACACCTGAAATTGCAGGAAAAAGTTAGGGAGACAAAGTAATTGTTCTAAGCAGAATATGGATGAGAGGTCTGGCTACTGTACTCTTTTAAGGTGATTTTCTTCAAATACTTAGTGGTAAAACTAAGAAACCATACATCTAGCTAGGTAACTTGGAAGAAAAGTGTAATACTGGACTCCTTCCCAAGGAGAGAGAACCAACAAGATCTCATATACTGAACTGTACCAGTAAAAATTGTAGATGCACAAATGAAGATCAAAGGGACATTGTTGAAGAATTCTGCTTTGCCATGTCCTATTCCTAAGGAGCTGCCTCTGTTGGTAGGATTAGTCTCGACAGGAAGAGACAGAGCAAGTCTTACTCATGCTAGCAGGGATGCTTTTCTGCGCTCGAGACTTCTCCACTTTTATTCTATATCTACTGCCCAGCCACTCCCCTTTCCGAAGAAAATCAAGGCCTTTGAACAAAAATGCACTCAGTGGAAATAGCAAGCGTTGTCAGAGTGTTCGAAATTTAAGGAGAAAATTGAAGTCGACATACATATTTTATTAATTAAAAGCATAGTGTCATTTATCAGATATATCTCAGATTATTATGTGAAGACTAGTTCTGAAACTTTGGTTTTAAATACTTTGACTGCTGTAAGCGTTACTAAAGGAATGAGATTAAAAATAGACCTGAACTCTGAATTTTAGAACCAATTCTACTGCTGTTTATATAATTGTTTGTCATCTTATCTTTCCTTATTCATTAGCACTAAAGGGCATGTGTGTGGTAACACAGTCTTCTTGTTTCATAAGCTTTCCTGTGCTTCTGTCTCTCTGCTCCCTAGTCCAAAATCCTAATCCCCTGTGACATCCCTGTTAGTTGCCCTGAACAAAATTCTATTGCCACAGGTGGAGGATTATGACATCAGGCAAGGACTGTAAGCAGCAGGAGTAGATCAACTCATAGAGACAAAGATCCTTTTACCATGCAAGTGGCCTGTAGTACTAAGGAGTGAGGCAAAGTGTAATACCCAGCATCTATGCTGTGCCATCACAACTGACTAAAGACGGCAGATCAGGCTTTGAGCTTCCTTGTAGTATTGTCGGGCTTTCAAATTTGCTCATTGTTGTGGTTTTTTCTTTTTCTTTTTTTTTTCTCTGGCTACTTTGCAAGCACTGTTTCCATCTTCACAGTTGCTTTCTGTAAAGTACAGTTTAGAAACCACAATACTGTCATTTGAATTCAAGTCCTTTGGCTCTCTCAACTCTCTTGCAGTGAGCACCTTAAGCCACGGGTACTAGCCTCATGCAGTCTTGTTCCTTGAGTAGAGCACTGGTCCTTTCTGTTGTGATACCTAGACAAAGGATATCCCCATTAGATGAAAGCCATTGTCAAGTGCAGTTACTGATTAAAGTGTTCTCAGAGTGTAGGAAGAGAGGATAAACGTTGTTGAAAATGCTGTTCTACTTTGCTTCTATGTAATGGTGTTTTCAGTTGATGCTGTAGCAAGTTTGCATAGCACAATTCCTTTCTGTTATTATTTAAAAAATATATATAACTTGTTTATATCTCTAGGAGTATCAGCATTCATATTTAGGATTAAAGGTTAGATAATGGGATAGTAAAGGTACAGAAGAGGTCTCAGTTCCTTATTCTTTGCCCTCAGATAACTTGGACATTTTAGACAAAATGACAATTAATATTCTTTTTCAGATTGTTAAATGTCATCCCTGCTTTTGCTGGGCCAGAGAAAGTATGACGCAAGTGTCAGATCGCAACCAGATGCATGTCTATTTATGTAGTTACGTCCATGTCTTTTGTAAGTGTAAAGGCAGGAGGGAAGCGTGTACATACATGTGCCTACCAGCCCACACCGTGAATCTGCCAGCACTGTTGTAATCCTAGAGGTGTTCTGTTAAGTTCATGTTGTGCCAGTGAGACCACTGGGACTCATACAGATGCAGATGAGTCAGGTGCGTTGGAAGAAAAGGCACAGGGGAGGAGAAAAGTGTTGAAAAGTGCTGCTCAACTTTCTTACAGTATGGTAACGCATGATTTTCTTGCTGTGGCTGCTGCTGCTGCCTTTTTTCGGTGGGTGAATTTCAGGGATTTTGTTGTCTGATTTTGCTATCCATGTTTATGGTTCTACCTGGAGGTTTTGAGTTTTGGGTTTTGTGTTGTTCTTTTTGTTTAGTTTTGTTTTTCTTAACAATGTAACAGATCCTGGAAGAAACTCAGATTTTTGTTAATGTTCAGTTAAACTTTCTGCCTGCTGATAGTCATGTGTTCCTTCTCATTGCAGGAGAGATATAAAGAAACACGGATAGCTAAAAAACTACTAAAATTCACCCATTCTGTTCTTGCAGTGGGGAAAGATGATCTGGTGGGAGGAAGAGCAGGAACTCTGCACCAAAGCTGTAAGAGTCTGTTCCTGGCTTGGTCTTTGAATCTGGGAGGATTGTGACATGACAGGGGGCTTCCAGTTAGATGTGGGTTCTACAAATGCTCCTAAATGTGGAAGTGCCTAGATGCACAATCTGAGTATCAAAGATGTTGTATAACTGTGGGATTCAGTTAAATCACTGTGGGTGGTGTCAGATGGAAGTTGAAGAGTTTATTTTGGGTTAAAACATTTGAAAATGCTGTCTCCACTTTTGTGTGTCCTATCTCATCTATAAAGTGCTGATGTGATGACGAGGTAAGGGTGAAGAGTAGGATGACCCTCATGGAATTGCTGTTGCTAACAGACTGTGATGGAAGATGCTGGGATGGGCAGAACAGTTGTTGCTTTATCCTTATGTCGTTGTCCTAGATTGGAAGTGGTTAACAAACTGATCTCAGGCAGCCTAGCCAGTTGATCGTCTACTCTATTATCTACTCCATTTCTTTTGTTTCTTCTTCTTTTCCACCAAGTGCAGGATATAGAGTAGTACGTATGTCAGCTATACTTGCACATTTTGTTTGAAGTACTGCACAATAGGAGCAACATACCTTTGTGTAGAATGCTGAAGATAAAACACTTTCCCAGGAAGTAACTTTAAACTCGTGTTCGCATAATCTGTGGCTTGCAGCTTCGCATCTGCTCTCAGGTAATTCAGAATCCAGCTACCTCCTTGTGGATGACATGCGAGCTGTCATTCAGAGTCCCTTTAATCTGAAGACCACTTTTTTGCTTGTTGCCTGGGTTATGTCTTTGCAAGGTTTATCTGAGTAGCACAGCAACTGTTAGCTCCAAATCACAGGACAATGAAAGGCTGTTCTGTTAGTAGTGGCTGTTTCCTTCTCTGCTTCCCCCAAAGGCTATGGAAACCAGTCCGGAATAGAGAAGTGTCATGGACTAATGTCATGCCCTTCTGAGGACTTTATTGACATGTTTCCAGAGGAACCTATGTAATGGGACTGGTCAGAGTCTTTGTTTTCTTGTTTGTTTGTTGTTTGGGTTTTTTCTTAATGTGTAAAGCAAAGTTGTAGCCAAATGAGGCTTCAAAACTTCAGTTTGAGTCCGTGTTTCAGTGTTCTTTGGGTAGGATGAAGCATTGTTCATGGGCCCATTTCTTAACCTTCATTTCTACAAGGCGATCAAACTTCCAGGGAAGCACCACAACCTGGCAGTGTTTGTTATCCTTGCATCACACAGTATTTTACAGTAAATTTCTTTGAGCAAGCATTGAATATGTGAGTTGGGCCTGCCTAAGAGGGAATATGTTGCTGTTCACTCTTCCTCCTTGCTCTGTGTTAGTTTACTGTTTTGTCGTGGAGTGTACAGTCGTCTTTGTGCTCTTTTTACCTGAGTTTCTTGCATGTCCAAGAATGGAAAAGTGTTTGATTGGTGCTTTTTCTCTTCTGCATGAAGATCCCGATGGCAATGGTAACAATGAATTGGAGCTTTTTTGGGCCTGACTAAAATGATTCTCTCAGCTTTTTTTCATCCTTTTCTTGTTATCCCTTCTCCAGGACCGAGCACTACCTGCCAGGAAGATTCCTGTGCGAATCAGGGCATCTGTAATCAGCAATGGGAAGGCTTCACCTGTGACTGCTCCATGACTTCATATTCTGGGAGCCAGTGTAATGACCGTAAGTAGGCTTTTCCATTGGATTGGAGAGCTGTGAGTTCTGATGGAGGGGATCACGGAAAACACATGGTTAGTTTTACTTGCAATTAAACTACAATTTTCCCAGCGTCAAAGCCAAACTTTGTTTCCTGTAGTTTCTTTGAAGCATATAGCAGGTTATTTTTTTCCTTGTTAGAATGAAAATATGCAATTTGGTACGTGTTGTTTGGGGGGTTTTTTCTTCTTTTTAAAAGCTAACTCAAACAGACCAATAATGGTAATTCATATTAATGGAATTCCTGGTTTAGTGAAGCCAGGAATGACTTGTATATATTGTGTGTAATATTTACAAAGGTGCAAAATGGCTAGATTTTGTGTACTGAATTATGTTTTGAGGTTTTCATTCAGACCTTGGTGACAAAGACATGGAATCCACGTGAAACTTCTGAGCAGTGTTCTAGATTGTCTTCTATTGAATTACTAACTGTATACTAAGTTGAAAAAATGGGTACTGTTTGCTAGAACGTTCAGTTAAAACCGGGTGGTAAATTAAACGTACAGCAACAGTGTCGTGCTTCTTGGCATATTGATTTGCTTCGTCTCAAAACATTGGATGTTCTTCTTGACCAATTACTAGTAAGATCTCTGATAAAATAATGGAACAAAACCCAGAAGTCTTCCTGTAGGGGGCCGATAATCAGCTTTCAGACATTCCCTCTGCTCATCCTGATACGGCCTTTGCTGCTGCCTGGAGGGAGCAGATCAGTTCGGCTCTACTCTCTCCCCACTTCTGTTATTTAAGGCGGCAGTTAGTCCCCTTCTCCCTACCCCCTCCAAGGAAACAGGGAACAAAGGAGCACATTGAGTGCTGTAGTAAGCATAACAATAGGCTTCAATAGTTTGGTTCGTTGTGTGTGTAAATTTTAAGACTGGGAAAGACTCTTACAGTCCACTCTGACCACCTGCATCTCATAAGCTGTGGCTTTTCGTTGAGGGTATTTGCGGTAGACTTTATTAGTGGGAACAGCAAGGTGCGTGCAACCTTGGTGCCACAGCGCGCTCATATCTGCAACCCTTCCCTTAGAAGTCTGAGATGTGGCTGAATTGATGGCACATATGACAAACTCTTTAATATGTGGTTACAGTCTGTTTCTGCTAAAGGCCAAAAAGCTTGCTTTTCTGAGTCATTTATAAAACGTGGTGTTATCTGCGTTGGTCTCCCCTTTCTCCTAGCATAGGTCTCCCAAACAGATACTGGAAAGGCCTATAGGTATTTGTGCTTTGGCAGGTGCTGTATAAGAAGGATACTACAGACAGATTTATAGGCTGTAATGCCATATCTGATTTTGGGTTGTTTTAGAATCCAAAATGACTCGTTTGGATCCAGAAGAAACCACAAGATTTGGCTCCGATTTTCTACATGTTTGTTTTTGTCAGCTGGACACCTAGTTTCCCATTCTCACACTGCTTGTCCAGTCATTCAGTTTAGCCTTGCTAAGCATAGCATGTTACCTGTTGGGTAACAGACATGCTACTTTGAATCCTGTTGGGCTGCATTTAAGTAAGTGTTCAGGAAATCTCTGAGAAGATTATTGTTACTGTCGGTTTTGTTTCTAATATGCTGGGCTTCACAGCTCCAGAATGTTGCAGTGCCCTTGTTATGCCCTTACTAATGTCTTAGAGCAAACTCTGAAGTGTCAGGAAGCCAGGTTCCTGTGTCTGTAATTGGTGATCCCGTGCTGCTTTTTAGAGCTGGCAGCTGGAAACCATGCAGAGCAGACAGGGGTTTGATATGCGTAAGGGTGATGTGGGCAATGTAGTACCCAGCCTCCCAGTGTCAGGCCTGGCTGATGATTCAGAAAGGCTCACAAGAGGATATGAGTATCAAAATGGTGCAGAAAGGTGAGTCATGTGGACTCCTCCTGGAACACAACGAGACTTCACCCGGGATCTTCAAAATGTGCGTATAACATCTTTTTTGTTGTGTTGTTTTTTTTTTTCTTCCCCCCTAGTCTTTGCCATGTATCAGGACATTGAAGACATAGTTCTACTCCTGGTTGCCTGATAAAGTTATGAAGTTGTTGTGGAGAGGGAGGAGGCTTTATTCCTGTTCCTGTCTGTTAGATGTGGTTGCTATTATACTTGTGTCTAATGGAAGTACAGGCACTTGTATGTTAACTGAATTAAATGTTATTTAGACTGGATTTTAATGCAAGTAATGGCAGGGCGAGATAACTTCTCCGTAACCTTGAAGCCTTGCTATTGTTTAGAAATGTATCAGGCTCTTTGGTAGAACTTTTTTTTTTGCCACAGAAGCCTAATTCTATTAATTTAGTAGGTGGCTATTTCTATTTTATGAGCAAATTGTGATCTCCCACTGATGTGAATATGGAATATTGAATTCAATAGAACAAGTCTAGATTTACACAGTGGAAATGGTAGCAAAAGGACTTGCTGAATATATTTTTCTTTCCATTTCTATTTACTCAAGCGTCCACACTGGAAAATTTGCATTTCCTTGTGTTTGCAGAATATTTCAGTGTCTTTGACACAGATAAATGGCATGTCTGGTGTTCTTTTCAGTTATTCTTGATGATCTCTTTAGATCAACCCCAATTAACTATTGATAAGTGTGATTTGTTACTTGCTAGTGAAGTCATTCAGTCTTACCAATAGTCAAGAAAGCTTGGTGCACCAAAGTGGTTTTGCTTTTTAATTTTTCTCCCAGGACTTGGGCCATTAAGCTTCCCAATTCACATGAAACTGGCTTGGAACTGATGCTACTGAAAGGTGAAGGGGAAACACAGGTGGCAGAGATGCGTGTTGTACATCTATAGACATGTTTGTACATTCATCAGTGTTGTTTAGCAAGACAAGTATTTAAATTCCTGGTGGAAATGATGATACAACTTTAATTTTTGGCTGCTGTTGTGTAGCTGTTTTAGTTGTTCTTTACGCTTTAGGAATAAAAATTCCCCAGGATAAGAAATTAATGGAAGCTATATGGATATAAATTCAGTTTTAATATACTTCATTTTGAGTTGTATCATTTCTTGTACCAGTGTTTAAAAAACCGAAAGCAACAACAACAAAACCATAGACATCCCATCGCCTTAAATTTATTTGAGAATGTTTGTTGTACACAAGTGAATTTAAAGGTCTGTCCTGCATATTAGCCAGTACTAACACCTGTAAAGGTAGAAAGGAATTTCCAAAAAATAGAAGCAGTGGTGCTATTTGGGATATGCTCATTTCATTCTCCTTGCCATTTAAGATCTGTTATTCATTTTTGGAAGTGTTTCCCCTTTCTTCAGTCTTTAGAGATGTTTTAATCAGTCCAGCATCACAATTCAATAAATCTGGGCTTTCACCCTATTTTCAGAATTTGTTTGTTACTCTAAGATGTAGGCAATCAGCATTAACATACTCCAGTTGATACTTAGGAACATTAAACAACTTTGACATGCCAGTGTGTTGCTTAGACTGTTCAAATACGTAACTTTAAGCCGATAAGGTGTCAGAATTAGAAGTTAACCCACAATTTTAGTGAAGCGTCTTGCAGCTGGAGTGACTACGCTCTGTTACTGTTCTTCACCATGCTACGAGATGAAAACATAGTAGCTAAAAACTCCAAGTTACCTGAGATGCAGCATGTAGTTGAACTGTTGTCCTATTAACAGCTTTACAGATTGTTTAACTTTATTCAAGTTCTTGTCTGTCTGGTCAAACGACATTTTCTTTTCTACACAGACAGAATGCATAAAAACTAGGCTTTGGCAATCTAGCTAATGGGAATAGTATGTGTATGTCAAACTAGATCATAGAAAACGCTGTTTGTTACTCAGTGTCTCATGCAGATGAGCAACACTGAGGGTCAAGCTTTCCAGGAGAAATTGCCAGGCTAACACAAGTATGTATTAATGGAGGCTGTTTGTCTGTAAGAGATCAATAGTCGGCAGAAGTGACCAGTGCAAGCAGAGTATAAAGCACTTTTTCAATCAGCTTTTTATTTTGTTGAAACAGTTGTTAAGTTCATCTGCTGACTATTGATTGGCTTTTTAGGGGGTTATTTATTTATAAACTCTGGGTTGTAATCTCCACCTGGTTTAAAAGCAAGTTTTCCATTTGTTTGGTAAAAATAAAAGGCAGCTGATGTTTGTCTGTCCTTTTGTGTATGTATCTTCATATGCTTCCACTCTGCATGCTTTTCAAAGAGCCTGTTGATAAGCAGAGCAATCCTCTAAGCTTCCAATGTGATTGTTCGGTTAAGTGGCGCTTGCTTTTTGTGTAAGGGAGAGGTAACGTGCAGGCCATTGTTTTTGTGCAGTACCTTATACTTTTCTTCCAAGATCCCTTTCCATGCGATGCGTAACCTATAAGCTGCTTCTATCTTTCTGTGAATCACATTTGGAGGAGGGAAGGATTAGAGGGAAATGGAGTCATAGTATTTGCTCTTTTGTTCATTAATTTAGCACTGTCATAGGAAGAGCCTTTGATAACTTCGGTTCTGTAAGCATAGTGAGTGAGGCTTACTCAAGAGCCAAAATTTTTTTTCTTTGACTTAGAAGGAAGGATATAAAAATTATCAGAACAAGTCTAAGACCAATACTTCAGAGTAAAGCACAGAGCATTTTTGATTGAATAAGGCAGACTGAAGCTGGCCTTTCTGCCGTGTGTGTGTGTTCTAGGTGAGATGCCAGAGGTGTCAGAGCAGACCCATCCATCTTCTACTAATTCCCTTCCTTTTTTTCTCCCCTCTATGTAAGTGAATGAATACCTAAGTGGATTGATGCTTCTGGAGCATAGTCTGTAGACTAGGTTGCAAAAAGGCAGTGGCAGAACCAGCTTCCCTCACCCCTGCTTAAATAGCATGGCAGAGTAGTCATTAGAAGAAAATGCTAGCAGGGCAAATGGCTAAAGTAGTAACCTTTACTTTATGGTGATGGCTTTATTCTGATGTGCTCATGAGACATTTGCACTCCACATTTGTTTTGTCTGCACCACTGAGCAGTTGGAGCTATCTCCATGGCAGGATTCAGAGCCCCAGCTGGGAGATGGACCCTATTCCCTCTCTCGCAGTATTTTGGTTTTTTTCACCATCTGGACCAATTTTTGTCCAGACTTCATGACCTCCCTGAATGTCCATGCTCAGCTTGATTTACTCACAGAAACCTTCTTCGTTGTTCATGTTTTATTATGACCCATTCATTTATAATGTGGCCAGCTTATCACTTACTGAGTCAGAGAGCAAGAGGTTGCTGGTGTGTAGAAAATAAATCTCCATAGGCTTCATTAGTCATGCACGGCTAAACCAGTCAGCTGTTTAAATATCAGCACGCTTAGGGATTTGCCTTTGATACTACAGAGACATCTGCCCTACATGAAGCAAGAGTCACCTCTGATTTATCTTGAGTGAATCATACTTCATTACAGCAGGTCAGGCACCCTGCCTACTACTTGCTTCCCTCCTCATGCTTTGCCCTTGCTTACTCAGTGCTCTTTTACGTACCCTCTACTATAACTAGTGTTTTCTGGCTGGTGGCTCATTTTCAGTTCCTACCCTAAGCCTTTAGTGTCTTCTGTCTCTGACCTTGTCCTCTGAGAATTGGTATAAAAGGGGGAGGAAAATGCAGCTGTGTACTTCAGCATATGATGTAAACTGTACCCTTGTGATTTGGGTTGTGAACCCTTCTTACCACCGTTTACTTTCGTTTGCGCTGCAACTCCAAGAACTGTGACATCTTTAGGGCTAGGATCTAGTGCTACTTCTTATTAAAGCACAATGCACTTTTCTAATGCTTAGTAGTAACCCACTACATAATTGCTGTAGCACTTGAGTGATTTAAGGATGCTTGTTGTTTTTCTGTGAACTGAAAGGCATTTCTCCTCCCTCAAGTAATGGCTGTAAAACATTGGATCAGGCTGCAGATCAAGAGCTTGCTTGCCCCGTGTTCCCTTTGGGAGTCTTCCAGGATGGGGACTGTTGTCAACATCAGGGGGAGGAATTTGTGTGTCCCTGTTTTGGGTGAGGAAGAGGGAATTTGAGTGACAGGTGCTTTTTGGAATTGCTTCTTCTGCACCTTTCAACTTCTCAAGGTGCCCTGACAGAAAAGTGTTTCCTTTTTTCAGTTGTGAAAGCTAGCCAACTTTATCCTTTTGTGATCCCCAAAATGCAGCTAGGTCTCTAGTGAGTAATTTAATTACAATTGCTTCAACAGCTTGGCAGAAGGAGCATTTAGGATGAGAGCTGCAATCAGTCACTGATATCTGTGCACACCTGGCTGCTGTCAGCACATAAGCTATGGTCCAGCCATGCTACAGACTTCAATAGGGTGGAAGGAGAGAGACTTTTTACAGGTGGCAGTGATTACAGCTTCTGTTATCAACCTTTGAGCAGTTCAAGCAGTTACTTAATTCTCTTCCTGACACTGCTCAGCAGCTATGCCATTTTCATAAACATGTCACAGACGGCTCTTGCCATAATTTTGTTCCCTGTGATCTCTGTTCTATTTGACAGTATTTTTTTTTTTACATGATACTTTTTGGTAGTCATGGCAATAATTATCACTTCTCATGTTATAAGTCGCTGAGTGAGTGTTACTATGTCCTCCGTATTTAGGCCCATTGAAGAGCTGGCCTCTGAAACGTTCCTTCAGTAATGGCACACCCAGGGCATGATGTCTGATCAGAAATTGATGTAAGTTGACAGCGGTAACAGAAACGTGGTACAGCAAAATAGGAATCTCTGTTATGTCACCCCAAGCTCCATTTGCCACCGATGATCTCTAAGCACATCTTGCCACTCAGTATAAGTTAGTAAATTGCATTCTAAATTGTCAAGTGTAACAAGGATTTGCTTAATTTTAAATGTAGCTTTTTCCTTGTAATATCCCGCACATGTTCATATTTGTTTTAAGAAACAGTAAATGTAAAAACTCAGCAAAACACCAAAATAGGCTTCAGCCATTACTTTCGCTCTCTAAAGATTCTTTTCTTCTAATATCAGCTTCTCCACAGAAGATGGTACAGTACTGAATTTGGAAGCTGATGGCAAATGTATGTAGTGTTGGATTTTGTAGGCAAAAGTCACCCTGAGCTTGAGGACCATTATTTTAAGTGGATTTTTTATTTTTCCACATAACGCCATGAAACTTTTATCCTCAAATGTATTGCCCAAATACTCTAGGTGAATCTCACACCAGCTATGGTTTCGTCAGCATAAGGTATTCTGGATGCCACACAGTATGCAGATGGTACCTGTACTTTTGCAGAGAAGGGAAAAACCCTTGCAAAATCCTGTCAGTCTTCCATCTGTTGCTGTTGATCTGCAACAGGATACCCCAATAACTAATCCTGGTGAAAGCACAGGTGGCTTTGTTACTTCCATTCCCCTATGAATCTGTCATAACTGGCACTATGGATTATGAAAACATGATTCAGGGGTTGGAGCTAATGTCCTGCATGGAAGCTCTGGGTTCAGTCCGTTTTTTGCCCCAGCTGGGTTTTGTGCGCTCTCCCGTGTTCGCAGTACCCAACTAAGTTAGGTATCTGTGCTTTTAAGACATTGCTCTACGTCTGATGTGTGATAAGTGGAGTGTAACGGTGTTAATGAGATGGGATAGAGTTTGCTTAGTGCTTTCCCAGACAGTGTGGAGTTGTCTCTTGTAGCACATGCTGTGTTGCTGCCTTGGTCCTCAAGGTGATTATTGTTTATTTTCCAGGCTGCTTACGTAGGAAAACAGTTTGCAAAGAGGAGCCTATATTAATGGGTGAGACAGATAGATGGAGAGTGAAGGTGGTCTTTGTGTTTTATGGACTAGACTTTGTTTGCAGCAACACTTATTTATAAATACAAAATAATGCCTTTGATTTCAGTGAGGTAACTTGAGATTTATGCTGATATTGGCAGATCAAAATCTGGTGTGGGATTCTCTGAGTCCACATGTCAAATATAAAATATACCTAATTGTTTTGTATTTAAGATTTTTTTTATATATATACACCTTAGACTGAGAACTACCTTTAAGACTGCAATCATTAGCATGGACAAACGTATGTTATAAAATATTTACAGGGCACAGGTAGCTGAGAGAATGCCAATAGGTGGAGAGACGCAGGCAGTGCTAGAATTGTTTTATTTTTGTGTTCTTGCTGGCTTTTGAGCCCTCAAGTCTGGGGCTGCATAACAGAGGAGGCTGAGGTGAGTACGGAGAGAGATAGAGAGATCTCGTATGCTTATCCTGTTTTTTGCAATGGAAGTTATTAACAGAAAAACAAAGGCAGGAGGAGTCAGAGATCCTGAAGGAAAGGAGATTCGTGGTCACTATCCAGGCTGCCTAATGTACTAATTATTGCCTGTCATTGGAAAAAGGCTACCTGTTGATCTCCAGTGGAGTTTAGCTGTATATAGGGACATATCTTTATTACATTGCAATCTTGTTACCTAGGAGCTGATATAATAATCTCAGCTGTGGAACATGGGGGATTAGATGCAAAACCTTAATTACAGTTATCTTAATAATAATCCCTCAGGGGCAGATTGAAACTGGCTGCTTGGGTACCTATGAAACAAGCTTTGTGAGGGGGAACGTTTTTGGGTGGATTTGATTATCTTTGTGGAGGTGTTTCACTGCGAACTGACATCCAAGGCCTGCGCAAACACTGAGAGCGGATCATCGGACTTCAGTTGCCTTTTGCTGACCTTGCAGATTTCGTGCCACAAAGGAATTTATGTGATTGTGGAAGGAAATAGGCTTTTCAGTAAAAAACCCCAAGAAACACCAAATTATGTGAATTCTGTTGGGGGTAAGTGTTAACTGAAACCCTGGTTAGCTAATGGGTGTCCATAGAAGAGAAATGTTCCAAATCTGTGAATGTTAGTTCATTTCAAACTCTTGGGTACATACAGAACTGGTGAAAATTTTCCTTAAGTGGCAGTTTAATCAGTGAAAAAGGCACATTTAGGACAAGCAAAACTTTGCATATTTCAGTGAAAATCTTAGAATAGTTCTGAACAGAAAAAAAATGAAGAGACAACAAAGAAGTGGGATGTGGTTGATTTCATCATTCTCAAAACAAAGTTCAGGATTCATTGGCTGCATCAAAATGATGAATTTATCTTGAAAATTAGCAGAGAGAGCTTAAAAGCCTGAGAAAGAAGACAACTAATCTTAGTTTCAAAGTGTCGACCTAAGTTAGTTCATCTTCCTCTGTCTAGAGGTTTATGATTTAGTCAGTCACTGTGCTGTGACTCCCTAAGGCTCTTCCCAGACCTCTGCGTGGGAGATGAGCAGCATGGGCTTGCGATGGTCTCCCTAACCTGGGAGATGCCTTTCAGGACATTTCTATTGCCAGCAGGGTGCTTGAGAGGGTGATCTTGAGTGGGATGGAGAAAGAATAGAAAACGCCTCCTTCCCTAGGAAAGCAGAGTTGTCTGATCTTTGTAGTGTGCTTTTGTTCAAATGCCTCTAGCCTCAACCTTAGAGTAATTGTGCTCGTGTCCATTGAGTAACTGTCTCAGATAATATAACTGACCTCTAGACCAGAGTCTCTTGACTAGACTCTGGCTTTAATAATATACCTGCCAAATACAAGTGATTTTTTTCTTTCAGAGAGGCTCCGGATGTTGATTTTGAAGGAAGTGTGGTTGGAGCTCTATTCTCCCTCTTGTCTCTGAAACCTAATTGAAGTGCTTGGCCACAGCAAATCTGGTGTCAGGTTTGCTGGCTTCCCATAACTATCGGTTGTATTTCTTTTCTTTCTTTTTTTTTTTTTTTCCTTTTTCAGATTGCACTAAATGACCTTCTGTCTGTTACATTTCTGCCCTGCTGATCTCAGGCAAATGATGAAGATAGATAGCAATATCACAAGCCATCCATCATACAGTTTGTAGGTCCCTTAGAAGCATCTGTGTCTTTAATAGTTCATCTATCACAGATATTCTCGTAATTGAAGACCACAAAATGTGGAAGAGAGGGCTAATATTGGTATTTCTTTTTGCTACTGGAGACTTCAGCAGTCAGGTGTCTTTCACTTGGAAATGCAGACTTGTCATGAGAAATGCCTCTTCACCAGGGTTTAAATTATGGATCCAAGCCAACTGCATGTTACAAAAGGCAGCGCTACTGCTGACATCATTCTGCTTTGCTGTTGTAATACTGGAGTGGTTATGTTACCAGTGCAGAATGAACTGAGCAGACCTGGCTTCCAGCCCTTGCTCTGTGTGAACGAGCAGAAGTTCTCAGAAGCATTTGCTGCAGCAAATGGTTGTAGGCACTCCAACTACATGATATGAGGCAAGAGAAGATCTGGTGGAGGGAGTGTGTGTGTGAGAGAGAAAGATATCGATCGTGTGGTCAGTGGGCATAATGTTTGACTCCAGAAAACATGCAGAGTTACCCAATGGGGCATGATACTGGTCTCTCCTAACAGTACTGTCAGCTGTGCAGCATATATATGCGGTAGATGAGTTGCTGTACATAGATACCTGAAATATCCATCTGAAGTATTGCCGAGTTGCACACATTTGCATGGTATGTTAGACCAGCTAGGACACCATGTTAACTCTACATGATTAAGTTCAGGGTTAGCCTGGATTTTTGCACATGATGCCGCAGCATGGAGAATATCCTG
This sequence comes from Steatornis caripensis, assembly GCA_013398225.1. Lineage (NCBI taxonomy): Eukaryota > Metazoa > Chordata > Aves > Caprimulgiformes > Steatornithidae > Steatornis > Steatornis caripensis. The sequence goes on from VZSC01015863.1 coordinate 76,413, forward strand.
AGAATTCATCTTGTTATAGTTACTTGAATGCTGAGAACTGAGGTCAGGCAGAATTGTCTATGCTTCCCTGTTGTTTAAATACAAATCATAGGAGTTAAGTATCAGAAGTTTGAAAAAAAAAATTGTCAGCCTGTTTTCTCTGTTTTTTTCCTCTATTTTTTTGCGATTGTTACCAGTAGTGAATTTACTCTGTATCCGTCCCAGCTGGAGAAGGCTGGAGGCTTAAATCTCTTACCTCATCCTGCTGAAATAGGGATACTTCCGATGGATGCTTTGGACACAAATTTGTGCTTTGTCTCAAGGGAAGCATCCTCACAGAGATCCTCACTTGGCTGTGGAATTGCTGCTGATGGCTCATGTGCATGGAAAATTGATAGGTCAAGACTAAAATTAATTGAGGCACACCAGAGAACATGCTTAGCCCAAAGGTCACACTTGAGAGACTTGTATTAAAGTCATTGTAGGAGTTACTCAAAATGCATAGATAGTATATCATAATGCTTCCTGTTTTAAACAAATTTCATCTTGGAGACCAGGGTGAATAAGAATAAACTTGGAAGTATTTGCTGAAGTGGAGCTATAGGTATAGCATAATACTTGGGATGGAGCAAAAAGTAAGGTCGACTACATTCTCCTGCACAGAGGCCACCTTCTTCTTTTGAAGCTAGGCACTTAAATGCTTTCTGTTGCAGAAATGAATTTTTAACTGAGTTCAGTTAATTAAGTAGAAACTAATTAGGTTTTCGTACTTTCACTGGTACCAGGAAGTTCTTATTTATTATGATCAGTAAGATGTCAACTACCTGGGTAACTTGCTCACTGGCAAATGTTCTGTAGGCATACCTCTGTGTTTGTGAGCAAATACTGGAAAAGATGGAATAGCTGCCTCTCTGAGTTTCCTCCAACTCCTTCTAAATGGAAAAGAGATTTTGTTCTTTTCCAGTGCTGAATAGATGGAAGTATAGGTCTTTAGTTCTGGCAAGTTTAGTGACTTGTTTTCTTTGCCCACCTTAAGCACAGGAGATTCAGACTTGCAAGAAAAGGACACTCACAGCTGCGCTAGGCCTGCTGGCAAATAGCATTCAGTACAGATGGTTGTCTGCCCACACGTCTCTATTTATGAAGAGGCCCCCGGTGTTTATGTTAACGGTGATGAGTTTGAGGGATAAAAATAGGGAGTTGTTTGTTGTTCATTTGTTCTTTATAGATCTGCAGTGAACTTCTTTTATAAAGCACAAATTCGATAGAGAGATTTGTTAACCTGCTAGAAGAACATGCTGTCAAAAAGCCAAGCTGCAGATGCCTGAAGTGCTGAAATACTTATTCCTTGCTTCTTCTACTACTTCCCTTCACTCCACGAGATGGTGCTGTGTTCCCACAGACCCCAGGTATCCTTTGCTTGGCTTTCCCCAGGCTCTTGGTGGATATTTGGGATACGAAAACCTGAAATGAAGTTAGACAGAATCTCTGTCTCTCCAGTTGCCTTTTTCTCCTCTCCAAATTAATCTCATAAAGACGTTTTCCAAGATCATCTAAGGCTTTGTGTAGTCCTGTGCAGTTTACGTCTTCCTCGATGTTTACTGAGTCTTGTGGCTTTGCCATGACTTAAGAGGGTTTAGGACACTCTCTGGAGGCTACTTCAAGATGTCATAGTTTCAGAGCAGCCACAGTATATCACAAAAAAGAGTATATAGTGGAGCTGAGATGGTCTTGTTGATGTGGTCTTTCTTTGTTGATAACCTGCTAAATCATGAAGGTGTTTGCATGTTACAGGGATCTGCCTAGTTCCACATTTATTTATTTATTTATTTATAGCTCGTGCAAAATGTTCCAGGACTTCAGCCCTGGAAATTTAAATTATCTGATCATGTCACTTAAAATAATTAGCAGTTCTACTCTCCTCATTCTCCTACCACATGCTTTCCTATTTATGTGGAAGCAGTGGTTTTGGGAGCTCTTATATGTTTTATTTCTCCTGCTTTCAGTTAGATTTGGAGTAGAGAAATACTCATCTGGGGATACTGTCCTTGCACGGAAGAAACATTGGAAGCCAGTGTTTGGAAAGGCTGAAGTCCATTGAGCTTTTGCCACAAGGTGGAAAGGGTCTCTTGGGGAATAAGAAGAAAAGTCACTTTTCAGAATCTGAACAGGGCATTAGCTTGCCTTGGCTTTCTAAAATAGGTTTAATGTCAGTGTGGAAAGTGATGAAGTGACTCATTAGTTATTTCTGAAGTCATGGATAGAGAACTTCCATTTGTTCTGCAAAGTATCTTCTTTCTTTACAGAATCAGGTGCCTGGGGTGAAAGGCTTCTTCACCCATTGTGTGTCCCTGGAGCCTGCCATTATAGCTTCCTGATTACCACACATACCTCCATGTGTTGTAGATGCATCTTCTGTGTCTTCAGAGCTCTGCCTCTCATTTCCTTATGCTTCCAAAAAGAACAGTCTGACCTCGCTTGTCCTCCAGCTTTTGTTCTTGGCATTTTCCAAAAGCTTGAACTTGCACTTCCCTGTGTTTCTGCTGACTGAGAGTGGATTCTTGATTTACAATTTCTCGTCTCAAAACCCTGTAAGTGGTGCGGAGGTGATGAGTAGAGAAGAGGTACAAAATCTGTACGTGCCTAAATGAGGCTGAGACCAGCTTCCATACCTAGTTTTTTATTCCTTGTAACTGATCCTGATTAATGTGGAACAACTAGAACTCCAGGGTAAGTCACTAACAGTTTTCCATTTCAAATGCCCAAATACCTTTCAGCGGGACTCCTAGTGCACATCTTACGATTTTCATAACTGTTACATTTCACTCAACTTGGGAAATTTAGGATCTAACTAAATTGATGACACCATTGTATAAGGATTGTTTCTTACTTAGCTCAGGACGCGTTCTGGACATGAGCTGCAGTTTCTGCCAACAGCCATTAAATCCCTTGAGCTGTGGCATGGAAATGCCATGTCACGCATCTTCTCCAGGGCAAGAGAAACTTCTTATCTGGATAACTCTAGCAAGTTTTTGAAGTTGCTAGTAATTGTTCCAGTGCTCAAAGCTCTTCTCTGATTTCTCAATCAAATTTTAATACCCAGAGACAACTTCAGAAACACTTTTGAGTGTGATCAGATATACACCAGAGAGATTTTTAACCTCAGAGGTTGTGGTTCTCATCACTTCTCAGTGAATGACCTGTCTCTATGAAAATTTAGTGAAAAATAAAAGCTAAGCTGCACTGATTGGTTTTTCATAAGTCCTCCTTGGAACCCTCTCTGGGGATGTCTTGGTGTAGTATTTATGGCTTCAAGGCACAGTGTGTTGAAAAGTATGATCAAGACTTTATGGATAACACTGTGAGGGTATTTTCTGCACACAATGTGACATTTCCTTTGCCTTCTTCAAAAACGTGCACGTTAGCAAGTAACTGCACTCTTCTTGCTGTTCCAATTAAGTGACTCATGTTTACTGCATAGGTTGTACAGAGCTTTGAAGGCCAGGAACTTGAGGGCATTTTTGATGTGAAAGCAGGGGCATGGATGAAGTAGAGCACAAAGCATTGTCTGTCCTGTATTGGGACTTCCAATCTAGTGAGAGTAGCATCAAGTGCAGCTTTTGTCCTGGCTCACCCTATCATAGAATCATAGAATGGTAGGGGTTGGAAGGGACCTCTAGAGATCATCTAGTCCAACCCCCCTGCTAAAGCAGGTTAGCCTAGAGCAGGTTGCACAGGAATGCATCCAGGCAGGTTTTGAATATCTCCAGAGAAGGAGACTCCACA
>VZSC01015863.1:82374-111080 GCA_013398225.1 Steatornis caripensis
GCCTTCTAGAGCCCTAACCCAAGGGATTCCTCCAAGTAGGTCTTTGAAGAGGGCAAAGTTAGCTTTCTTGAAGTCCAGGGTTCTAATACTACTTGTAGCCTTGCTTCTTCCACGCTGGATCCTGAACTCCACAATTTCATGGTCACTGCAGCCAAGACAGCCCCCAACCTTCACATCACCAAGCAGTCCTTCTCTGTTCGTTAGTATCAGGTCCAGGATCGCTCCTCTCCTCATCACTGATATAATGCAGACTTCTGACTTCCTTCTCTGTTGCTGTCTTCTCTCTGACTTGGGGTTTGCTATTTTGAGTGGGGGAAAGGGTTCTTTGTGTTTTCCATGTGCTTCCTTCTGAAGGCAGCCTGGAGCCTGCACAGAGCAGCAGCTGTGAGTCGACAGAGCTTGCAGTTAAACAGCAGCAGGACACATCAGAGCAGAAGGAATTGAATTCTCCAGGGACAGAGTTTTTAAACGATTAGCACTGAGCAAAGTTTCCCTTGCTCCACGTTTGCTTGCTTGTTTGGTATTTTGGGTTTTTTTTAAGGGGTCTAGGTTCCTTTTGGCATTTGCTGCTGGTGCCTTACACATCTTTTCAATCTGGGAACTGCTAACTACAGCAGGTAGTGAGACTGTTTCATGTCAAGCAGAGCTTCCTCTTTAAAAGGCAATTGGAATGTGGCAGGGACTAGCTAGTTTGGGATTAGTTACATATCTTTCCCTGGTTCAAATCTGGCTCAGGGTCTGAGAAAACAACAGTGGTTGTGCTTTGTTGGCAAGTAGATATCTTATGTTAGGGGGGATGTTTTGGGGAATTGGAAGGAGATCTTGAAGACTTCTTGAGGAAAAGCTTCAACGTCAGAACAGTTCTCCTGCCTTTGGCTCTAATTTGGTCTTATGGTTACAGCAGAGAGGTCAAAAGCTGAACAAGCTTTGTGTGTTGCCCAGGTGAGTAAATGCTGCTCAGTGAATGCTGAAAACTGTAGTTTCTTTTCAATGAGAATCCAACGTGAAATTTTGACTGAGCCACTGTTCATGATCTCTAGCATCTACCCTTTGCAGGCTTTGACTTGGTTGATGTTTTGTTAGTACTATTCCTCTCAGAAAACAAAAGTTAAGCTCAGACGTTCTCAGAAACATGTGAAATGTATAAACCTGATAGTGGAAGTATCTCTCGGTAATTGCAATAGGAAGGGCCTCGGTACTAGAAATCCTGTTATTTCAGTCACCCATCAGCACAGTACAAACTCCAGCAAGCACAATGATCAGCTGCAGTAATCTCCAAAGGTATTTCTGAATAACTCTGAATCCATCTAAGAAATATTTTCTGTTTCACACCACAAAGAAAAACCTTCTGAAGGCAAATGGCTGTTTGCCTTAAGCAGGGCATAGCAAGGCCCGCAATCCTCCCATGACCTGAACATTCTGGTCTGGACAGTAAAGCTGTCTGCTCCGTTTTGATCCAGGAAATCTGCCATAGCAGACTTCTGCTGGACTCTCTGAGGAAACCTAAATTTTCTCTTTTAATGTAATGTTAGTGTTGGCATTCATTTAACTGCTTCATTCTGCATGGTGGTTAGAGCCCTGTCCCCTACAATTTGCAGGGAGCAAATTCTGTCTAAGGTTTTCGCTTGTTAGTAGTCATGGGGTGTTGTGGAGGCCTTCTCCTGTGCTGCTGCAATTCATGTATTAGTGTATTTGCTTTATCCATTCGTCTATCCATGAACTCAACTGAACTACACTGGTTTGTATCCCAAGTAGGTATAATCTTAAGTCCTTTTAAGTCTTTTGCATGCTGCCTGGTAACTGTCTTTGCAGACACAGCTCGAGAACCTGAAGATACATATTTGAAGTTAGATGGGCATACTGTGCGGGTTCATCACTGGTTCTTAGAACAGCATGTTCAGTGTTGGTCAGTTCATCCTAAATCACACTCATTAATAAGCTTTAAGAAAGCTTTTTAAGAATAAATGAAGCTTATTCTAGTAAAATAAAGGGTTAAGTGTTTAGAAAAAAATTTGAAAACGGTTGTGGGACAGGAACTTCCTGAAGGCCTAATTTCTAAGCCTTTTTTGAAACTCCTTCAAAAAGCAAATTCATACTCCTGAATTAGGTGTCTTATTCTCCTGTACCTAATGTTAGTGTTACATACACCCCTCAGATTTACAAAGAGATCAGTCAAATAACATTTTAAATCTCTACCTGCTACTTTAGCTCTCTGTATGGGTTTTCTTCCGTATTTTTTCACAATTTACCACTTATCTGTTAGAGTTGGTGGCAGTTCAAACAGGCATTTTCTTCTCCAGGAAGTGGCTGTGGGGGATCACCATCTGAATGCTTGCTTGACTGTTCAGAGTCCAAGTAGAGGATTCTTTTGTTACTCTTGTCTGCCTTTCTGCTTCAGAAGAAATGAACCTAAAATTGTTTCACTTCCTTATTTACTCATCAGCAGTAGAGAGGAGCCTGGTAAAGACAGGTTTAAGAACAGTTAAGTTTAAACGAAATGGAGCACTTGATGATGTCAGATTGCTCCAGCGCTATGAGGAGGTGATCATGACTAAACACAGCTGGAAAAAAAAAATAGGTTTTCTGTCTCCTTCCATACGTGTTGCCAGTTTCAGAGGATCCTATTTCAGCTTTTCTCTGACATCATAGGATCTGTTCCTGATTGTGTGAATGAAGTTTGTAAGTTATCTTATATGAAGAACAGGAAACCATTTCTATTAGCTGCACAAGGATGCTGAGGGACCTCAAAAACTAGGAACCTAAGAAGATTTCAGCAAAGAAGGTGACTGGAGGCATTAATGTATATATAAAAAAGAGAGTAAAGGAGCAATTCTTCTGTATCATAGCTGAAGTATTTCACAATTTTCTGGGAGCATCTCTGGATGAGAAGAAAGACTTTTCACTGTTTAAATGAAGGAAATTTAATAGTAATTGACAATAGTAATGAATAATGCAATTTTAAATAACCCATCAGAGAATCAAGCAGTTAAAAAATAAAAATAAAAAAGAACCCCAGCCCCCTTGTGTATCTGCTCTGTTTCTAATGTTCTAACTCTTTCTGGTGATGAAGGTAGATAGGTAGAAGATGCAGATTATTTCCTTATCCCTTCTGCTGTTGCTTTTAAAGTTATTATGCAGCATTAGTATGTAGTCAGTCGGAATGCAAATGTTCTAGGAATGTCTCCCCTCCTCCCACCATCAATCCCTTTGCCGCAGTTCACAAAAGAAATTATTCTTTCTTTGAGTAAGGAGGACTTAGTAATGGAATGACTTGCTGTTGTGAAAGTTAGTTCAAATATCTCTAGAAGTAGGTATAGCCAATCAGAGTTAGACCTTGGTGATGCAGCAAATAAACCCTTTGGCTCTATGGTACCCATGTGTTCTAACTTCACCGAAGATAAAAGATTTTGTGGATGAACACTGGGCGATGATGAATATTGTCTGAAGGTAGAGAGAAGGTAGCACTACACTGTGATAGCTGTTCCTGAAGCTCTGGAAATATGCAATAACAGTAAGTAGCTGGAGGTTTGTTTCATTCTATGTAGGTTGAGGCTGTTCCTCTCTGGTTTCCTTCAGCTGGTTAGATACACTGCATTGAGACAGTATTTTTACTTCCTGGAAAGGGTGATATAACACACAGTGCACTGTACTTCCTTCTCAGGTTGCAGTCTTCTCTTCTGAAGTTCAAATCCAAAGTGTTAGCTGGGGGTACTTCCCTTCCCTACTTCTTGTGTGGGGATCTCTGTCCTCGAGCAACCTTGGAGAGCCGCTGTTGCTCTTCGTCTCTCAGCCTTCCTCTGCCTGTCAGGAGAGGACCCTACTGCTGATCAAGTGCCAAGCATTTGCTGTATTATTTGGTTAATGTGATGGATGCTTCTTTCTCTGCCTTCTCGCTGTTTGGAGCCAAAAGTGGGATGGTAAATTAGAAGGTGATTAATCTTTCCTAATGGGACTCTGTGCTGCAAGCAGGATCTCACCCACCGCGTCTTCATTAAACTCAACCAAAGCCTGCATTACCTCAGATTAGGTAATTGGTCATTTATAACACAGGAGAAGGAGGCGGGGGAGGTGGGGGGAAGGGCCTATGAAAAAGTGTCAACTAGATTAAGGACATTAAAATTTAATTCCTGTTATCCAAGAATTCTGGGAGTCAGCATTTAATCAGGCATGCAGCGGAAAACCTCCCATCACCAGGGGATTCAGTCACAGTGAGAATGGGCTTACTCAGTCTGTGGAAGAAGGCATGTAGTGGTAATGGATAGGGCCTCTGCATGTACTGTGCTATGGAACAGTAAGTCAGTTTAGGGTTATTTCTGTAAGTTTAGAAGTTCTTCAGATTTACCCAGTGGGACAGAGCTTGCAACTTGAAACCACACACTCTTTCGTATTGGTTAGCTGAAGATTTTCTGAAAAAACAGTGAAGTTTGTGTTCTACAAAAAACCCTTATCTGTTTGCACGCTTTCTCAGAAACAGTCTTGTCCAGATAGCTTCTCTGTGGCCTCTTGTTGACTGAGTATCCCAGAGAACATCTGCTGAGGGTCTAGGGCTTTCCAAGCACTTTTATCCTTAGTGTTTAGAATATCTTCAACTGCCCTGATAATATGGTCTGTGGGAATGCTATCAAGAGGGAGTTGCTAAACGAAATAAAGTCTTTGTGACAAATTCCCATTTTTCTTCTGGGTTTTGTTTTTCTTCTTCAAAATAATAAAATGTTGTATGTGGCATATTCTCAGACAGTAAACACGATGCAGCCATAACTAAGGAATGAAGCAAACAGGTCGAGCCACGTAATTCTGCAGTACTTCTCAGAATCCATGAAAATTACTTCCGTGCTATGCTGTAACACTTTTGGCACATACACATATTGGAAAGATCAAACATTTAAAAACGTTTATGGGCCTGCAAAAGACTTGACTGTCTCCCACTCATAAAGAATGAAGACAATGCATGATGATAATATTCCTAGTTATGCTGTTAATCTTGAGCTCCATCCTTGTATTTCATGGAAAACTTTAATAAAAATAAACAATGAGGGAGAAAAATAATTGGTCTTTTGATAAAGATATTCCATGGCCAGAAGAGGAAAATGCATCTTCCAGTGACTGGTGGTCATCAGGAGGGCTGTGTGGCATGCAGCAATGTGTTGAGAAGTTTTCCTGAAACCAGGAGCCCCTGCGATTTTTCAAGGGTTTATGAGCTCTAAAGAAGGTTACATGTACTGGCTGCACTTGGCCCGTTTCTGTGGCTTCCTTATTAAGGTAATGTAAAAATTCACCTCGGGCCTACTTGCCAGGTTTGGCTGCTCCAGAAGTCCTTCCTTTACAAGCTATCTTGCTTCACCCTTCAGTGGAACCCAGCCAGAATGGTTCTCCATGTAGTTGTTCTGGGAGGTCAAGGTATTTCAGAACTATACTTTTCATATGTTGGTGGTGCTATGAATGGATTTTAGTGTGAAATGCAGAGAAGCAGAAGGCTGCGTGGAACCTCAGGAGTCATTGCCTCCAGTACTGTGCTTTGGTAGGGAACCATATTTCATAATACCTTTCAGAAATACACGAAGCTTTATCCCTCAATTAGAGCAGCTTCTTGCCCCTGTTCCTTGTAAAGGCTTTTTAAAAGCTTCATTGCTCTGCTGATTAGAAACCTTTGTCAAATTTCCAGTCTAAATTTATTCTTTGGTCGTTCATAACCATCTGTTCTTGTACCAGTATTGTCCTTTAGTTAAATAGTCATTTCCACTCCTCAGTTATTTCTGCCCCTGGGTATTTGTGCACAGCAAATGTATCCCCTCTCAACATTTGTTCAGCTGGTCTGAACAAGCCAAGCTCTTTTAATATTCTTTTTATCAGATAGGCTTGTCAGTCCCCTGGTAGCCTTTCTCTGCATCTGTTTCAGTTCATTTTTCTTGACCAGTATTGTAGATGCATTGGCATTTGTTCGTGTTTAGAAAGCACAGCTATGACTTTTTGAAAAAGTTTTTGTGCCTTTTCTGGTTATTGTGTGAAAGTATGACCCTTATCCAAATTGCATTACTCGTTTTCTTGACAAGTTGTACCTTCTTTGATGCTCAGGAAATAGGGGTAAATAATGGTGGTAATACCTGTGCAGTGCTGGCACAAGAGTAAATGAAGGCTTGTTTATAAGCCTTGGAGTATGTCGTTTTTCTCCCAGCATTTCTGTGAGCAGCTGCAGACCATTGCTGCTGTCTTCTTCAGAGATGTCTTGTGGTGCCTGACTGGTCTGGAGGAGTTGTTTTCTTGGTAAGCAAACCTTGGTGAAACTTGGCAGATTTGGTTACACTGTGCTCTTGTGGGGGTTACATAGATGCCTGCCACATAGATGCATTGGACCTAGTCAAACTCCCATTATGGTCAATGAAGAGCAACAGAATCCTCCAGGGCCTGAATCATCTAATTCTAAACCAGGTGTCTTTAAATCTTGTTACTATATATTGCTTATGAACTAAACTTATTAACACCCTTATAATTAGCATGATGTGTTCTGTTAGTTTATTAAACCCACCTTTGTACTGTTTTCCCTAGCCTGTATTAGCAAAATTGAGGTAATAGAAGTTAGATGTCTTTCAGCTATGTGGTAAGGAAAAGCACAAAGGGCTATGGGGCCATTCAGGGTTTCAAAACCGTGTAAAAAAGGTAGGTGGGGAAAAGCAGAGAATAAATGACAGTCTGATTGAATGATTGCCTGTGGGAAGATCTTGTCTTTGTCAGCAATTAAAAGATTATTCAGGCTCTCTCTTTTGGAAGCTGAGGGCATGTCTTCAGGAAAAAGGGCAAAGAAATGCAAAAGGAAGAATAAAAACCTGCAACAGCTCAAGGGGTTGGAAGACTCCAGGGTAGATGTGGTTCCACAGTGTGTGGTCTTTGGCATCTTAGTGAAATCTAAGTTTTCATTTTTCCAGTAGAACACCAACAATTACCTCCCTTTTCTTTAGACCCTATTTTCCTCCACCTCTCCATAATGGATTAAGTGATTACCACTTCTCTTGGCAAAGTTTGGTAGCAAGCAAAGACAGAACAAATTCAGCATGTTAGGCGCTCTTGTCTTTTCTCTGAAAGGGCATACAAAGAAGAAATCTGACGTATGGAGCGTACCTTAGAAGTTTGCGCTGATGTTAAACTTATTCTTATTGCAGCATGAACCAGTTCTTCCCAGCAGCTAGGCAAGATGCCTTTTTTTAACAGATTGGGGAGAGACAGATGAAGGATAAGAAGCGAGAAGATAAGCTGATATCCCCTTATTTTGTCCCTACACCACTTGAGAGAAATAGAATAAGGTTACTTGTCAACCCCTTCATTAAAAGAAGGGAAGTCTCTTACAGAAGCCTGGTCTGTTGAGCATATAGTGTGGGTGCTAATGAAAAGGAAAACTCATTAGGAACTGTCTAGTAGCTAATGTACTGTTTACTGGTATAAATGAGTAGAATTTAGGGAGTGACAAATAAAAGTAGCAACACGTGGCATGAGTGTAAATGGTTCCCAAGACGTTAAAGTCCTGAACACATAAGAATAGCAAGAAGTGTTGGGAAACATTGGAGCGTTGAAGGAGAAGGGGGCTTAGGTTAGTGGGCATATTGCTTGATTTCTTTGATTGTTTCTCTCTAGTCTGTTCAAATGGGGCTCACATCAAGTACTAAGTATATAATTTTTGGAGTGTAGAAATGTTCCTACCTTGTAGGGAAGATCTGCTGAATAACCAAGCCCCTAGAAGGGGGAAAAGAATGTGAATGCTATAGGATATGTGGGATTTTAAGGTGTTTATGCCTTAATGACAAAACATAGGTAGTGTGACCTCAATCTAAAGAACAGGAGGCCATTTTTATATGTAGTGCTTTTGAGATATTGAGGAGCTGTTTGCAGAACTAGGCTGTATAGATGTATAACCCTTTATAATGCAATTCTAACACTTTTACACTTCATGATGACTTTTTATAGACTGTGATAAATAAGTACAAGTATACAAGAAAAAGGAAAAGACCAAACAATAAGTCTCAGCAAAAGTCAATATAATCATGGGGGTGGGGGGGGTGTGTTAATATAAGCTTTCCCAGAGCATTGCTGAAATCCCAAAGCAGCAGAGTGATCTCTCTTTGCCCACAGTGTACCACCTTTATAGAGTTCCTTTATCTTTACTGTTTGCCTGTTAATAACATGTGGCTTTCCCCTTACTATTACATGAAATCCAGGATTCAAAATGGGCCAGTCTTGTATTTCAGCCCAATTTGAATGAAATGCTAAACACGGATGAATGTCACTGATGAGCAAAAAAGTCACAGTGATTTATTTTTAATGCTATTGTCATAGTATCAGTTGGTACGAAGAATTACGCATTTCAAATACAGTTATAGCATTGGCTTTTCCCCTTTAGCAATCTCTGTCATGTTATTTTGTTGCTCTTGGAGCGTTTTAATTTTAATGTTGAAGCCATGTGACGGTTTTGGGCTTTCTGTGCAAGAGGAGCTAGTGATCAGAACCCAGATTGTGCTGTGGCACATCAGGCTGTTGTTCTGTGTGATGTCTTTCTCATTGTGCAGTTTGCCATGCTTAAGGAATGAGATTCCCCAGTCCCCTTGCCTAACGAAAGTGTGGAATCATTGCATGCATGCTAGGGCCTGACTTTTCCTTCTTCTGGAGCTCCCATTATCATTTACATGCAAGATATGGACAACAAGACTTAGCCAAAATGGAACAGATGTAGTCATTTTCAGAGACACAAAATACAACAAGTAAAGTGTTGGAAAGACTCCATGAGTTTTTCAGTAGCATGGGATCACTGGTACTCATGCTCCTGTAGCACCTCTCATTGCAAAGTGCTTTTTGGACTAGCTACATACCAGGATATTCTCCACGCCTTTGGGATGGACTATGCCAGCTTTTCAACAGCATGTAGCACTGCGACCCATGCAATTTAAATAAATACATGAAGGAAAATTCCACACCATGATAAAAGCAGAAGATTTCAGGGACACAAAATATATTTGGTCACACTGCAACTGGGTATGCCCTCCCTTTTGTTGCCAGAAGTTCTGCAGGGTTATAGGAGACATGCTGTTGTAGTATTAAGACATGTTTTAAAAGCCTTTTCACCCTGAAGTCCAGTGAACTGATGTGAATATTGTACGACAGAAATGTACCCAGACATTCAAAAGACTGATACAGTAACGGAGTGCTGCATCTCTGGTACTGGTTCATCAGTGATCAATTCAATGCTGTGGCCAGGACCAGCTGGACTGTTCGAGTTCATTCACAGCCTCCTGGAGGGAACACGGTTTATTTGGAGAATATACTTGTTTCCTGACTGAGCAATAGAAGTAGTTTCTTGACTCTTTTTCAGCACCATTTTTCAGAGATTGTCTGATTTTTGGTAATATTTTCATGAAATTAGTTTCGGATAGGGATCTTAATGAAGCAGAGAGCTGATTAAAACTCATGAAGTAACATGTGTCTTAGTTAACATAAATTTACCTGTTTCTCATAAACTAAAATGTTTTTCCTCTTTGTACGCAGAAGGGAAAAGCTACCTTGTATTCCATGAAATGATTCTTCTAGCATTTCTGAGCAGCTTCAATTTCTATCTAGATAACAGTCCTCTTTTTAGGATTTTGAAGTCCTATGTATTTCTGGTTTTATATCTAGAAGTGCCTCCTTTGACAAGAGGCTGCTGCTCTCCTTTTTCAAGCCATTTTTCTCAAGTTACTCACAAAAAAGAAGATTTTTATCCCTAGTAGACAAGGGATGCAGTCATACATTAACAATAGCCTGTGTTCAGATACTTCACTACCAGCTCAGAGACCAGATCTTGATTCAGGTACATTTGGTTTGAGCCTGTCTTTTTATTAAATCTACAGCTAAAAATCTCTTTAGTTCATTCTAGTAATTTTTTATTAGCTTGGGGGTTTTTATTGCTTTTGTTTAGCAAAATATAAATATCAGTTATTTCTAGAGATCTTCCCTTCAGGACTCAAGCTTCTCTCCATAACCCATTATGACACCTTAACTTATGCTGGTGTCAGAAGACTATACAGGCAAATAGTAAAAACAGTCCCTGCTGTAGAGATGTTAAAATCTCCTGGACAAAATTTCAACTCTGTTCAACTGTTGAGCTTCTGTAGGATCATGCTTTGCGATGGCTTATTGATAAAGGACAGCTATGATCCTACTGATGGCCTGTCCTGATGGTCTGTCCTGCTTCACATGACAGTAGCAGGAAGCCCTCTGAGGATGCTCGCCAGAGGGTGATGTGGACTGGAGAGGCTGGTTTATTTGTAACAGATCAGGTTTGTACAGCGACAGTCAACCTAGGAAGAACAGACGGACACTGACAGGGCAACATCACTGTGCTGTGATGTTGGAATTGAAACATACAGGGATGTAGAGGGAGGCAAAATGTAAAGCATCATTTTGGGGGGAAGAGGAAAAGCAGTGAGAAGACTTCTGAAGATGTAAAAACTAAGTGAAAACATTAGGAGTGCAAAACATTTTGTTATCTTTTATAAAGAAGTTAAAAGAAGGGGTGGATAAGGACATATAAATTGGCAGCAGATTCCTGTTTATGGTAATGATAGTCCCAGAGGACTGACTGTCTCTTGGTGACATTGAAGTAAATTGCATTACTCAAGATGTATACTAAAGATGGATAATAAGATGTGTGCATGGGAAAGAAGACACTGCTGCTTCTATGATGGTATCAAATGACTGAGATGAGCGTATACGTGTGTCTGTGCATGCGCATTCGGCAGGGGCTGCAGGGGAGGGAGGCAGGCAGCAGAGCGGGGTGGGCTGAATGATACCTGTTTGAAAGCCCTATAGTTGAACTTGTTAGGAGAAAGGGACTTAGGTCATAAATATTGACCTAAAGTTTTTTCCAAGCTGAAATCAGGCTTTAAATGACTAAAGCTTTCTCCTACCTTTATCTGAACAAAGAGGTATGGTTATTTTATTGTATTGATGTTTGTGCTTTGAACTGCAATTGCATGTGGAAAATGTCTGGAAAGCTGTTTTTGTGAGGCTTATGACTGGAAAATCCTGGGTAAAGTTTACAGCCTGGATGTCCAGGCTGGAACAGATTGGCTGTGGCTCAGAATGGAGCCACTCTCCCTATCCTACCTACTCCAAAGTCTTGTGTGCCTGAAATAAAGGAAATGCTGGTGGGTGGACAGCACCCATATCTGTGCTCTCCTCGGTATGCCAGGATAGGAAAACTTGTACCAGAGCTTTCAGAATAGGTCCATTGTTCCATCTAATCATTGATCCTGGCTCTGTGATGCCCTAGGTTTGCCTGATGGCCTGTTTACTCTGGCAGAAACTTCAGAGACAAGGCACGTCTTGCACTGAACTTGACACTACACATCATTGCACCTTATTGCCATAACTGAGTGCTTTTAACTGAACGAAATGCCTATATTTTGTTTTTTGGTGGGAAGACGTTCAAACGTTTTCTTTATACTAGCTTATCAAGGAGCTTTTGGATAATTTGTGATTTAGAAATCACAAACAAAGAGGATAACAGAATACTTGAAGCATCAATATATATACATACAATTAAGCTAGTTATCAGCTGAACAGTGTATATGCTATGCCAGGGAAAGGGCCAGGGCTACAGCTTCACCGGTATAAACTGTCTACAGAGAGAACTGCGGAACAGACAGTAGTTGTAGGCACGTAGCCATTTACGTCCGGAGACTGACCTGCCATGGCAAAGCTCCCTCTTGAATCTAGCCCCTTGAATGAAGAATGGTGCTTGAGTGCTGGTGTATGTCCAACTGCTCACTGAAAAGGAGAGTAGCAGTGGAGGCCCAGGTGTTTAGTGGTTATGATATCTACCAATCAAATAAACAGCTGCAGAAGAGATGCCTTCAGCTACAATAGGGAGGAAGGAATGTCATTAGCGTGCATCTAAAATGTAGGATGGTGGCACATCAAGTGCTTTAAGCAAAGATGTCACTCTACTAGTCTGGACCAACTGTGTCCTGTGCCACTCAAGGATTCTTGCATTAGCCATCTAAATGACTACTCACCTTTTCAGTTACGATCCTTTCAGCTATGTGAAACGGAAACGTATACCAGCACCATCCTCGAGGGTGTTCAACAAGACCTTGCAAGAAACCCCAGGCAGCTGATGTAGAAAAGGAGAGTGATGTTCTGCTTATCTTTCGCTGCTCTTCTTGAACTGCGAGCAACTGTCCATTCTTCGAACAGGCACGGTTTTGAGTTTGGTTGGTGGGTTTTTTGGGTTGGTCATGTTTGTTTTGGGGGTTTTTTGTGATGCTTGGGGTTTTAAAATAGTAGTCTCTTAAAGCAAAGTTTTGTCAGTGGAATAACTGTGCTGTTACATTTATGATGAGAGGGTTTTTTAGTTTGTGTTTCGAAACCTTTGAGAAGCATCTGAATATGTGGAAGAGACTCACAGATACTGAGGCACATCACTGTCTTTTGGGGATATGGGCTTTGGTCGCTCCTTCCCACTGCAGTACCTTCTTTTCTCAAAAGCGATGAGGAACTTTACCTTGAAGAACGTGTCATCTTATAGCTGACTTGTTCCCAAGAACAGCAAGGGAGTCTTTGCCAATGCTGCCTGGAGTAAATTCACTCAGGCTGATGGCTGTTGAAGGGATGGACGATTTATAACTTACTTGAGTTCCCATACATCACCCTCTGTGTCGCTTGCTTATGATGGCCCTGCCAAAAGATAAAGAAGTGCAGGATGTTCAGTACAGGCCATGGTGACAGGCCAGGGACAAATGTCTCTGTTGGGTAAATTGATTTGAATGGTTCTAGTGAAATATCAGGCTGGGCTGAAAATATGATTGGGTTTAATGGTCCCGCTAGCTTTGTATCCTGGTAGAATTCCAAATGCAGGAAAAGTTAATTAAAGTCATGTGTGTATGTATTTCGTCTAGAATAGCAGGACATGGATTTTTTTAGACATCTATGTATGCTAATCTTTTACCCATATCTATCTAAATACAGTCTTGTACTGTTTCTAATGTAGTGAAATTGCCACGAGGCTGATAAATACCAGTTGTAATTTATAGGGTGTTTATCCAGGTAATGGTGTGCAGAATACTTTTTACAGCCCCTAGAGTCTAAACCGGCAGAAACCTAGAGGCATAAAAATGCATTATGAAAAGGCAGAAAACAGACAAACTGTTTTATTTTCTGCAGGTAAAATTTAATGGAGATAAAACTTAATATGGTGTTAAGAATGTATTGATTTTTTTCTTTTTTTTGGGGGGGGGTGTGAACAATGGATGCAGAGCTTAAGAAAAAGTGGCTGGTATGAAGGACTGTTCAATTACATTTTTCTGAATCGGAATACCTTGTTTGCTTTTTACTGTTGCCATTGTGTCCCCAGTGAGTCTGAGCCAGCATTTCCGCCCCACCCCAGCTGTGAGACATCTGACAGAGGGGCTGAGAACGGAGGCTGCACAGAAGGGCCACCTGCTGTCTCTGCAAGCTGTGCCTGCAGAGTGGCTGGCACCCAGCTGCTCCTTAAGGCTCTCACCCCTTTTAGATGCTCTGTGGTGCCCATCAGGCCTTTTGATCACTTTCGGGCTTTAAAGAAAGTAAGCTGCTCCATGCCAGTACATCTCACTACCTCCTCTTTTAAGAGAACATCTCTGTACAGCCTTATAGCAGAGAGTCGTTGGGATATAGCTATCCTTGGGCTGGTGGTGGGTGTTGTGTCCATGCCCTGCAAGGCACCAGGATTGAAGACGTTCATGGCCTTTATGCAAGGGAGTGCAATTTGATGAGCTTTCTTTTATGTGCATAAATTAATAGATGGAAAATTACTGTTACAACCGCCATCAGGGAAGCTGAGGCATGGGGCAGGAAGTGACGCTTTGCTAAGTCACTTGCCACATAACTGAGAGGCAGACCAGGAACCCAAGATCAGTCTATCTCCCTTTTCACCAAGGTACACATGACACATGTTCTTTCTGGTCGTAATTCTTTGTTGCTGCATCTGGTATTTTAGTAAGGGCATGGTTTTAGAAAGCACTGATGGGCTGGCAAATCACTTTCAACCTTTCCTTTTGAGACAAATATATTGTATCGGCTTTTCCTTCGTGTAGCTTCCCCATCTACTTCTGTCTGTAAATGTGGGTTGGGGTTAGGATCACTATTCTTTTCTGGCTCAGCTGATTCCTCAGCAGCCTTAAATTGCAGGCCTCTCCTGCAGTGTGAGGGTTGAGATGCCTTTTAGGATGCTGCCAGGAAGGCCTGGAGCATGCAGATTTGAGAACAATCCAGCACAATCTTGCTAGAGCTCACCCTGAAAATCACATGGTCTCTCTCCTAATCTGTCATTTCCCATCAGTACAATTATACAGGAGATTATCCTTAGCGGAATTGAGAATGCAGAGGGCTTTGGCCAGTGAGCCATGGATAATTGGGGGAAACATTAGTGCAGGGCTCAGTCTTCTGTAGCCAGCAGTGGTGACAGGTGGCACGACTCCATGGCACAGCGTTGTGGCATGGAGACACAACGTCAATCAATCAGGTTTTATTGCTTCAAATTTTCTCAGAGCAGAAACATAACAAAATAAAACGACAGTGTTTGCTATACATGAGCAATAAAAATACAATACAAGAAATGCATCACAAATTGCCAAAATTGCTAGCCAGCAAATGCTGTATTAATACACAGTGGAGAGTATTCTGGACTTAGACATGGCTCTGAGATGAGACTTCGTTCTACAGCCCAGCTCTATCCCTGTCTCAAGTGCAGGAGTCTCAGATTTGACATACTCTCTTTTCTTTTCAAGTTGCTGCGTATTCTTTTCAGACCTCTGAACTATAATTTGAGGACTTCTACACGATGAAATTTTCCTACTTCTCTCCTAGTATAAAGAATCCACAGGCAGGGCAGTAATTGACCAGATAATCCTGTGACTAGTTGTTTGCATTGTTTGTTCAAAAGCAGCATGAGCATTCATTGTCTGATTATAAACTGCTTTAATTAAATACAAATTACAGAGTTTTTAAAATGTTTCTGGATTGGATGGACACTAGCGTGTAATATCAGGGGTTTTTTGGAGTGAATACTGTAATTAAAGTATCATTTTCTACCCTAGAAGTGGCTGCATTTTAACAATTGCACTCTATAATAACACTACAATTCTACCTCATAGGGACATTTGATTGCTGATATTTCCAAATACATTTTAATATCCTTTGAAAAATGAAAAATAATGCAAAGCATGTGTTCATAATAATAAGTATATTATGGTGGCACGTGTTCACTTTAAGCAAAAGCCTATTCAAGTTGGTTGAGAAAGTGGCATTCACGCTGCAGAGCTTGGAATAAATAATGTAGGGCCTTTTTATTAATTCCATAATTAATGGCTCTTGTCAGAGTCCAGATTTCCTCGTTACTTCTTTGGAAAAAGCTTCATTAGGTTTTTAGGAACATGTGACCACAGACAACTGACATTGGTGTCTGATAAGTGATAAATTTATGAAATGGACCTGATCTGTGCTGTTTCTTCTACTGCAAAGGTGTGCTGAGGTTCAACGTGTCAGCAAATGGGTTTCTCTTATCTCTTCATCGTAGCACTGCTGGGTCTTCCCTACACAGAGCTTTCTTCAACAAGGTGGAGGAGGAAAAAGCCTGTGTTTCGGCACAGGACCGTGATGTCCCTGAGGGATCAGTGCTGTGGCTGATACTGCTTAATGCCTTCACTAATAAATGAGGTGATAGGGTGGAATAATCTCTCTCATTGAGTTTGCAGGGAATGTTAGATAGTGGGAGCAACTGATATGCCAAATAATCCGGACTGCAATTCAAAGGGACTGTCATGACCGGAAGAAATGGGTTGCTGAGAGCATTGGCCACCCTAAGCACTGGGTGGTTAGGAATGAATTGGGTATCTTGTTACCAACTGAGAATGGGGAAGCAATAGAGAGGCTAAAACATCCGTTGCTTTTGCTGCAGGTCCAGAGTAGGAGCACAGATTTGATGGTGTTCTCCACTGCTTGTCCTTGTTCCTGTTGCCCGCCCAACATCAAATAAAAAATGTGAGGTTGTGAGATTTATGGCATAAGGCAATCCAGATCTTAGCTACAGCACTCCTCTTTTTGCATCTATACACATGGCTTTATGAGACTTCAAAGAATAAAATTTGAAACAGTCAAACCTAGCAAATCACATGTGCTTTTTGTTCTTTAGTTTTGTTTCCTACCAGGTGGAGTAAGTATTATGATCTCTAGGGGTTACATGGAAATGCTCTAGTTTGCCAAATACCAGTCTTTCATTTTTCAGGCAGTAGAAGGCAGCTGCTTCCTTCACTCTAAATTTAAGATTAAGGAGTAATGACAGTGAGGTGGAATAAAAGTGAAGTTGTATTTGGAGGAGGTCATGCAATATGTGTCCTCTGAATGAGGCTGCCTCAAATCTGAAGGCAAGTAGCGCCCACACAAGCATGATAGAACTTTAAAGCTCTCCGTATGCATAAAAACATCTCACTCAAAGTTTTACAGAGCAGTCTTCTCCATACCTTCATTTTCCTTCTGTCTTTAACAAAGAAGCATTCTAATTAGATACAGCAATATTAGGTTGTCTCTGTTTCTGTCACTTTATTTAGCTATTACTTTCATTGTGTCCTGGCACACAGAGACTAGTGTGTGACTAGTGTGTGTTTAGATTGAGCTGGAGACTTGGAAGTCTGGTTTTTACCTCCCTCGCCCTTTAATTTGTTTTCATGTCTTGCTTGGATGTGTCACAGAGTTGAAATGCCATCTCTCAATGCTTCTAGGAGTCTGGAGGCACGTGGAAGACTGCAGGTCTCCTTTTGAGATGATGGGAGTAATCAGAGTTGAGGAATCATCCTGCTTCAGTGGCTAGCACCTTTACTTTGTTGTTTTCAGTTCTTTGTTGTGGAGCTGGCCAGTAGTGCAGCGTTCGAGTGAACAGTATAAAGTGAAATAGATGGGTTAAATGGCCACCATTGGTTAGGGTTATATTGTGCTTGTTCCTTTCCAAATGATAAATAAATTCCTTCAGGAACTGTCACAAATTCAAACTGTAATTTCCTCATCTATCACAGAATATGAATGAACCACGCACTTCAAATGCAGCCACTCTGACTTGCAATGTATCACTGAGCAGCCATTTTGCTTGCAAAAGCGAGGATTGAAGTCTTGTCAACTGCTGCTTGCAATGAAAAAAAAAATACTTATTCTGATTTGGATTTGACATGAGAAAAAGAAGTTTATTTTCAACATCTAGGTCAAAACAAGGCAGCATGATCCGTTCAGAGCCCAGGACAAATTTTGGGAAACATATTGCCTATTATTAGCACTCCCGTCTACTTTTTCCCTACTACCTTTGATCTAGGAATACCAATTTACCTTCTATTTTTTCTGGTTATCCATCATACAAAATTACAGCTCTTTCCTTTTCTTGTCATTTTGTTGGAAATCATTGGATGAAAAAGTCCAATAAAAATACTGCATGTTCTTGTTGAAGGGATTTTTCCTCCTCACAGTCTGCATTTCAGTGTCTTGTCTGTGTCCCTGGAACAATGTACCTTTTCAGCTCGCCTGAAAATTGGACCAGTAATCTGATCTTCAGTTTGCATAGCTGTAATATGGGAATAATGCTACTGTAAGCTCTTTGTGAGGGAAAGGAATATGATGGCCCATGACAGCTCATATGGCAAAAAGGGTTATGTGGTGCTAAATGAGTGTTCCGCATCTTTAAAATTGGATTTACTAGTCATGAGTTGAAAATCCAACCTAACGAAAAGCTACATGATGCTACATAAATAGCTTTTCTGCACAGATTGTTTTATGGCACTGCTGGCAGAGAAATGCTGTGAACAGCAAGAACTTGCTGTAGGTTCCTCCTCCTGGATCTGAAGACCTCTCTATTTCTCCTATGGATTATTGTTTGTTCAGTAGACTGAACCATACACTTGAAGGCATTTCCACAGAAAGCGTTATCTTTTCAGACTGCAAGGCCACACTAGCTGCTGTCAATTGCCATCATCTCAAAGTTATGTCCTACCCTAAGCAGCAGCTTTAGACCTAGCTGACAGAATCTGACCATCCTTCAGTTTGTGCTTACTAGCAGCTATCTGGCACACTGATATTTCTGAGATCATCCCACTTTTTAGTGAGGCAACCCTGTGTGTTTTCAGTGCTGCCTGTGAGTATGCTTTAGGTCCCAGCAAAATCTGTGAGTTCTTTGAATGCTCATCACATCGCATTTTTCTCTGGCAGCATGATGGCTTGACATGTTGCTCCTGTGTTAAGACAGATGTGGTGTTACAGTGTGGTAGAGGGAGGACCTTGTTCTGACAGGCAGAAGTGCTAGCCTTAACTGCTGGTGGTTGGCACTGTCCATGCTAATAATAGCTCTCATTTGTCTAGCACCTTTACTGGAGGAGAGCCTGAAGCAATTTATGAGCTGTACTCAAACAATGTGTCCACCTCTGGGTTGAAATGAGACAGATGTGTGACGGTGCACAGTAAAGCTATGTGGGTTTCAGATAAAATGAATGTTGGATAACTACTAAGAGCTATTGGGTGAATTAGAGGCTTATTGTTACGTGAAGGAGTAGACTCTGATGGCTATTGGATTCTCTTTAGTCCGTATGGACACAATCAGATATCCATCATGTTGTGTGAAGGAGGATTAACTCTGTATTTCCAAACGTCCTGGCAGATGAACCTTGCCTCATTGAAAGGGAGGTCAAAACCAGAGTGCACCTTGGACTTTTCATTGGGAAATTGACCTCTTTTACTGTATCTACCTGGAGGCAAAGTCAGGGTCTACAGACTGTTCCAGTGTTTCATCATTGTTCAGCCCAAAGGCAGGTGATGACTCCTTTTGAAAAGAGCATCTGGACCAAATAGAAACTCCAAGCATGCACTCAAGAAATTTGGTTTATGGTGATTTGGCATTTTCAAGTATCTCCTTCCTGAGAGCTTCGCTAATGTTTGTTCAGCAGATTGTAGCTCCTGGGACGAACCCAGAGCCACCTTTGGGCAAAATCTCATGAAATCAGAGCATTTAACAGGGCTGCAACAGCTGAGCACATGCTCAGTTCTAAGGCTAAGTTTTAGAAAGTTATCTGCTGGAACTTTTTGTACACAGATCTTCTGGTTTGTGGGTGTGTGGGAGCTTGTTCAGTGTGTTAAGTGTCTGTGGTGTAGGTGTCGAGGTGTGTTTAATAGGAGCTGTCTGACAATGCTGAAATGCACTAATAGAATTAGTGCTAGGTGAGTACGTGAACTGAAGCTGACATACACCGAAACCGTCTAAGTAATTGTATAGCTGTATCTTAAAATAATATTAATCAAGCTCAGCAGGAACTGTCTCTCCTAAGCTGAGTTTCCACATGTAAATAATCATCTACATCTTACTCACACCTTATCATTCATGCCACCCCGATTTGCAAGTCTCTATTCAGAGGAGAAGGGATAACAGGAGGATATCAGGATACTGTGTGTTAGGAAATAGTCATTGTTTCATCACTATGGGATGGCTGATTTTTTTTTTTATTGTTAGGAAACTGGAGTCAAGGCGTGTGGACTGAGGGCTCCTCTTGCTGTAGAGGGCTGCTGAAGCACCTGAGGCTTTAGGGCTCCATCACCTTTTTCAGGCTCTGGAGCTGAAAGATGTAGAAAACAGACTTGTTTTTTAAAGTGTATAAGATGTGTGGAATCTTCTCTGTTGCTGTTTCTCATTTCCAATTTTCTCCGCAGGCACAGCGCTCTCCTTTCTCTGATTGCTCTGCGTGTCAAACAGGGTCTCTTTTAGTGCTTCTCAATGTGGCTTTGTAGCACTTTTATAGCTTTAGGGAGGATGGCTTTATTTCTGAAGTCCCTCTATCTTTCCATAGCCCTTGACTGCAGGGTCTGAGCTCCTTTTGTTCCTCCTCCCATAGACCAGAGGAGAGGAGGATGGTACAACTGCACCTGTACCATTGGTGCTGAAGACAGGGGATTTAGGAATGAGAAATTTCTGACAAACACTCACTGGTGAGGAAGAGAAGCATATGCTTCCACCCATGCAAGACAGTGCAGAAATACCCTGAGGCAACTGCAGTTCTCATCTGTTTCAGGTGGATGGAGATATGCTGTTTGGAATTAGATTTGCTCAGGTGTTAGTGACCTCCTGCCTGTATAGACTCCACCAAGATTGTAATTACTGTACTGCTGAAAAATCATTCCATTTTTTTCACCTAAGCAATAAAAGCCAGTGTGAGATAGAGGACAAAGTGCTTTGGAAAAAACAAACAAACAAGAAACCAAACAACAAAACAGTTCCTGTCCTGAAAGTGTTTAATGATGTCTGTTGGGGAAGAAAGTAGGAGGGGGTGTTTGCTGCATGTCTCAGGGGTCAGTAAAGTGAGAGCGAGCGGCTGGCTTGGTGAACAGGAAGTCACTCCTGCCTGCTCCAGAGAGAAAATGTGTTGCCACAGTTCAGTTGCTCAATATTCATGCCTTTTTACAAGGATGTGTAGTGACAGGACGAGAGGTAACGGTTTTAAACTGAAAGAGGGTAGATTTAGCTTAGATGTTAGGAAGAAACTTCCTGTTGAGGGTGGTTAGGCACTGGAACAGATTGCTCAGAGAAGATGTGGATGCCCCTCCCTGGAAGTGTTCGAGACCAGGTTGGATGGGGCTTTGAGCAACCTGGTCTAGTGGAAGGTGTCCCTGCCCGTGGCAGGGGGGTTGGAATGGATGGTCTTTAAGGTCCCTTCCAACTCAAACCTTTCTGTCATTCTGTGATTCTAAATGCAGAAGTGCTGTTTGTCTTTTGCGGAATGTATCACTGATCAGTAAAACTGAGGCAGTATAAATCCTACGTGTCAGAGGAGACTTGGGTACTTTAACTGGCAGTTTCAAAAAGTTTATTTTCATCTTCATTTTTAGAAGAGTCATTAAAAGCGAGGTAAGTAAAATGCTACCACAGCATTTGGTGGTGGTAGTGTGGAAGTTGTATTACAGCAGTAGACAAAAGGTTTTCTAAGGGCCCATCTCCTGAGCTGCTTTGAGTGGAGAGAAAACCCTCGGTACTTCCAGGATGGATGACCATGGACATGTTTTCCTCTGTGTGACTATCCATACAGAGAGAGAAGAACTGTAGAGTGACTGATTCAAATAGAACTCGATTGAGACTCCAGAAGGACATTCAGAGTTAGCTCTGGTACCAAAGCTGTTTTGCAAATGTTCCGTGTGTGTGGCCCCAGGTTAGGGTTGTCTGTAGGCTTTTCATTTTAGTTCTGTACACAGTACACCCAGTGCCAACGCGAGCGGTAAGATGAATGGCTACTTATTTCAGCTTACCAGAGCTAATCCATCATTGTGCATGTAGCAATTGCATTTCTGCACTCCAACAAGCTTTTACTTCTAGAGATGAAATAAATAAATAAATAGATGTAAGGAACTCTCTTCCTTAGTCTTTCTTTTTCTTCTCCTTGCCTGCTATATAGCGAATATGTTTGCTTATTTTGGTAAATATCCATAATTTGAAAATAGCTTTATTTAGCTTTTAGCCCACTGCAGACATGAAGTGACTGATAGCAGCATTGTTCTGGCATGCTAGGAAATAAAATCAAGGTTTCTTTTTGATCCCTTGATTAATTGCAAACGGATGTTCTCATTCTTATGGATCAGCAAGGACATCAGGAGCGAAAGGTGTGTGACTTTTGCTAGTTTCTGCTAGTACCTTTCTGTTGGAATTGATTTTTTTTTTGATGTTTCAGCAAAAATAGGTGCAATGGTGATTAATACTTCATCATCTAAGATTCTCTCTGTACTCATTAAATAACTCTGTCTACCCACCCCCTATCCTCTCTAGTTTCTTTATAACAGTCTGCTTATATTTCCAGACATGTTTGTTTTATTTTTGTTTATATTGAACATAAAAGCTTTATCTAAGATATTTAGTCAATCATCTTTAGCTAATTCGCTTCTTTTAATTCCAAACGTGGCATAGCGACCCACCTGTCTACTATGTGTGCTATTGTACAAGATCAAACTATGTTGTACTCTTTCCTATATCATTGGTTAGTTAGGTGGATTTGGTTTTTTTAAAATGAATTCCTAAGCCTAACACTTTAGTCCCACTTGATATTCTAAGAAAAAACTCCTGAGGGCTATTTTTTCAAAATTAAAGGGCAGTATGGGGAGAAAACAAAACGAATGCCATCATCTTTAATACTTCATAGTACCTGTTTTTATAAATTGTGATGAAGGTTGGAGTTAGATTAAGACATTGGGGCCCAAGCCCTTTCTAGTTAGAAGAGCTGAGAGAGGAGGCACCACTACGTTTAAAGAGCACAAGTACCCTTTTAGTGGCTACTGAAGTCTCAGATTTTACTGTACATCTGAAAGACAACTGCTACCGAATGGTCGTTCTTTCAAAAAAAATCCCAGCATCCATTTTCTGTCAGTCATCTTGGATTTTCCTAGGAGGTGCTCTCATCCAAACATTCTATAGAATGAGACAACTTACGTTTGAAAATACTACATCACAGCAAGAAGTGTAAGCATCACAATCTGAGACAGACTTACCGTAGGCCAAGAGTGGTGGGGAAGAAGTAGAAGAGGAGTCATTCCAGCTCACTTGAGATACAAGAAGGGAGAGAAATGGAGAAAATATCACTACACACCAGAAATTTCATGCTTTCCTGCTTTTGAGAGAACCTGCCCATAACTTGAGATTGCTTGGGTTGTTTGTAGCTTTGCTACTTCCTTCCTTTCCAGTTAATTATTCATGCACTTGGTACCAGCAGACGAGTTTTGGTTTCATTTAGGTATAATTAGGGCAATCAAAGGGTTTGTAATATTGTGTAATAAAAATACACTTTTATTCTTCCTTCCCCTTCTCTCCCCCTCTTTTTTGTCTCTCTTTCTTCATTTTGCTGATGTGTTGGCTGACCACTTTCTGTTCACCAGTCCTTCTGTCCTAATTTTTTTCCTATTAGTTTAAACTACATCTTTTTTTTGTGTGTGTGCAGTTGACAGTTTAAGAACCCAGCTGAAGACAAACTTCTAGACTGCAACTTTTATGAATTCTTACAGGGGAGATTGGCCTTGCCATAATAGCTATTGACGATGCTAATTCTGAAATTAGCAAAATTAAATTGCACCCTTGAGGGCAATCATTTGTGTACAATGTATTTGAACAGAAGGATAGCAGAGGGAGAGGTGACAACACAGGTGAATTTTTAGCGTGGCTTATTTTTACATGTTGTGGTAGATGGTGAGAAAATATTTCCCTCTATGTTTAACCAGCCAAAGATTGTTGTAGGTTTGGGGTTTTTTTCGGATGTGGGTTTGGTTTGGTTTTCTTTTTTCCCAATGTGGATTCTGGATCAAGACAGGAGTTGAATTCTCCTTTGATAAACTGCCGTTATTTGCCTTGGGTTTTGCAACAAACAGACCTACTAGATCATATTTGTTGTTTTAGATCAGTGTCCCCTAGTGTTTAGGCCTATACATGTATTTTCTTGCAAATGTACATACACATACATACACGTACACGTGTACAAATGCATTTCGAGGTCAACTGAAGCTCCCTTAGTGCGACTGTTTTCTTGCATATGTCAGAGCCATTCAGAGATCTTGCACAATTTATTCAGTACATCACGGTACCTCTTTTGGGGTCTGAGATGTCCTGTGCACTGGAGTGTAGCAAGTGCATCATCAAGGAACAAGATTCTCAGTAACTAGCAGTGACAAAAAGTAGTCCATAAGTACTTAAGATCATTAAGCCAGCTGCAGATGAGCTTCTCTTTTTGGCGTTGTTGATGCTGTTATTTGTATGATACTGTTGATAAACTTGCAAAGAGATCGTATTCATCAATACTCATAGGACTCTTAGCTGGTCAAGGCAAGAGTTAATCAATGGACAGGGAGCGCACAAGTTGTAAGAGATGGCCCTGTGCAGCTTTGTTCTCTGGCTGAAGGCAGAGACACATGCCAAATGTCTGACTGACTCTCGTAGATGTTAGTGTGGGTAGGGTCTTTGAGAGAATATGAATCATGAGAGGGCAGTAATTTGGTAATGGCTCTTCAACTGGAAAAGCCTTGTTGAGGGGGAGGAAGAACTAGCCTCTCAACAGGAGGATTTTAGGGTCCCAACCTTCCACATTGCTTCCTCCTTTTCCCAGCTGCTAGAGTTATCAGCACCAGCATCAACAGAGTGGCAGTAGCAACTCTCAGCACTCTGGCTGTAGCCTGTACAACTCCAGCAGTAGGGGTAAGTCTGTGTTATGGACAGTGTGAGCACCAGCTCCCTGTACCATGTTTACAGCCAGAGAAAACAAGGAGGTGCCAAGTGTGGGAGTTCTGACTTGAGCAGGCAGAGCTATTGAAAGAATCAGCGGTGAGGAACCATCTTCAAGGGATTTTTTTTCTCAATAGCAGAGTGAGGTGATTTCCAGGTATGAAATCATCCTTCTGTCAAAGACAGCATTAAAAAAAAAAAAAAAGAAAAAAAGTTGTTTGTTCTGGTTTTCGTTGTTTTTCTTGGTATCTGTATACAGCACGCTGTACTGGACACCAGAGATGCTGCTACTCTTCTCCATCTATGCAGACACCATTATATCATCCTGGAGGGAAAAGGCATGGTTACTCTGATTTTTTGCATATGAGAAATGACAGGCCTTGTCATGCCCAGAAAGCAGCAGCAGGCAAGGGTCTGCTGGTGATCATTAGCTCATTTCTTCCTCCTGACAGCTCACCAGTGCTGCCAGGAGCTAGCAAATGTAAATGGATATGACAGTAATACCTCTTTCTAGCAGCATAGCTAGACCATGCAGTCAGAGATCCCCTCTGTGCAGCGTTGGTCAGGGTCAGCTTTTTGGTGAGAGCCCTCTGAAGAATACTGAGTGTGCATTGTGGAGAAGCATCAGCTTTTTGGTAACAGTTGTGATCCTGCCTATGTCTTGTATTATCCTTGATGTGTCAGGTGGAGAGTGAAGTGAAGGTGAGCCTCCTCAGAGTTGAGGGGAAGAGTGCCTGCTCTTTCAACGGCAGCATGGGGCCAGGCTCTTTGAACACAGTGCATGTTAAGGTATTGTGAAGTTCTAGTTTGCTTTTCCATAGAAAGATGCCCTATGTTGTTCTTGGTTGTTTATTAGGTCAGTGGCATTAGCATCAATATCCTGGCTAAGCAGCAGGGTCTCCTTGTGTTTGTTTATGTTCCCTTTCCAGCTACTTCGCAGAGTCTTTCCGTTCCAGTCCTAGCTATGATTTAACCTGTATCGTCACATCCCTTTCTAGGATGCCCAAGCAATTCCTCTAAGACAAACAATGAGGAGACAGGGTTTATTTAGCTTCTCGATCCTTTCCATGGTCTCTGAGCATAGTAAATCGTAGCTTTTTAATTTAGCCAGACTTTCCTGGAACTGTGTAGCTGTCTTTCTTCCAGTTTGATTCAGGAACTGCTCTGCCATCCAGAGCCTCCTCTAGAGAAACCAACTTTGTTCAAAACAATAGCAGCATCAAAAACAAACTACTGGAAAGCCACTTAGCCTGGATGTGTCCTGTAACCTGCTTTGCATTTGTGTCCAGTTCTGGCAGCTTTTATGGACGTGTACCAGATGTTTATTAGGGAGCCTTGGAAGCCAAGAGCTGGGGATTCCATGTGTTGTTCTTCTGTTGAATGTTTATACTATACCATTTTTGATGCAAGAAATCTGCTGGGCTTGTCTCAGTAGAGGTATTCTTGAACTGACATAATGATACCAGTCAGTGAGCACAGTGTCAGTGAGATGGTTTGGCTGATGTGCAAACTGCTGTTTGATTTTGCCCTGCTCCTCTAAAAGCCAGTGATGTTTAGCTGCAACATCAGTTGTCCCAGCATGTTGCTCAGGATTGTCTTCTACTGAACCAGGAACTGAAAGTCTGGGCCCACACGATAGTGTCAACTGTCAAGGCTTTACTGAGCCAGAGCAAGCACCTCACATCTGTCTTTCAGCCTACAGCAACTTAAATGTGAAATTTCTGATTTCTCTCTTTTTGGTAAGACTCCTTTGGTATGCGGCTGACTTTTGATGAACAAACGTTGTTTTATCTAGGCAACATGACGGGAGGTGTCTGATTTCTCCTGTTTTAGGGATTTTCTTGTCATGATCTGGGAAATGGCTGACTGCCAGTGCTGGGGAAGGTGACTGCTGTGCGTTGTCTTTGAGAAACACTGTCCTGTTCCTTAGAGCTGTCAGTGTTGTGGTGCACTAAAACCCCCCAACTTTCAATGTTGCTTGGTTTGTTTTTTTTTTTCCTCCTCTTTGCTTTTCGTGATCAATCTTTCCTTGGTTCTAGACTGAATCAGAGCTGGTCACCTGTGAATCATAGAGCATCCATAGCTCATGGACTTTTTTTTGTGGTTTGCTTTTGGAACAGGATAAAGTGAACTATTGTTGCAGGTAATAAAGTCCTGAGTAACCCAGATGGATAACGAGAGAGAGTAGGAGGAAAAACCCCCATCAAATAGCATTGACCATTGTCATTCTACCTTCTTTTAAAGTTGAGTATTGTATTTTGCTGGGTGCGGTGGACTGATTTTCATATTTGATAAACCACTATCTGACCGAATTATAACCCAGGTGATGAATGTTTAATTAGATCTGTACTGTGTGAAATACATTGCTGCTTAGCTGGGTGTCGCGGTTTAAAGCTGGGCTGGCTATTAAATGGGTGACAGATGCTCTTCGTTAACCCCCTCCGCCCCAAAAGGGGGGTAAGAGAAAAGGGTAAGAGGCTTACGGGTTGGAAAAGTTAAAACGGCTTTAATGTAACTATAATAATAAGGTATAAAAATAAGAGGGGGGAAATAATGTAATATATACAAATATATGCAAATCCGAAATCGAGCTTCCCGCCTGCCACGACTATTACATCACCCAGATGCTGCAGGGCACGTTCCGGAAAAGTTCCAGACTGTACTCAGCAGCAGGCAAGAACTGGATTCAGGAATGCACGGATTGGGATCGAAGGCAGAAGAATCAGACAGAGTCCTCCTCAGACGCCGGCCATAGAAGAAGAGCAAGTGACCCTCATGATCCCTCAGCTTTATACTGAGTATGACACTTATGGGATGGAATACTCCCCTTGGTCAGGTTTGGGTCACCTGTCCAACCTGCTCCTTCCCACCGCAGGGTTGCAGGTGTGACCACTTCTCTGCTCTTTCATTTCCTGCGCGTAAGAAAGTTAGCAGAAGCAAATATCGACCTTGGTCTCCATAGGGATAAATATAAGCAAGAGCCTTTCTGAATAACATCCCTGCTAACTATAAACGCTGAACCTTATCACTGCTAGAAGCAGCTACTGTCTGGAAAAACATGCAGTTAATTTCAGAGAGTGCAGCTTCTCAGAAGAGACTTAACTAAAAAGTAAAGTTTCTAAAAGAAAATTGGTTCTGTCCTGGCCCAAATCAGAACACTGAGTTAAGGCTGCGTAGCCCATAAATCGGTAATTTGGTTGTTAGCTTCCATAGTCCCCTGGACAGTAACAAAACTCAAATTTACACACTCTGTGGTTTCCTTTATAAAACATTAATCTTTGGATTGGATTATAAAGGGTTTAGGTCTTTTATCCTTTTTCTTTTCCTTCAGTAAACACCCCCCCCCCCAAAAAAAAAAAAAAACCAAAAAAAAAAAAATCCATGCAAATTCTCACATTTACAAGATGGCCTGTGTTGATATTACTTTAGTTCTAGACAACAACGTCAAATAGAAATATGTGGGAATACAGATGTTATGTTTCTGTCTTGCAGAAACCTTAGAGAGTACTCAAGGTTCCTTATTGATGNAACCCAAAAACCAGAAGATTGAAATTAAAAATCTAAGAGTACTTTTAATTTTGCAGTAACAACAAACTGCATCCCGCAAAGTGAGCAGCCGTCATCCTTACCACTGATGTGGTAAAGAGGCATCTTCAGAAATGCGGTAGCAGCAAGAATTTAAGTAAGTGCTGACGTTTCCTGAAAACTTTGTAGAAGTTATATGCATAGAAGCTGAACTGCTTTAATGTTGTACTGCATTTCCCTTCCCTGAAGTTTTCTCTATTAGTCAAATGACCGCTGGGAATATAGGGTAATGTTTTTGCTCTGTCTACAGGATTTAATGGCAGGCAAGGTGTGGCAGATAGTCAAATGCCCATTGGTTTCATTCAAGTGGGAAACTGGTAACTGCAGTTTTGACNTTCCCTGGAGTTTTCTCTATTAGTCAAATGACCGCTGGGAATATAGGGTAATGTTTTTGCTCTGTCTACAGGATTTAATGGCAGGCAAGGTGTGGCAGATAGTCAAATGCCCATTGGTTTCATTCAAGTGGGAAACTGGTAACTGCAGTTTTGACTAGGGTCAAATCTCCGAGGATTGCTGGCATATTCTAACTCTGAGGTGAGGTGAGAATGGCAGAGGGTCAGATGTTGCTGCCATGCAACTTGTCCAAAACCGAGGTGACAAGATCAGAGTCTGAGGATGAGAGCATTTGGTAGGTCCTGCTCAGTAATTTCATGTCAAAACCTCAGGGCAGTCTTCTCTCTCTCTCCAGGTGCTGTGCTATTTCTGGGTCTGTCTTGGTAATGTCCACTGAGCAAGCCCTGACTGTATTTCATGCTATATTACTGTTTACTATAGAATCATAGAATGGTAGGGGTTGGAAGGGACCTCTAGAGATCATCTAGTCCAACCCCCCTGCTAAAGCAGGTTAGCCTAGAGC
>VZSC01015863.1:115997-140088 GCA_013398225.1 Steatornis caripensis
AAAAAAAAAAAAAAAAAAGAAAGAAAAGAAGAATGTGGGAATCTGATATCATGGGCCTGTGGCCAAACAGGGCTGTAGCAGTTTCTGCTAGGGAATAATCAATAGCCAGGGCTTAGCGTGCTGGGTGCTCTGAGATGCACTGCTTTGAGATGCGTAAATTAGTACAGCCAGGCATCTTTCAATGCAGATGGGATTGTGGCCACAGTTGGCTAAATGAGTGAAAAGCATTTGTAGCAGGGCTAAGCCAAAGCCACAGCAGGCTGGGAAGAATTAGCTATTATCTAGTATTATTTATTTATCCATATTTTCCTCTGAAAATGCAGGGGCAGAGTTTTCACACATGAGGAATGCGAATTTATGCACTAAGAAGCTTGATTCACCTACCTTGTTACCCTTGCAGTCACTATGAGGAATTTGGCTTCCCATTGATGCTAAAGGAATTTGTGTGCTCATTGCGTTTCATAACAGATCCACTAAGGTGCTTAACTTGAACTGGATTGAATGCTACTCTCAGAAAACAGACTGTGGATATCCA
Organism: Steatornis caripensis; assembly: GCA_013398225.1. Lineage (NCBI taxonomy): Eukaryota > Metazoa > Chordata > Aves > Caprimulgiformes > Steatornithidae > Steatornis > Steatornis caripensis. The sequence continues at coordinate 116,533 of VZSC01015863.1, forward strand.
AACTGCATTTATCCAGCCTCTGACACCCTGGATATTTTGAAGTTTTACGCACACCCATGATAATGTTTATAGCTAAATAAGACTAAAGAATTAGATTAATCCAAAGTCCTTGAATGTCTTTTTCCAGCGTTTCAAAGAATCTGCTAAAGAGACAGGCTTAATACTATGGTGCTGTCCTGGGCCGATGCTTTCTTTACAAGATAACTTTTCACAGAATGGTAGGGGTTGGAAGGGCCCTGTGGAGATCACCCAGTCCACCCCCCGTGCTAAAGCAGGTTAGCCTAGAGCAGGTTTCACAGGAACGCATCCAGGTGGGTTTTGAATATCTCCAGAGAAGGAGACTCCACAGCCTCCCTGGGCAGCCTCTGCCAGTGCTCTGTCACCCTCACAGTAAAGAAGTTCCTCCTCATGTTCAGGTGGAACTGCCTGTGCTCCAGTTTGTGCCCATTGCCCCTTGTCCTGTCGCTGGGCACCACTGAAAAGAGTCTGACCCCATCCTCTTGACACCAGCCCTTTAGATATTGATATCCCCTCTGAGCCTTCTCTTCTCCAGGCTAAACAGACCCAGCTCTCTCAGCCTTTCCTCATGAGAGAGTGCTCCAGTCCCCTCATCATCTTTGTTGCCCTCTGCTGGACTCTCTCCGGTAGCTCCCTGTCTTTCTTGAACTGGGGAGCCCAGAACTGCACACAGTACTCCAGATGCGGGCTCACCAGGGCAGAGTACAGGGGGAGGATCACCTCCCTCGACCTGCTGGCCACACTCTTCTTAATGCACCCCAGGATGCCATTGGCCTTCCTGGCCGCAAGGGCACACTGCTGGCTCATGGTGAGCCTGTTGTCCACCAGCACTCCCAGGTCCTTCTCTGCAGAGCTGCTCTCCAGCAAGTCAACCCCCAGCCTGTACTGGCACACGGGGTTGTTCCTCCCCAGGTGCAAGACCCTACACTTGCCCTTGCTGAACTTCATGAGATTCCTCTCCGCCCAACTCTCCAGTCTGTCCAGGTCACGCTGAATGGCAGCACAGCCTTCCGGCGAGTCAGCTGCTCCCCCCAGCTTTGTGTCATCAGCAAACTTGCTGAGGGTACACTCTGTCCCTTCAACCAGGTCATTGATGAGTATGTTGGACAAGGCTGGACCCAGTACCAACCCCTGGGGAACACTGCTGGTCACAGGCCTCCAACTAGAATCTGTTGCACTGATCACAACCTGCTGAGCTCTGCCATTCAGCCACTTCTCGATCCACCTCACTGTCCACTCATCTAAGCCACACTTCCTAAGCTTTCCTATGAGGATGTTGTGGGAGACAGTGTCAAAAGCCTTGCTGAAGTCAAGGTAGACACCATCCACTGCTCTCCCTTCATCTACTCAGCCAGTCATGGCATCATAGAAGGCTATCAGATTGGTCAAGCAGGATTTCCCCTTGATGAATCTGTGTGGACTACTTCTGATAGCTGCCTTCTCCTCCACACATTTAGAGATTAATTGTATCTAGAGATACAATTCTTCTCGTTCTACAGATGAACAGTCAGACATAAACATATGCTATTACTCTGTAAGTTTTTGGAATTTATGGAATAAAAAGAGGCAGCACGTACGAAAACAAGCACATATTCCACAGACCTGGTCCCAATTTACCTATTTGAGTGATACTTGCATCCTTCTCAAAAAGATTATATTTAGTACCTTTGCAAAGCATAAGGGATAGAGCGGGCCTTCCAGCGTGTTTGTCGTGACTGCACCAGAACTGCCAGCTATGTTCCCAAAACAGGGTGTCTGTTGTGGATGGTAACATAAGAGACAAAGCACAGTGTAGACGGGTACATTAGGTTTTTGAGTCTGTTCAGACAATTTGATTTGGTGTCACAAAAAGAATAAATAGGGAGCTCTACACTTTCATTTTTATTGGTGTTGCTTTTCAGAACATGCTTTAAAAATATTGCAAAGTGTCAGATGTCAGTGAACTGGTGAGCTCCCCACTGCCTCAGATGGGGCTGCTTCGACCTCTGAAACCTGAACCAAGGCACTTGATTCATGGCAGTAAATTGCATGACCTCGCATCCTAATAGGATCGCACTGCCCTTAAATCTGGTCTAGCCACTGAGGGGAGAGCTGCACAGCTCTTTAAATTCTGTTGTACAGAGAGTGTTTGTCTGCAAAATAAGAGATTAGAGGGTAGGGAAGCAGCCTGCTCTTGTGAGCAGACCAGAAGGTGGCAACGAGATGACTCCTGGGTCTTGTGCTTGTGCTGTCTCTTGACCTTGACTCTCTGACACTGAGTGAGGGGGTTAACTGGACTATTCGACCTCAGGGTGCAAAACTGAACAAAAGCAGTAGAAAAACAGCTGCTTCTAAGTGGAGGACTCCAGGGTGAGCATGGGACTGATTTAGTATATTGCTGAGGGGCTCTTAACTCCAGCTGACTTCACAAGTCTTTGGTAGCTTGTGTAAATTCACAGATCGTGGACAAATACACTCTGTGCTCTGGGGATGCTTTGTTTGAATAAGGCTGCTTAACCTCAGCATCTTCTCCAGAGGTAGTAGAGAAAGAGGTCTTTTCTAAGAGGCCCTTTTTATAAAGGGTCCTTTTTGAAGATATCTTGTGGCAATGTTGTACTGTAACACGAGGCAGTGTGTTTATTTCCACACGCTGCCAGCCCCTGATGCTGGAGCCACCTGTTTTCCTTCCCACTGCACAGCTGTGTCTTTGTGTACAATTTCTGAAATGGCTTTTTATGACATCTGTGTTTTAGCTCTCTTGGGACCCATCACTTGCAGTCCTAGCTCACTATGCACTCTCTCCCTCACTCTGTAGAATCAGTGCTATAAATGTAACTTGCTTAGATTGCCGCTCACTGAAAGAATAGAAGAGGTTCACGAGCAAGAATTTGCCTTGGTGGCAATGAAATACTTACTGCCGTGATCTCATCCAGTAGCGCAGAGTGTAGATTTCTTTCATTTACAGTTGAGTCAAAGTGACATAAAAAATAGGAGCAATGTACGCACAAACCTTCTGCGAAGAACAGAGCTGTACTCAAGCATTTGTTTTGTTCCAGGACTTGAATTCCTTGTGGTAGTAACACATGGGGGTGGCTCAGGGGAGGATTTCGTGGGGGGTGTGCTGTAGTGACCATTACAAAGGCTGGTACTTGGTAATGGAGACAAGTTACTTGCTCCCTGTTATGAAGCCCTTTGCCCCAAGAAGAGCTGTGAGGATAGCTGCTCCAGTAGAGGTCACCCATGTTCCCTCGGGAACTGCTTAAAGCAGTGTTGTATGTTGGTGCGTGTTTTCTAGAAGTGTACAAATACCCTAGACATCTACCTAGTGCCACTACCCTAGGCACTGCGGCACATACTGTGATGCCTGTACCAATTTCCAGTGCAGGCTACAGTTAAAGGAAGAGGACTGTGGTATCCTAGCTGACAATTATTGGAAAAGTCTGGCTGCTTGAAGATGACTGGCATGTGTATTTAAGAAACGCAGTTTGCTAAAATTTGCAGGATATATTCTGGTTTTAAAAAGCAGAACATAGAAATGTAATTGTAGTAACAAATATAAAGTAGCCAGCATTGCAGCTATCAGGGCATGTTCCCTCCCTAGCCTGTCTGAGCGGGTAAGGAGAAGCAAGGAGGGAAGGGGAAACCTGACATGAAACCAGAGGTGGTTTCTGCAAGCAATGCCGGCTGAATTCCACAGTGACCATGCTGGCCTCGAGATTAGAGAAGTTCTGATGGCTGCCTTCAGGATAAGGTAGTGCCTAAAATCCTCTTCCACTGCAACCCTGTCTGAGTTTAGTGGAGAAGGAATGCATTTTAACTGCTGGAAGTGAATATTGTTGCAGCGTAATTTTTGGGCCACTGACTCCCAAAATGTTAAGGTCATCCATCTTTTTGTCATTATTCAAATCTGGTTTTTATCACATCTCTGAAGAACCAGTCTCACTGCTGGATTCCCTGTGTTTCCTCATTATGTACAGACTGAAAGTGTAAAATAAAACATATTTCTGCTCCAGTCAAAGCCTAAAATGACTTCGGACAAAAAGCCCTAATAATTAACTGATTACTTGAACTTGAAAATGTCGTGGCCAATTTTTGTTCAACTGAACTGATAATTTCTAACTAGTTTACAATAGCGCTGTTGTTAATAAACAAAAGATATAGTTGGCTGTTATTGAGCTGTCCATCTCTACAAGACCATCCTTCCCCTCTTGACGCAGTCTCTCAATTACACTTGAAAGCGGCCTAAGTTTGTAAGAAGGGAGAGGGAGGCGTTCTCCCTGAGTGCAGTGGCCTGCAGCTCTCCTGTGCCGGTTCTGGTAAGTGCGACTTGCTCTGATGGCTAGGTACCGGCAGAGTTTTCAGCTAGGTAGATGATGGGAAAATTAGAAATTGTGGATTATCATGAATATAGCTGACTCATTTTAGGGGCAGAAGTTTTCCTCAGGGCAGGTGCTGTTGAACTCTAGAGAAAGGAAGAATGTGTGACTGTCATGAATCCTAAATGTCGGACCTTTGGAGAAGAATTCAGTTTTTCTGTGGTTTATGAATCTTGGCTTTCTATTAACTAGCCTCTGAAACATAGGAAGCACGGTAAACTCTTCTGAAGTGAGAGATGTAAAAAAATTACATTCTTATGAATGTAGTCTTAAATTTTGCTCCAGAAAACCCCGTTCCAAAGCACCTGGATGCTCTTGTGAAAGACATGTTAAGTCATTGGACTGTAGTGAACTGCCAGCAAAGCACCTGTGTGAAATTGGTGAATGGAAGACGGTATTTTTCACAACCGCCTAACATTTTAGCTCAGACTGAAAGACTTAATATAAAGACTGTGGGAGTAGACAAACTTCCTCTGATTTAAACAGAACAATATAGTTTAGTAATCTGACACAATGAGATTTTCTTATGAAAAGGGAGTGCTGTCATTCATTTTAAAATGTCTCGTATTCAAATTTACAGTATAAAATACATGGAAGCCATGTGAAGTGCAGTATATTTTATTCCCTGAAGCAATTTAGAGAAGTAAGCTTTTTTTTTAATATGCGAAGGCATCCTCTCTCAGCTGAAGAAATGGATCGAGCGTACTTTTTCTTACCATCACAACAAAGCAACGTAGACCATACTGCTAGTTCATCCCCTTACCTGCCTCCCGCTTGCACAGGGAGGAAGAACAGTTGCATGGTCTGGGCAGAGCTGAATGCTTATGACACCAACCTGAGATTTGAGTGACTCAGTTCACTTTTCTTTTTGACTGTAGACATTCTTTCTGGGGTGACAATTTTCTTTGTCTCTGATGTGCTACAGTTTCATGTTTGTAAAAGGAGTTGATATTTCTGTGCTTCAGAGGAATGTTCTGAGTCAGTGTATTATACATCTGGAACAGTCTGAGCACCTATGGCTTCTGTGGGAGAGTCTGGTGAGAACAAAGACCAAACTCTGTGGCTTTTGTATTCTTCAGCCCCCGAATAAAGAAGAATCACCTTGTGCCAGTTTTTATCCGTTTGTGTTCTTATCCTTCAGTGAGTTCCAACTAGATTGGTTTGTGGTTTTTTCTTCTTGCACTTGAGATTTTTGTTTTGGCAGGCATCTCTGTTCTGACAATTTCTTTCTGACATTTGGCCACGCAGAAAATGACACAAACAAATTAAAATTTATTTCCTTGCTGTAGTGAACTCCAGCCACAGATGAGCTCAAAGTTATCTTTCAACTTACCAAAGCAGGGCTCAGATTTCTGTTCTTCCCCTTGTTAAACCAATATCACTCTCTGTGATAGAGCTGAGAATTTAGAGGCTCAGCAAAAGCAGAAGTGATGTATGTGAACACTGGATGGATCTGAGAGTTTTACATCTCCCCCGAGTGAGGGCTGAGCAGCCTGGCTGTATCATGCCACTTCCTGATCTGAAAGAGCCAGTCAGTCTCCTTCCCTTAAATGCATGAGCCAGCCTGGGCCACTTTCACAGTACACAGTTACATCTCCACTTTAAAAAGTAGCATTTGGGTCCTCACCAAAAGGAGCAGTGTGGGGGTTTTGTTTGTTTGTTGGGGTGTTTTTGTAGTCCTAGTAGTACTAAGTCATCTGATCATCACCTTCTTCCTTCCTTTTCCTCTTACCCTCAAATTTTCTCCCCTTTTAACTGAGGTCAAATGCATTTGCATAGGTGACACCAATCATTTCATACAGTTTGTCCCATTCCTCTGTTCTTGCTCTACCCCCTTGTGACATTCTGCTGTTCGGCCGATGACAAATAGGGCCTGGAGTGAGATGGAAATGAACTCAGGAGTGAGTTTATGGGACTGTGGGGAACCATCTGTTAATGTAAATGTTTAACGTAAAGTGCATTAAGTCCTGCGTGCTGACGAGACATTTCATTTGCGTCCTACCTCTGGGATTATTTCTGGCTCCTGCCTAAGGGCAGCAGAGTTCCAGGGCAGACAAGTGTGCTTTTTCTTCTTCATCTTTTTGCTAGTGCAGGTTTTACATTACGGTTGAGATGCCAGACCCTGAAATGTGCTGCTTACATTCAAAATGTGGGTTTGGTTTTAAAAAGTAACAAGGCCTCTCCTTCCCCCTCATAGATTCTGTTACACTTTTTTTTTATTTATAGAAAAAGATAAATTTAAATGTCATTGTTTTTAGAAGCAGGAGAGCCTTCTCTATTCTTTGCTATTCAGGATTTAAATGTGAGAGAGCTGGTGAGCAAGAAACAACAGTTCATAAGGAGAAAGTGCAGTGGGTTCATGCCACTTGTCTCTTGCTTCGTGTGTGTCTCTGATCTTGAAATCAAGAGGGAAAGCTAAGCTAGATTTTTCTAAACTGTTCTGATAGCCTTTTAAGTAACTTAAGGGAAGACAGTTTAAAAAGACCTGAAGATGTGTCACTGCATGTCCATCAAGGGATAGTCCATAATATTAATGCTGATAGTCTCCATTTAAGTCTGTGAAGAAATTTTAGGTATTCCCAAACCTTAAGGGAGACATAAGTCTGTAGCGTTGTAAGCAATGTAGTTTATAGTATGACTCTTCTGTATTAGAAACTGAGAATGCTCATCACTGGGGTTTTTTTTGTGCTTCACTCTAAGTTCCCCCTAGAAAAAAATATTGTTGGTGTGGATGAGAGTCATGTTATGTGGCATTTCTACGTTGGTGTTTCTTTAGGAACATGAACTCTGAGAGCAACGGGGCTTGAGAATTGGAGTGTGGGACATTCATCTCAACTTTAATGACTTTAGTAATTCTGAATTTATGGGATAAAACACAGACAAGATCATAGTTACTAACAAACTGTCTGTCGATTACGTAAATCTCCAATCTAGATCTGAGAAGTCTAGACTGTAACCAAAATGTTTCTGGTTATCATCACAGAGATAAGTTCTCATACAGTAAGAAATGTAGATGTTCCATGTGGAGCCACATAAACCAGGCAAAGCTTAACGCCATTAAAGAGAATGGTGTCCAGTTCATCTAAACATAGTATACACTGGACCTTACACCATTCTTGGATATGCAACTCTTGAGTAGGACTGGATAGCTTGGATGTGACTGGCACCGATACCAGTAGAGGGGAATTCTTGTCTTGTCTCCTTCATAGGAGTGAAGAACAAAGATTCTCACATAATTCTTTTTCCTACCTTGGCAGTGTAAGTCTCTGTGAATAACAAGAATTACATTGGCGCTGAAAGTTGTTGAAGAACTTTGTGCTAAGGTCTTTTTAGCTTAACATACTTACTCTCTACTAATTCCTTGCATGGGCACCCTGAACTGAACATGCCTTTGTGTGGGTTAGAAGTGGATTAAGCTTAACTGCCAAAAAGCACTCAAGGTATAGAATACAGGAATTACAGACAGAATGCTGTTAAGTCACATTCTTATTTGTTCTGAAGTAATTTCTCTGTGTGGGCAAGCACTAAGGAAAAGCTTCTTGTATTCTCGTGGTAAGAGCAGAGAAAATCCAGTTTGGATTGAGCATGCACTTCTTCTGTCCTTCTCTTTTTAACTCCAGTTTGCCCTCCGTGCAGAGCTGGAGAATAACACGTTCACCTCTCATTCTCCAGCTGAAGAAGATTGATGTGCAATTAAGATCTCTAAGGAGATGTACTAAACCCTGCAAAGACTCCAAATTCAGCCATGAATCTTCTTGTTCTTTTGTTTTTCCTCTCCATTCTATCTTGTGTATTACTCTCTCATCTCCAGCACTGTGATGACCCTGGCTCATACTCCAGTCAGAGGTGGGAGCTGAAAGTATTATGAAAACTAGTCACTGAAATCTGCCTCCAGTCACAAAGCCCTTTGAAACTTGCTTGGTGTCATGCCTTTTTATTTCAGTCTTTTCTCCTTTCTCATGCTATGTTAGGTTAAGATTCGATGAATCACAGTTGCTGAATGTGGCTGAACTCAAACGTTTTCATAAAATTTGAAATTATTTCTTTTTAATATTCAAAGGTCTTCTGAAGTTTGGGAAATCTTGTTCCATGGCAGCTTCTTCCAGAAAACTGCTAAGAAAGGTGGAGGTTTTTGTGACTTTTGGCTGATGACAAAATAGAGGGTTTGTTAGAAAAACTTGACACTTGTCATTGTGAGATACTTACGTTTATTTTCTGGATCCCGGTATTAAGCGTGCGTGGATTCCAAGTTAATTTATCTCGCTTCTCACTGATCTACTTTCCTAATACTGTAACAGAGCTTCTCTCCCAAAACAAAGGTATTTCCTTTCTTCACTTGTAACTTGTTTCTTCTGGTTTTATGTATCTTCAGGTTTTGTGCGTTTTGCTTCTTCAAGCATCCTTCTACTTAGCTTGATTTAAACCTTCCTTGTGGCTTTTGGTACGGGCAATATTGAACATACCCCTGTGCATTAGAGTTTCAAGTGGATGTTTTTACAGAAGATATTTCTTCACCAGTGTAGAAGTTACTACTAATCTGAAATGTTAAGCCCATTGCTCCATTTCTTGCCATATGCATGTTCCTGCTGTTCTTTTGAAGTTGTTTCTTCTTATTGTTCAGGCTCATGATCCATGCAGACATACTAATCTAGACAGTGAGTGATATCTGATTCCTCATCATACACTTAGCTTTTGTGAATGCTTTTTTTTTCATTCAAGAAGATTGTTATGCCTGAAAACGTACCATTTTTCAGAATTATTATACTTAAACTGTGATGTAGCTATTGAATGTCTGATATCATTATTTCCTTTCTCTGCGCATACCAAATTCTGCCATTTTGTCCCTGTCTTGTATTATGGATTTGATTCTAATTTAGTTGAATGAAATGGAAATCTTTCTGCTCAAATCTGTGGATTTGGAAATCAAGCCTTTTCTGATGGCAGACTAAGTGAGAAATAAGGCACATTTTCATGTTTTGTTCTTTATTTGCTTGTCATCTGAGGTAAGGAAATCCTCCACTGTGTGCAGTTTTTCTGAGAGATCAAAACCAAAAATATCGGTAGATTGCATGTCCTCTGTTTATAGAGACTCATGATAGCAAAGACTGTTGACTTTTACCTCTACTTTTATAAAAATCTGTGAGAAAATTCCCTTAACAGAAGGCAGAAGCCAAGCCTCGACTACTTGCAGTCCACCAGAACTGCATGGTATTTTTAGCTAAACCAGAGCATTAGTTTCAGTGTTATGAACAAGTTGGACTACAAGTAATTATTAAGTTCTCCCTGCAATTTCAATTGCATTGAATGCTCTTCAGTTTTCTGCCAGAGTGATTGTAAAAAAAATTGTTGTTCTGTTAACTTCCAGTGCTACTTTTTGTCTCACCTGTTGGTTAAGTGACCTGTCTCTCTACAATTCCTGCACTAGTGTCCCTTACAGCAGGAGTCCCTATAGCTGTAAGATTTGTAGTTCATTCTCTCTGATGGGCATTTGGTATGCAACCATTTATAAAACGAAATAAAAGAAAACGTTAACCCAAGAGAGCAGGAGGAAGTTTAAAGAGCAGAACAAGAAAGATAAGCACCTTGTCTGTCTCCTGTTCTCCAGCCTAAAAGTGGCTTCTATGATTAATTTAGCAGTCTATGCTCCTTGAAGAAGGCATTACTCGAGCAGGACTTTGGTTGCTCAGGCTAGAGGGAATGCAGTGGGCTGGTGCCTAGCAGTGATAACACAAGGTCACAGAGGTGTTAAAATGCCACTAAAAGCATGGAGGTTAGTGCCTTCCCTGAGCAGGTGCAATGAAGAGGAACAGAGATCTGGCAGAAGGTATGTACTAGATTGTGGCTTTATTAGTTCCTGAAAAAGCTGATGATCTAGATGAGTTGTCCTAGCAACCCTTTTGATACTCCTCATTATAAGTGGTTATACTGCCAATTCCTCCAATGTCATCGGCATTGCTGAACCTACACTGTTTAGGAAATGACTTTACTCCTCTGATAGTGCTATTACAGTGTGGTTAGAGATTGCAAAGGCCTATATCGCAAGACGTATCGGTGGGGATGTAGGGCTATGCAGCAGGTGTGAACAGTTATGTTGTGGGCACATCTCTGCATGTAATTGATTTTCTGTCTCCTGAGGGGATGTGAAAAGTTGAGTATCCAAGTATATCAGGAAGTATCTTTGAGTGCTGTCACACGAGCTCTTGAATGGACGTAACAGATTCTAAAGAACAGACACTTAAGGGAAATAGTGGAAATATTTGAAACTGGATTGAGACTGCTGCATAGATTCATCATGTTGCAGAGAGGTTAATGGACCTGATTTATGCTTTTCACTAGCTTACACTCCTTTGGAAAGATGTACTGGCATAAGCTATTGGAAATAAACTGATATTGGTAGAATGGAGCCAACATGACATAAGTGAATTGAGCTGATAGGATAGCTGAGCATAAATCTGGAGACTGTGGACACATTCAGCAGCTACGAAATTTGTAGCACAGTCTCCATTCTGTAGGGTGCTGTGCAATTGCAAATTCTGTTAGATATGGTGGAAGTCAACACCTATGGCCTATAATGCAAGATTATGCAAAACTTTTAAAGCAAATACACATTTTTCTGGGAGTGGTTAGGGTAGAAATTAGATTTTTAAATTTTTTTTCAGTGCTGAAATCCCAGCAGGGCCAAATACTTCGTTTTCTTTTGTTTGGTTGGTTGGGGTTTTTTTCCCCCCAAAAGAAGTTCTTTGAAGCCAGAGGCAGACAATGAAGAACAGTGTGTTGTGATGGTGAATGTGGTGGTTTTGCTATTTATGAGAGCAGAGCGGCTCTTATTTAAAATCAACAAACTGGATGAGTCCAAGACAAATCCAAGTCAGGCAAAAGATTTAACTTGATCTTGGGTCTTTGTGTTCTCTCTTTCTGAGTATTGGGGGAGGGCGAGGGGGAAGAAAGTACTGTGATCTTTGCCTTACCTGCACCTTATGTAAAGGAAGCAGTGATGTACTAAGGAACACAGAGTCCTGACTGCGCAGTGATCTTGAACAAGTACGTAACTTTACTAATATAAGCAATATTGATGCCCTCATGTGAATATTGTCACTAGTGTTAAACCTAATGTATCCAAGAGTTGGAAGCATAAATAATTCTATTTTAACATCTATAATATATAAAAAAAGCCATCACGCTTTTTTGTCTGGTTAAGAAATCCTTTGTAGCTCGGGTTGTTGTATTTGGTGCAATTGCTTTTGCTTCAGAAAAGTAGTATGAATTAAACTATAACTGCCCCAATGGAACAAAGTTAATAGCCATTTAAATTAAACTGCAGCCTCCAGTGGATTACCACCTCACACTCTCTTTGCTCTGAAATAGAGCCGTTTTATCCCCTAGGTTACATAGTCTTTCCTTGTCGGTCATGGGAATTTAAATGTGATGCATTATCCACAGGAGGGCTCCCTTATTGTTCCCTGAAGGTAACAGAAACATATTGGGAGTTTGAAGGGGAAATTTCAGTTTCAAAATGCAAATGCAAGCAATACAGAGTTCAAAGAAAGTCTTTTTCCTAGTTCATACCAAAATCTGGCTTCATGAGAAATTTTATGCAGACTAGCCTTCATGTACTTTCTGTTTTGCCTCTGAAACTAAAATCAAGGTTGAGAATAATGAGAACATTACATTCGTATGTTTATATGAACGTTTTTGTACGTTTCCGAGGAACTTCTAAAGTGATTTTGTTTTCTCTGAGATGTTAGCGTTAAGTCTGTGGAGAACTACAAAAGCAGCTCACATAGGGGTGGATGAAAAGATAAATACAAACACCATGTTGCAAATGAGGTGTTTACAGAATAGGAAGAATCCTCAGATGCTTCTCCAATTGTTTTGTATTTATCTTATCTTTTTTAATGGGAAGTGTAGGGAAAGGAACTGGACTGAGACATCTGGTAACAAACATCCTACAATAATACCCGAAAAAAATCCTTTGTGAACAAATGGCAACATCAGCTTTCCCCCTTTTCCCACTCCGGCCTTGCACCTTTAGAATGGAAGAGAGATCATTTCTTTCAGTCTTTACAGACCGTGGACAGTCTGCGAAAGTTCCTGTGATATTTATGATGTGTTTGGGCAGAGAGATGTGAACATGTGTCCTGCAAGCTGCAGCTTGACAGCTTGTTTTAGTTGTTGAGCAAAATTGTATCTTGTGATGAAGCAGTGTAAGAACTTAAGTCAAAGTCTCCTGAATTTTCTGTTTTCTTTTCCCATGTGTAAATTTTGGAGCTAAAGAATTAGTATTGATTAACATGGTAATTTCTTCCCTTGAAGATGTGCAGCTTGGGTTGATGTCCCTCAGTGGTTCTTTCTCACCGTGACTGTAGCTAGTTCCAGATTGCCTGGTCCACGGAAATGTGCCCTTTTCAAGCTGATGTTCACAGCATAAGCAATTATTCTGCATAATATCCCACTTATTCTGCTTGAGAATATCATATGAAGAAAATGTTAAGTGCCCTAATGAACTCTCAGCTTATCTGATATCTTTTAGCTGGTTCCATTGGACAAGAAAATATTGAGAGATGATTTTCAGGAGACAACTCAGGAGAAAAATCTTACAAACTCAGTTAGGAGAACAGGATTAGATTCCAGCTGTTTATTTGAGAAATAAGTAGCTATTTTCTGATAACATTAAATGACACTATCAAGAGATGCCAAGCTATCTGGGAATAATTGGAAATTGTCAGTGGCTATCTCCAGTATAGATGGTTTTGTTATATTTTCCTCAGTATTAGATTGACTTTTCTTGTGCTGCTATCTGGATAGAACTTGGGAGAATGTTTAGAAGTGGGAACCACTAAGTCAAGTGTGTGGCTACTGTGATGAGGGCTGAGAGACAGCACGAGATAATAGTCACAGTGTGGGTGTTTAGTGGTCAGAATTCCTAGTTCTGATCTCATATTCCTCTAGGAAGGTCAGCCTGCTGCAGGTGTGAAAGTAAAGGTTAATGCTTGTATACTTCATAGGGTGTGTACAAGGTTTGTTTAGCATTGTCAAACTTTTTGAGATCTGTGGATTGGAAATGGCATGTGAATAGGTAGTATTATGGTTTAGCATCAAAGTCTGCTTTGGGATTGTGCTTCAGTTATATTATAGATCTTAAAAAAATATGTGGCCATCTGAGGAGCAGTCCGGTATATAATGTTCCTTTCATACTGCTCCTCAGCTGTTTGGCTAGTTTATGAGGGTGGGGATCCTCTGTGTCTCTACTGTAGACATTTTAGGGTCATCTAAGCAAGTTCTGACTGTACTTAACAAAATGACAAAAATTATAGACGAGAGAGGACTATATACAGGTATTCTATACTGATAGTTTCAAGCTAGATTTCAAGGTCTTAAAACTGATATTGAAGTTTGAAGGTCGTTCAGAATAAAGAATACATTTGCCTAATTCTTCTTCTTTTTTGTCTTATAGAGAATTTTTTATTGTACCATGCTCTTTAGAAACTTCTTTAGCAAATGTTTTTAGTGAATTTGTGCTGTTTCTCATCTTTTCTCCATTTCTTTGAGCCTATCAAAATTCGCATTATCTATGCAATATGCCATTTGAAATGTGCGTCTTTTCAACAGTGGAATATTCCTCTAATAAATACTGTTTGCTAGAACATCTGCAAATGCAAAAAGGCTGCAAAAATAACTAAATCACATGGGATGCCTATGAAAACTATAGGAATTGGGTGATACAGTGGTAAAAATATAATTCTTATCTACAACTATTACTAGTACTGTTTTTGTGCAGCTATACTGATGATGAGTGATGACCTTGAAATTTGTTTTCATCCTGTTGGTAGAGAAGAGATAAAGCAGGATTAAAATTTCTGCCTGTAGTATTATATTTTAAAGTGAATTAAGCACCTTTTCTTACACTACATTGGATTTTCTTCTGGAAAATCTTCTATGCAAACACCCATGTAGTTCCTGCCAACAGGTGAGAGCTTGAACACAGGCTGAAGCATTATTTTGACCTTCCAAAGATGTGTTCATACGCTATTGCCGTGTGTGTTGTTTCTCTTACGCCAGTGGCAGCTGGTATGTTGAGAATATTAATGATAGATTTCTGCATTGTCTACTGTGTTCGTGCGGGTTCAACATATCCCACAGACCATCTCTTCTTTGAAGTGATGCAAAGTTTCAGAATTTGAGAAAATAAGGCACTGCATTGTGGTCTTCTGTATTTTTGTTTCACTTCAGATTTGGACCTGTGTGCATACCATTCGTTCTTTCAAGCACTTCTGTGCATCCGCAAGCCGTATTTCTTTGTTCATGAGTACACACTGAGATCTCACAAGGTGACTTTGAGGGCTGAGTTTTGTCAGAATGGAATAAAGTGTCCATGCTGTGGCTGTGAAACTGGAAGGAGCAGTAGTAAGATCTTCCCATTGAGGACATGGTCTTTACAGTTCTTACTGGCAATGGTGACATGTGCGTTGCAGTTCATGTCAAAGCAGTACAGACCACCCTCAGTTCTCTGCTGAAGTTGTTCTAAATGGAAAAAGACCTAGTCTTGTCATAAGGTCACATCTGTAAAATGTCCCTGTATTTTTTACCCATGCTCGTTTCACAAAATTTAGGAGGAATTAAGAAAAGTGCTTCCCCAGAGGCAGATCATTATTTATCATGTCACCATATCCCTAGACGAGCAGTTAAACTCCTGAGCGTGCCCAGTTGTCACTTACTTGTGTGCTGTGGCCTCTTGCAAATGAGTGACACTTGCATTCATCTCAGCTACTTTATTTATCATGTTGCTGTTTGTCTTTGCCTTGTGTGAATCTTTTTCTTTTCCCCGTTGCTCTCGGACGTGTTGGCTTCCATTATTTATCCCTGTACCTGTTGCTCCGGTGAGTCTGTGGCTTGCTGATCTGTAGCTAACATAGGCTTTTGCTTCAGTTGAAGCGTACTGGAGTGTGAAAGAGAGAGGCCACCAGGAGGGCAACTCGAGCTTCCTGCAGGCGGCGTGGAGACGGCTGTCGACCTGTCTAGAGGACTTATTCGTATGTGTGTGTGTCGGCACAGCAGCCACCTACCCTCTTCAGTGGGGTTCTGTGGAGGAAAGGCTGCGGAATGCCAAAGGATGGTACTCCTTACTCTCTTGGCATCACTACAACAGGGCAATGCCTAGCTGTGCTTTCTGCTTGTCGAGAAATCTGGAAGTGCTTATAAAGCTGACGGTATCTTTTGAGTCCAGTTTCATGTGATAGTGTTTTGGTGGTGTATCAGCATAGTTCTTCAAGAGCTTATCTGTCACAATCCTAATGTCGTTTCAGCATACTGCAATAAGAATTGTCAAAGGTGACTAAATTGCCTTAAATGTAAGAGATTTGAGGGGATTAAATGACGAGCCTTTAGATTACTGGATTTCTCTTGATTTTTTTTTTTTTTTATTAAGCTTGGGTACTTTTACTGCAACTACAGAATTTAGCTGTACTGTTTTATGCTGTGATCATTTCATGAATGATAGCAGATTCAGTAGAATCTCTTCTTGGCTGGAAACATAACAGTGAACACCTTAAGGTGAATGAGATGTTTGTACTTCACGTCTCTGATTAGAAAGACTCGCTTTCTGCAGGCCCTAGCCACAGCTGCATGTCCCATACAGCTTGCATTGCTCTGTGCTCTTGGCTGCTGCTCTATTGGTAAGCTTGATTTCTATGCAGTGCAGAGTTATAGCTCAGTACTTTTCTGTTGCACAGACATCCACCTTTTTCCTCTGCTTTTTGTAGTTGGCTCTGCACTTTTTCCCTCCTCCTATGCATGCAGAGGGCTGACAATCTCAAAACACCAGAGAGGCGTGTAGGGCACTGGAGACAAGTGTAAAACCTTTTGCTGAAGAGCAGAGCATTGGTGGAGCCCCAGAAATCCAAAGGTCTTCACTGATGTTCACTTTCCATGGTTGTCTGATTAACCACTTAGAGAGTGTATATTTACACTGCTCAGATATTGAAACACCTTAGTTAACATGATTTCCTGCAACTTCTGTCCTATAAGTAGTTCCTCAAGGCATTGAGGAATTTTTTTTAAAGTCATAGGTATAAATATGCATGAATAAACAGATGCTTGAGTGCTGCACATCATGCATTCCAGCCATAAAGTTTGCGGGCATGTCCCATAAACACAAGGTTTGACATTTTCTAGAGGTGCTTATAACTTCATGGCCTCAGTCTACGCAGCCAAGGATTTCATGCACTGAAATGGGCAGAAAAAAGTGAGCAAGGCACAGTGTGAGAAACGGACAGAGGAAGTTAAGAAATGATGATGTAATTTGGTGACATCTCATGGAAAACAGTGTCTTGTTATATTTGAGGAATTGGAATTTCCTACTATCAGCTGATGACACTGTCGGAAATCGTACAGGTGTCATAGGAAATTCCCCATTCTCCTAAGGATTTAGTAAGGTTACTGTACTGAATTGATTACCAGTCCCCAAGCAGGGATTTGGCTCCAGTGGGTTCAGGGATGCAAAGGTACTTGCATCTCTAGGCAATGTGTGCATACCAGAGCCTCAAAATTCATCACCTAGGTGGGCTTCTGAGGCCTCTGCCTCATGGCTGCTATCCTGTAGGATAAAGGCTGCCTGGACTTGGGCCTGTTTCTGTGAGATGATTTGCATGCTGTATGTTGATGCTATGATATGCTTACCTTACCTGAGCTTGCCGTGTAGTTATTATGCCTTGACAGGTTGGGGGAGTGACCCTCTCCCACACTTGGCAGGATGACTCTTCCAGGAGCCTCGTGGGTGGAATATGACTGAGAAGGGCAGTCTCCCAGGTTAGAACTTCTTGCTGTTGCGCATGCTTCTTGCTCCTTCCTTCTGAAGTATTAAACTAAAATCTGATGAGAGCCAAATGTTTGAAAAAAAAAAAGAAGAATAAGTTGTCTGTAAGGAGGTTAGTGGATTGTATGCAGATATCCTGCATCAGAACCCAAAATTTCTTGGGTTTGTGTTAGACATTAGGGGGGTGGGATGAATGTATTTATTTTTCTTATTTTCTTTTTTTTTTTTTCCAGTGAGATAATTGTTCCCGATGATGGAGTTTACTCACTCTGTTTTTTGATCCTGTAGTGCAGCTGCTCCTCTATTTTCTACATGACTGGGCTTTACTGCAGACCTGTCGAGCCATAACTCACTTTGATTGATTTTACTTTTCTTTTTTAAGAAGAGATTGCTATAAGCCAGCGTTATGGCAATGCAGCCCAAATATATAATTATCAGGGCAGGGAGACCCCTTGGGCAGCCCAAGCTGCCTGCATTTGACATAGCTGGATTGGCCTAGCGTCTTGAATGTTTCTCACAAGAGACTCAAGTGTTTCCCTTTTGTAATGAGTTTGTATGATCTCTGTAGTTTGTATACTTATTTGGGGTTTTTGGCTTTTGTTTTTATTTTGTTTGTTTTGGTTTGGAGTTTTCTTTAAGTGGAGGGAAATGAGCAAGCCAAGGAACTCATTTAAAGAAAACAGTCTTGGTGACTTCAATGTGCTTGCAACAAGGTGGAGGCACTTCATCTCTGAGTTCAGAAAGTCTTACTGGTGTCTACTATGTAGGAGTATTTAAGATTGTCCTGTAAGTTTTATGAACCATATCGTGATCCTCAGCTCAGCCCTAAGGTCTAATCTTGAGTGAAGCAATCCAAAACTCAATAGAAATGCTGTATATCCATTCTCCTTACTTCTCTTTCTGTGGCAGGTCACTATAGGTCAGTGCACTGTAAGGTGCACACATAAAGGATTGGGAGGAAGGACAAGAGGGACTGTAAGTGTGTGCTTGTTGAAATAGGGAACACGTACTTGAATAATGATAATAAAATAGCTGTACCAGGATAACACTCTGAGTTGGATGTTGTTTTACTACAGAGAGAGTGTGTCACCTTAAAGTTTAACTGGTGAAGGATTTTGATGCTATATCACACTATATTGTGTTAGGTGAGTTGCTTTAATTAACGGTTTGCACACTCTTCATTGCAAAGACAGGGTAACACTTAGCTTAAATCTCTTTTATGGTATCCTGTTCAATTGCAGTAATGCGATAGTACACCTAAGAATAGTGTGCTGTAACTGTGTCACATAGATCGTTGTTGTTGTATACTGTTGTCAAATAAAAACATAAAATTGGAAGAGCTGAGAGCATTTATCGATTTCACAGTTGAGGTGTAAAAGACATAGACAACGTTTCTAGGCTCAGTGGCTTAGATCTGGGGAAGAAAAATGAGGAAGAAAGGGTTATCTTTGACACAGATGACACAGGGACAGTGGTTATGTTTCTCACATAACCCAGTAGGCCTAAATGTTGAGAATGCTGTGTCTGCTGGGATGAAAGGAGAGGTGTAAATGCAGGGAGAACTGGGTGGTGCTTGAAATATTTGCTGGCATATTTTAACAGAGTGTGTCGCATAGATGTGTATCCTTTTAAATGTTTCGCAAGCAGATGGATGAGGCTGCGCACAGCCTATAAGCAGCACCTCTGAGGGATGTTAGACTGTGTCTGTTTGTTTCAAGGGGATACAGCTCCAAAGCCTAACAATATTAACGTTAAATACAGGCATATTCAGTCTTTCACACCTGATTGTTTTGGTGGGAACATGTGGTGAGTTTGAAATAGAAGCATGTGAGACTTCTACACTGAATTAGAGTTGAATGTCATCCATTTCTTTTGCAAATGTAATCCTCTGTTGTTGGTGGTGATTTCGAAGGACTTTTTAGTGTAGATGCAAAGATTTATCTGAAGCAAGCTTTTGGGACTTTCCCTGGCTCTGCAGCTTAGGTTGTCTGAATCAGATAATCATGAACACTACTTTTTGCTGTTGCAGCACTTTGCTAATGTTGAGTCCTAAATGAAATGTCCCAAGTATGATTATTACTAAGGAATAACTACTGCGTTCCAGATATTTTATTTGGTAGATTTGTAATAGCAGTGATCCTTAATACTAACATTCCTTCTATGTTTGTGATGGCTGTTCAGTCCTGAAGAGTCAAGGGTAATGAGGCATCTTTAGGTAACCTGGTGGCATTGTGGAGGGTTCTGGTTACTGTTGTCTGATTTTTGGAATATAATATTTGAATGTGTGGAAGAGGTTGTCTTATGCAAAGAGTTAGATCTGATTTAATCTGTCATCTTATGTAGGATGATTCCAGAGTAGTAACCATCAGTCATTGTCAGCAGCGTGCTCTTATTGCGGTAGTGGATGCTAGACTATCTACTTATTAAAAACTGTGCTGCTTTTCATTACAGCAGCTAGCTTAAATTTGGGGGATAGTAGTTTATTCCAGTTATAGAGAGGAAATGAATTGGGTGTAGTCAGATACATTTAATGGATTTTTGTTATTGTAAAGGAATTTATAAAGCCCTCCATTTTCAAACAAAATAAGACATGAAACATAAAGGTCCTTCTCCGTACTCAGAGCACCAGTTCTCTCTGTATGGCATCCTTCCCCAAATGCTCTGTCCCACAACCACCCCGTGTCAGCTCAACCTGAGCCAAACTTCTGTCCCTGTCTCTACCTGGAGAGTGTGTTCTGCTCTCATGTGTCTTCCAAGGGGGTTGCCTGGCAATGGTGTGTTTGGTATTTGGTTTGGGTTGGGTTTTCTAATTTTAATTACTCGAAATCTGAAATATTATATTATCCTTTTGTCTGAAGTGGAAATTTATTTTCAACTCTGTCTTACTGAGTACCTTTCAAGTACCTGGATGGCAATTAAATCTACCAGTTCCACTGAGATTTATCCTCTGCTTATCATTATTTTAGGATGACATTTGTCAATCTGTCTTCAACAGTAAACCTTCAGACTTTGCTCTCCTCTGCCATCAGTTGCACTAGTTTAATTTAAGATAGTTTCCAATAAGATTCATTAAACCAGTACACTCACTTTTGTTTAAACCTGGTTTTCATCAATTTAGCTCAAAGTGACTAAAAGCAGTTTAAATACAAACAGGAGGTCAGTTATTAAAATAAGCCAACCTTTAGCAGAAATAAGTTTTACATAGTAGTTTCTCCTAGTTTAATTTTAGACAGACTTGTTTGTAAGTATAGCTGTAATGTTTTTAAGGAAAAGTAAAGATGATATAGACAAGAAATGGGATAGAGGGGATGGGTCAGAGAGAAGGATGGCATAAACTCAAAGGAAAGAAGATCAACAGGTTGGGTTTTTTTATGTGAGTTTGTGTAAGTACATTTGCACATGGGTTCTTTATAGCTTCTTTTTCAAGCTGTTAACTATTTCACACCACTTTCATTTTAGAAATACTGGGAAAAATGAAGTTATTGAGTCTTCTGGGGTGGCAATAGCAAGATGCTAATTGAAGCTTTGGGTTGTTCTTTGTTTCTTGATCTTCACTCAAAATAGAAGTCCCAGTGTCCTCAAAAAGCTAAGAGTTGATGATTTTGTTAGAGAGGAGGAAGGGGACCAGGCAGGGGCAGTTAAGTATTGCTTTTCTTATTTCATGAAGCATAAATCTCTGTACTCCGAAAGGATGGGCTCTGTGTGTGCATGAGAGAGAGAGTTAGAGTGAGTGCAAACACTAATGCATCATGGAGGACAGGTCATTCCACTGAATGCAGTTCAGCTCCTGAGTGGTTGGAGATTAGAGGCAGCAATAATTTCTGGCTGCTGTACTTTATGTTAATGTGGCAGCCCATGGTTGTATATTTCTGCTGAGACGGCCATTTTTGTGAGGCTTAATTCTGACTGCAGTGGAAACTGCAAGGGTTTCAGGTATTGGTGTTTGCCTTTTGCTGATTTAGCCAGGCAGTGAAACAACAATTTTATTGTTATTATTTAATGTTGGAATTTAACATCTGTTTCTTCTGACTTATGTGGGCTAAAATGGTAAAATGGATGGGCAGGAAGCAGTAAGTTCTGCCTCTCACCTTTGAGTAAATTAGCTCAACATTCATGGAGGATCTAGCACTCCTTCCAGTTCCAACAGACAGATACAAACATTCCTCCAGCAGCTTGCCAGTGTTCCCTCAACCCTAGAGATCTTGTGACACCATTGATTTCCCACTCCAGACTCCAGCTCTCCCATCATCCTGTGTACTGTTGTAGTCTGTCCCATCAGCAGGGAGAAAAGAAGTACTGTTCAAAGTCAAAGAACACACCATGGAAAGACTGAAATAAGTGTTTAATACTGGAAAAGTGGAGAAAGGTTCAGGGGAACAAATGAGAAATGTTTTGGGAGTTTAAGAAATTGTTTTTAGAGGTAGTACTGAGAGAGTTAGTTTTATATTGCTTGATTAAATGATAGCTGGGAGATAGAAGGGGAAATATAACTCTGCTAGTCTTTGAGGATCATAAATACTATGGAAAGAGACAAGATACTTAGATGACTACAAGTAGAGAATAGAAAAAATTAAGATAACTATCATGGAAACCTTCCCGTCACGGAGACGTGTCCTTGCACTGTCAAGCTTTGGAATCCTTTCCCAAGGGAATAGAATAGAAACTCCATGGCTTGACAGGTTTTGAATTCGACTTGTAAAAACGTTACTCCATGTGGCATGTAGAATAGTATTCCTCTGGCATCAAGATAGTATATGAAAGGGGGAAACAATGATCTTGCAGAAGAAATTACGGTCTAGTGATTTATGTACAGAAGTGAGCATCAGAACACTTGATTCTTTTCTGTATTTTATCACTAATTTACTTTATAATACTGGGCAAGTCATTTAATCCCTCTGTGCCTCTGTTCCCATCTGTAAAAAGAATGTTTAATCATCTCAAGGATTTACTCCCTGAACAGTGTTTTCTTAGCTATATGGTACTCTGGAGTGTTGTGATTATTTTTTTTTTAAATGCCCATAGTCTGGAGGAAACTGGAAACTCCCTGTCCCACGTGAGTTACTGCCTTACCTCAAGAACCAAGCGGTTGGCTAAAGCATCCAGTCTTTCATCTCCTTTGCCCTGACAGGCTAATGTCTGTATGGCATAGCTGATGGAAGCCTCCTTCTAGTTTGCCCACAATTTTGCTGCATTGCTTTCATCTTTTGTGGCTCCCACTGTAAAGTAATACTAGCCTGGGAGACTAAAGAGAGAGAAAAAATCATTAGGCTGTGTTCATTTACGCACAGCAAGGCCCCCAAATTTGCAGCCTGTGGCTCAAACCCGGAATGGAGCATGACATCGCGGCACCATTCTACTGCCTGCTCGTTACAGCAGATTGTTGCCATTCCTGTGTTCCTCTAACAAGCTTGTTTTTCCAAATTACTAGATCTGCCTCCTACAAGAAGCCACTAGCAATCACAACAATTTCATTACTGCTTTTCCCCTCGAGTATCTTCCCTCATCCCTTGGTACCGCAGTTGCGGAGCACTGTGCACCCAGTGAGCCTCTGCCATGGAAGAAGAGAGGATGCTTCTCTCTGCCTTGATTAAAAGCTCCTAACGCACATTACAAATAAGATATGATCTGTGCTGTCAAAAGTCTGGTGTCCCATGCTAGGCACAGTAAATGGGTGCCTCGCTGGGATCGCCACAGCATTTCCCTGGCATACTTGCTGACTAGCCTGAGACTCTCAGGAAGGAAACTACAGCAAGACTGTAGTAGATCCAGTGGCCCCCAGGCAAGCAATCAGCTAACAGACCTTTAGGGAACTTNTTGTTACCAGAGTTGAGAGTCTCAGGAAGGAAACTACAGCAAGACTGTAATAGATCCAGTGGCCCCCAGGCAAGCAATCAGCTAACAAACCTTTAGGGAACTTGCTGGGCTTATTTGAGAACACCTGGGGCTATTGTTTATTTGTATAAATAATATTCCAAACAGCAGCAAACCCAAAGATCTCATTATTCAAATTTGGGTTTACTGTCTCTTGTTTGCATTATTTATTTATTTGAAATTATTTGCTGAGCCACTGAGGGGGCTACATTAATGCAAGGGCTGGTCTTCTCACCATGGACCTGACGTTTTCTTTCACACTGATGTGAATTCTCTGAGATCAGTGGCATTATTGTTTATTCATACTGATTTAAGTGAGAGGACAAACAAACAGACCCAGCCTATCTATAATCCTGGAAATGGAATAAATCTGATTATTAAATCCAGGGACTTTCAGCCCTATTAAAAAGCTTCCTGATGTATTTGGAGAAATATAGGACTTTGTGAAAACTTTTGTCTAGAGTTTACATGTCAGTTTGCTTGTATGTGCCTCAAGATATT
>VZSC01015863.1:140214-162529 GCA_013398225.1 Steatornis caripensis
AAGATATTACTTTAACTGGAATGTAATAGCAGGTGAGCCAAAATAAAGTCAGTAGTTAGGAACCAAGGAAAATAAGCTAACTTGAATATACTAAGTCTCCCTTGTGGAATACCCTTGTTACACTTCTGAGTCTGCTCTGTATCCAGAGAATAGTGTATGTTGTGTTTTGGTGTATTTTCCATTTGCAAAGGATGTCGCCTACTCTGAGAAGTAGTTTCCCAACTGTGAGATAAATCTGTGGATTATATACCCATCTTGCACAAGAAGATACAGACAGAAAACATTAATTGATAGGTACAGGAAGAGTTCAGAAATCTCAGTATTTTTGAAGTACAAGTTTAGCAGCAAGATATCCTTGCAAAAGCAGTTTTGTAGCACTTGTTTCTTCAAGTCCTTAAAGGGAGAACACACCCGCCGCATTTGCTTAAGCTGTCTCCACAGCTCCACCTGTTCTACCACAGCCTGGTGGAGTGTGATCCTCCCACTCTGTATTATCTGACTCATGCCACAGAATGCTTTGTTTAAAAAAAAAAAAAAAAACCACAAACAAAAACACAACCAAAAACCACACACAAAAACCATGCAAGAGGGTTTGTTCCTTTGACATAAAAATTTCTTCTCACTTTGCTTGGGGACTTGGCAATTGCCATGTAAATAATTTAGCATAACAAGTGCATAAGATGACACAAAGGTCCAAGTCGGAGGGAGCTAAATTTGAATCTTAAATGAGAGCATTCTCTGCTCCTGTTTTAAGATGTAGAATTGTGAATGGATGTTGGCCTTGAGTCCTTCTGTGTGTCATCAGGGTTTGGGACCTCTTTGTAAAGATACCAAGCAAATAAATTCTAAGAGAGAACAGTTTGCAACCCTGACTCATCATCTCTTTCCTTCCTTACCTCCACCCTATGCTCTTCCTACACATGCTCAAGAGAGCTTCAGTGGACCTCGTTGGTGTTCAAAATACTGCGTGTCACACTGACACCTGATATTAAATTAATGCATTTTTCTAACATTTATAACAAGTTTTTCTAAAGTACAATAATTACTTAAAGGTTTTGTGGGAAAGCCTGTGTCAGAGCACCTACAGTAGTGATGTGAATAAATCTTCCATTCTGACCTGGTGAGGGCTTTGGAGAAACAAGATGAGAAGTAACTAAGGGGGAGGAGAAGGCTAGGGCATAAGGGAAGTGGCTCGCTATGGAGAGGCTGTGTACATGTTCTTTCCCTGGCAGGCCTTCTTGACATCTCTGTTGCAGGTTTTGTCCGAGGCAAAACTCAGTGAGCAGTTCAGGGACCCTCTATCATAGTTATGTTCCTATAATGATGGTGTCTTTCTTTTGACAAGTCAGCAGAGTGAAAGATTTGCTGCTATCAATAAAAGTGGAGGGACCCTGTAAGCAAGAAAATCATGTTGAATGTCACTTCTGAGACAGTTTTTATGTTTTCCTTATTTAAAACTCAGCTGGACAAAGAACAGGAGAGTGGTCTTCAGAAAATATTTTTTTCTATTGAAAGAGCCAGTGACTAGCCATTATGCGACAGCTGACCCAATTTCATCACTGAGTACATGGTCCCTTACACACCTATCTACTCATTACTCAAGTAGTAAAGGCTTTTACAGTCTGAAATTTGGAGGTGTTGTAAGGAAAGATGAAGCAAGGTGCGGTTATCCCCATTATGAGAACAGGATCCAACAGATTTGTAAGGATGTGTTATGTGCTTCAATTCCTTTAAAAAACCTTGTCTTTAAAGATTTTGTCTAACACACGAGAAATCTGTGGTGTGGCCACAAACTGAACCTAGGTTTTACAATGCCTGGTTGGCCAAAGAGGGTCATTGAGGACACGAGATTGGTGAGCTGCAGAGAGAGATCACATCTACATAGATAATTGCTGTAGTTTTGGATATTCTTGTTAACAGGGAAATTGGGAAGGATTCTAAACCGCATGCTTTTGATCAAGCTTAGAGATTAGGATGTTACCTTTTATGTTAGAATCTGATTGCCTCATTGCTGCCTACAGCAGGATCTCCCTGCGTGTCCTTCTCAATGATTGGGTATTGGCAACTATTACTTCACGAGCCAGGCTGCTGCAGCCCACTAGCTTCTATGTTTGCATCTCTCCTGAGGCCCAGGTTTAAGCAGATTACTGCTTGCCTACTCACTAGATTATCCTTTCCTTCTTCCTTCTCCTTTGCCTCGTGCAAATGCTGGTTGTAAATTTTCTTTCACTGTTATTACACTGTTGTGCTATTGTTCTGCCTCAGAGTGGCTTCATTGCTGTGTGTAGCTTAGTGGTATATACACGAGTGAAACAGCATGTGACAACCAATATCTTAAAAGGATTATTTCCCCATTTTCCTTTCTCTTTTCTTGATTTCCATGCCACATTGCTTTTCTGTGGTTTTGATTTCAGTGAGCGATCTCCTTCTCCACAAAACAAAACCTTATTAAAATATAAATACGCAGAAGTTTGTATTTAATGTAAATAGAGATTAGTTTCTGTATTTAAATTAGGTCACTAGATAAGTAACCTGTAGGTTCTTTGGCAATCACAGTAATAACAGTATTTATGAAGATAGTCTGTATTTAGGGAGAATTAATCAGGTTTAGATGGAAAATCTATATGACTGAAGGAAACACCTTTGTTGTCTTCTAGAGAAAAATAAAAAATGATGCTAGTAGGGAGAGATGTCACTATTGTCAATTAAAAATCAAAGGACGCATTTAAGACTGAAATGAAAATAAAGCAAACCTAAAAGTACTACTGCTGCTCGGAAGTATCTGTTCCACAGGTAACACAGGGCATCATTTCCAGGGCTGTCAATGTGAGATGTTTTTTTGAGTACCAATCTCAGTAAAAAATAATTAAATTGACAAAAGCTACCAGGCTGGATTATTTCAGCATCTGGAAACCTCTCACCTCTGCAGAGCAAGGTTTGCTTAAGCTCTTGATTATAGGAGAAAATGAATGTGTTGGTCTCTTTCTGCTTAGTCCCTGTTCCTGGGCTTATTAAAACCACAGCGATAGTTCAGCATGTAGGTTTTTCTTAAGAAAAAAACCCCCAACTTTTCTGTAGTAGTAGCAAATGCTACTGCTATGTCGACTGGACCGATCATGTGAGGTCCCAGATCTACATGGATCCAAGGTACCAAAGATGAATAACAACAGAGTTCCAGACAGATCAGAACTCTGCTCATGGAATAGATCCTTTGTAAACATATTGGCAGTCCCAGCAGTATGAACATTTAAACATTATTCATTAGCATAGACAGAGGAAGGATGTATACCGGTTAGAGAGTGTGACTGAAGCCAAGAGAGTTTGTTTTTAAACCTTCTGCATGACCACCAGTAATTTACACTGCCTCTCTGTATGTCCCAATCACTGGAATGGTGTAAGTGGCGAGCCTCTTCGAGAGGTTAGGAAGGAAAATGCATTTGTAGGCTGATTTTTCAGGCATTGAAAGTGGTACAGATGAGCAGAACAGGTGTAGCTGTAATGATTCCATAGATAAGCAGAAAACCAGAAAGCATAGTCGAAGGTAGCTTTTTAAATTGTTGTATGTAGGACTGAATTGCAAAGGTTGTTTTTATAGTTAGCTGAATGAAATAGAAAATAGAGCGTTGGAAAGAGTCAAGATCTTTTCTTTCTCTCTCGCCTGTATAATTAAAATATGCTTTAATGTATTTCTGTATGTGGTAGAGCAAGTGCTTACTTGGTATTTTTACCAACTTTTTAAAATTTAGGCAAATTTGAAATTGAGGGTTTCACTTTTTTATGAAAATGTAAAAGCTTTCTTTTGAAGTGTTATGTAGCCTGCTTGTACTTGATGTTATTATTTTGGCTGGAGCAGTTTGAATATGATTCTCACTTGGAGTAGTTTCAGTTAGATTGCATATGCGGTTTGGGGACTGAATTAAATATTCAATTAAATGTTGTATACTTATGTTAAGGATTACTATATGAATGGACACTCTCTTTCTTTGTAGGAGAATGGAAAACGTAGAGCTATCCAACCTATTTTCATTCTCCATCTGTTCAGAAAACTCTTGCTGTGATTAAAGTGACCCCCTCTCAGCCTTCTGAGGAAAGGGATCTAATCAGGTTATTTCGTTTAGAATGGACACAAACCCAAGAAGAATTAAAAGCATT
Source organism: Steatornis caripensis (assembly GCA_013398225.1). Taxonomy (NCBI): domain Eukaryota; kingdom Metazoa; phylum Chordata; class Aves; order Caprimulgiformes; family Steatornithidae; genus Steatornis; species Steatornis caripensis. The sequence goes on from VZSC01015863.1 coordinate 144,367, forward strand.
AGCAGAACAATGAAGTGAAAGCTACAGTCAGAGAAGGATCATTGCTAGGGAGGAGCCGCAGGTGCTGCTTTTGCAGTCAGACCTTAGTGGGATGGATGATACCATAGGAAAAGATTTTCCTTGAACATCCCAGATAAAACTAATTGAGAAGCAAAATCTTTCCGCCTCTCTGGCTCCCTGGGGATTTGCCAATGGACAAACCTTGTATGAAGGCATTTTCTTGGTACTTATGTCCAAAGCCAGGGTGTTTCAAAGGCACCTAAGAGAACTGAAATTGCATAATTTGAATTCTACCAATATGTAGCCTGAAAGGAAAGAGCTGCTCGGGAAGTGAGACTTGGAGTCTTACTATGAAATTACCTTCCTGGATGTTGCTCTGACAAGCAGTGTGTGAAAAAGTCCTAGCCAACTTTCCTGTGAGTTGGTGGGTCTCAATCTAGTTGGAAAAAAGGCACGACTCCAATCATGACGCTCAAGAGCACAATTGACTCCCTTTTGGGAATCTTAGCAGCTGGAATAATTAAGCAGTGAGAAAAATTAAACTGACTTGATGTGAATTAATGAGAGTAACTTTTAAAGTTTTAACATACACCCCCATCAGTACCAAAAAAGGCCCTGCCTACTGGCCATGGTGCTCATCTCCAACCCACACACGTGCTGAGAGACACTGGAGCTGATTACAATCTGTATGAATATTATTTTTGATGGTTATAATAGTCCACTTCTGAATAATCATTATAATGCACCTTTTTTATTAAAAAAACAAACTAGAATGTGTGCAGGTGACTAAAATATCAACAGTTCCTTTCTTCCTACGCAGAACTATTATGCTCAAACATTCCCAGTGAAAGCGTCTGCAGCAGATCACTAGCAGGATTTTAACTGTTCACTTGCCTGATGTTCTGATTTCTCTGTTTGTTGTTTTGCAGCTTGGGGGACAGGTTGCGAAGGTAAAAATTTCAAAAGCTCATTAACTTGCCGTGGAAAAATTGAGTATTCCTTCTTTGGATGGCCCAAATATATGTGTAAGACACTAATCGAGTCTGTCTTTAAAATTTTCTATCAGGCCATCACCTTTATATCTGAGCACCTCTTGGGTTAATGGGTTGGCATTCTTCCTGCTCTTCAGGGCTTCCCAGACCAGGGAAATGAAAGGAGGCTGTTAAGAAGTTGAGTAACAAAGAGGCTATGAAATGTGCCTCAGAATGGGGTCTGTGGAATGACTTAGGAAAGAGAGGAAAAGGAAGGGAGTGACTTGATGAAGGTGGTATAATGGCGCTGTATTTCTTCTAGGGGTGTGTGGACTGTTAACTCCCTAGTTGGTGGAGTGTGTTCACCGCCAAGTTGTACATCTTCCACATCTTGGAGACAATTTAGGAGGTTCGCTTTCAGCTGTAGTGGTGAATCATAGAATCATAGAATCATAGAATCATAGAATGGTAGGGGTTGGAAGGGACCTCTAGAGATCATCTAGTCCAACCCCCCTGCTAAAGCAGGTTAGCCTAGAGCAGGTTGCACAGGAATGCATCCAGGCGGGTTTTGAATATCTCCAGAGAAGGAGACTCCACAACCTCTCTGGGCAGCCTGTGCCAGGGCTCTGTCACCCTCACAGTAAAGAAGTTCTTCCTCATGTTCAGGTGGAACTTCCTGTGTTCCAGTTTGTGCCCATTGCCCCTTGTCCTGTCGCTGGGCACCACTGAGAAGAGTCTGAAGAAGAGTCTGTGCTTTTCACACACTTGGATTTTAGCAGACGATTCTATTACGTGTTGTGCAGAAAGAGTTACAGGCAGGGTTTAGAGCTGTTGAGATGGTTTTCTGGTCTCAAGTACGTTCGTTTTGTGTGTCGTATAGTACACATTTTATTTCAAGCAAATCTGTCTAAAAGCAAATATGTTTATATGTTCCTGGAGGGGAGGCTCAGTCATTCCCTCTCAACCCAGATGCGCCGCTGCAGCTATGCCAAAGGCTGATGAAAGCTGATCTGGATGAGCCGATCAGTGCCAGTACTTGGGCAATAGTGTCTCACAATCAGCTGGAGTAAAGAAGCCACGAGGGAGTCACTGTCTGTGAAATCCTTTGAATGAGGTGTCTCTGCAGGTCCATAGTTCTCTGTTGCTCTTGTTATCCCCCTCTGTAGTTCCTGTTTCAAGCTGGAATGGCTCCAAAAATGACCATCCTGTTTTGTTCCGCCAGACTGAACCCACATGCAGGCTCATTAAGCCCCAGCTTGCTTATTGTTTGCGTTCTCAAGACTAATATAAGTCAAGGGAGCGATTGGAGCTTGACTTTGGCTCAGAATGCAGAACAAACAGCCGACTGGTTTCTAACTAACTCATTTAAAAGAAGAAAAGTAAACTCTGTTTTTAATGTTTAGCTTGCTCTAGTAGCGATTTTTTCAGGGCGTTTGTCTGTTGGGTGGAAATACAGAGCAAGGATGAGTACAGTTAAGAGCTTTGGTGTCTGCACTTGCTGCAAGCATTTGATAGAGATGCTGCAGTGGAATAGGAATCCCTAACCTAATTAGCCCCGCAGAGAGAGAACTCCAGATTTCCTGTGCCACAATGTGGCAAATGAAGGCCTGTATGTGGCAAATCCTACAAAGCAAACATGGCAGGCAAGGGCAAATGAAATACTGCTCTTCATAATGGTGAACAAAGCAACAAGGAAGGTATTTGGTGACATACTGCGCTGCTGAAAATTCCCATTGTCAGGTCCAGTCCTGAAAAGGAGACCTTCCCTTCATCTCCCTCTTTCTCCTCATACATGTACAAACAAATTATTTAAAAGATGGAGGAGAAAACAAGACTAGCCTGCTGCTTCTCCAACCTCTCCCTGGAGGGTGGGATGGTAAAGTGATACAGCCACAGTTACAGATTTACAGCCTATGCTTACTCTCTTCCCCTAGATTTCAGCGTGGAAAATCTCAGCTTGATGTTTCCTGAAGTACCCATGTTCAGAGCACCTGCTTGGGGAAAGATACAATCACTGCAGTTTTGGGAAATGTAAAGTTTGAGTGTGATGCAAAACCAAGGAAGCATCATTATTTTTTCTTTACTTGTAGTTTAAGAACATGACTTTGCATGCCCAAACTTTTGTTGAGGAAGTGGAAGATGTTTGCTAACTTCTGTCAACTGTAACTAAATAGTCTGGGGGAAAAAAACCCCACCCATATATTTGTACAGCTTCTTGCGGTTGCAACTTTGCTTTATTTTAAGCCTCCTCCCAGGGACAGACAGTTGAGTCACCCCGAGGGCTATCAGTAACAGATTAGGAAAATAATAGGATGCTCAGACTGGCCATCTCTCTCACCTCGAGTGGAGATATTAGCATGAGTTACTTCTTTGTCTGCTGAGGAAGGATCAATGGGAAAGGAGAATTGCTGTCAATGGTAGACACTGAAACGGACCTTCTCTCTGTGATGCAAAGTGAGTCCAAAGCGCTCAGGGTATCTGGCATCAGGCAGTGGAATTGTTCGTTGCAAATCCAGAGCTGGATTAGTAAAACGAAGTCTTGGATCTTGCAGACAGGCTGAGGGAGCGTCTCACCATTGGGTTGCTGAAGAGGGAGGAGTTCAGATATGGAAAGTGGGAAAATGAGCAAAGGATCCCAGAGCAGCAGTTTCTTGAAGATTTAGTGATGCATCAGATTTTGGTAGTATATTCAGACGACTGTAAAAGAAAAACAAAAGATACGTATCTGAAACTATGACCTTTGCTCAGCCAAGTCACCTTGTTTCTGCATTCAGTGGCATCGTTTCAATGTGTAAGATTTATCCTACCTTCCTGCGTATGTGCTTTACTACTGCAAGACAGTACCTCTATAATCATACCTTCTTTAAAGCCACGAGACCCTCTAACGGACTGTCCTTTTCCCTGCATGTGTAAGTCTTCTACTTTCACTACAAATGTATTTTTCAGAAATGGAAAATTATTTTATGCTACCCTAGACATCAGCGGGGCCTCTACAGGTTTGTTTTGAATTGCTTTTTCCACTCTTCTGTATTTTAAGTCTCCTTAGTGATGTTCTTCTTATCCTTTGAGAAATTATATTACTTTGTATTTATGATCTAGTTTTTAGGTTCTATGACAAATATAAAGAATAAATAATAATTCCATAATATCTTCTCACTTTCTGGAAGATTTCCATGACCTTCAGTCTAAATTTTCCTGCTTTTAATTTGATGTTGATATTTATGCATAGGCTCTTCTCTCTTCCCGACACATCTCATGTTCATAGATTTTTATTTCTCTTCTTAGTAAGCATTTGTCCAGGATTTTCGTATTAAAATTTGAAACTGTCTTCCTAAATCAGTCTAAGACAAACAAAGTTGGGTTTTTTTTTTTTTTTGTGTCTATTCCTACTTAACATTGCCAAATGGAGCTTGCAATATTTGGTAAGGAGTCTGAAGAAAAATTAAGCAGGAAATGTCAGAGCCAAACCCACCAGCTAAGTAAAAATGAATAATCAGTCCTTTAGGTACTTTCCCAAGCTTTATGTGTTGAAAAAGAAAACAAACCAGTTTGGAATTCTATGGGGAAATCAGACTTTTGTGCTAGATTTAAAAAACTTACTCGTTTCTGAATTCTGTCTAAATGAATTTTCTTTCAGTACACTTTTTCTCTCTATGTGCAACATGTAACTGTATTTATTTATAATATACATGCAGTATATTTTATGTAGGTTTTTTTTTCTGTTCTTATGTTTTGATCATAAGTTGCTGTTCATTCACCATCTGAGTCATTCTGTCCGAAGCACGGGACAATTTTTAATGATAACTATATTTTAAATTCGTTTCAATGTAGACTAAGCTATTAGACAGTCTCAGTAGAATTCTAAATTAAACGTACGTAAACCATACGCTGGTTCTTGTTGCCTTAAAATCTGGAATAACACTTTCCTGCAATGCTATTTGTGGGAGTCTTTGTTTTTTCTTTGTAGAAGCCTCTCACAAAGCTTTATGAACAGTATTTGCTCTGTCATTACGACACAAAACATTACGGCTGGTTAGTGACAAAATACAGCAAAAGAAGAAATATTGTCTGCAGGGAATTGTATGTAGCCAAGAATATATTTGCCCAAAGAGGATTTTAGTCAGACTACTGAAATTCTTGTGCTATGTTTATGCCAGATCACGTATATTGGACTTCAAAGTTTTGTGGTGCTTGTGATAATTTTTGAGTGCTGCAGTCAGGACTGCTCTAGCTGTCTCTGGAATTTGTTCCTCAAGAAGTTGTCTAGCAGTGGGGTGCATCACAGGCCTCTTCAAATATCACGTAGTTCCACTTTTGTTTTCAAAACGGTATCTTCAGTGGTCATGCATATAAGGAGGCTTGGTTCCCACTTGCAGTATGGTTCTTCTGCACATCCTTTTCTCCCTTTCTTCATCTCCCTACCGGAGCCTTCACATTTCTCTCAGTGCTCAGTTGCCTGAAAACCCACATTGGGATGCAGGATGGAAACCCCTGGGGTTTTAAATCCCAAGCCAAGTCTGCGTGAGAAAGGATTTCCAAATGGCAAATATTACTCCCACACTCTCACTGCAATGCCTGCCTTGATTTGTAGATGAAAACTTCTTTTTTATTATAGAGTCTTCTCACCTTTGACTCCTTTGCAAACCCCAGCATCTTTGTCTTCACTGACCGTACGGACATATATAGTTGTGTGTATCTGAAGTTGTCAAACTGCTGAGGCTTTGGTGCTCTCTATCAAGATATATGAGAAGCACTCAAAAAAATTCTCAAGTGTCTGTATTGAATCTAATTTTAAAAAGAAAAAAAGCGTAAGAATTCAGGTTATTTTTGGAATAATAATATTATTTTATTTTTTGTTTTCTCTCCCTCAGCGAGCTTGGTAGTTGGACACATGGCTATTTAAAGAGTCTGGCTTTACAGCTGGAGCAGTATAAAAATAGTCTCAATTTAAAAGATGTGAAAAAAAAAAGTTTCACAAACATTAATTTTTCTTAATAAAAGTGTGAAAATTACAGACACCAGGACGGTGCTGTTCGGTATAAAGATTTTGCTGCTAGTGAGTTGATGTGACCTTCGTGAATGACTCTGGGCTTTTCTAGTCATGATTAATACCCGTATCCAACTTGTACCAATAAAACCCATATACCATACCCCACAATATTTTGTTGTCTTTCCATAATTAAAAAATAAACTGTGCACCTAAAATATTCTGCAAATTTCTCCATCTGGACCCCATTACCAGAGTGCCTTGAAATGATCCACTGTCTGCAAGGGTTTCATAACACTGAAGTAAGGAAATGCAATCCACACCTATTTTATAGGTAAAGAGTGGAGCCATAGGGGTCTAGTGACTTTCCCAATGTCACATACTAAGTCAGGGGAAGGTCTCCTGTGTGCTGGGCAGGCAGCCTAATCACTGAGATATCCCTTAACCTGGTGGAGTTTGGGACCGAGATGAACATGTCTGGTGCATCTGGCAACGCTTTAGCCGTTCCTGCTGGGTGCATCTGTAATGTTTGGCTGTCTTGCAGATATTTTGCCTGTGTGCACATCTGGAAAGCTGGCAGGTCTACAGGCATGGCTATTGTGACTTTCTGGAACAGGTATCAACCAACAGCTAAGGTTTCAGTGAGTTGTGCATTGTCACATTCTTGCAGAACTGAGCTGGGTTACCAGTAGTAGCTGCGGCGAATTTACAGAGAGCTTTGGATAATGGAAATCTGCCATACACTGTGCTGTCAGTAGGTGGAAAAGGTCAGCTGTGTATTCTGTTGGAGAAAGAAAATTGTGGTAAAGGTCAGAAGGATTAAGACATTTTCACTCTGCCCCAATATGCCAGTTCCTCTGGTTCTTTACTGCAGTGCGTGTTTTATGGAGTGCAATATCTAATTAGGAATCTGAGAAACCCAACAATGAAAGCCATCTGTAATTTTCATCTTTAGCCCTTCAAGCTGGGATTAAGTTAAGGAAGGAAAAGAGGGTTTTAGTATTACCCCCTCTCCCCCCTCCAAAAAAGTAAGCTATGGAGCACAGTGTGCTTTCAATAACCTAAGTGATGTTAATCTGAAGCGAAATGCACTTTGTTATTGAACACAGCTCTCTACAATGGAATACTGAAATCGCAGCACTGGCTCTTACTTACAAAAAAAATACGAATAAATCCACTGACTCTCGAGAGCCAGTGGATTTATTCTTATTTTTTTGTAAGTGATGTCCTTCAGATGTGCTGGATTTTTTTAAATTATGTGTCTTTAATAAACGCAGGGAGATTGTATGTTGTCTAGTGCAAGGTTAAAATTAGTGCCTGTTTGCAGGGGATTCCCAAACAAGCTGCATATTTGAAAGCTAAGGAAATCCTCTGTCCTTCCGCACATAACCAGCCTCTGGAACTTACTGCTGTGCGGTGTTGTGGAGGTCAAAATCGTAAGTGTGTTAGAAATGTTATACGGAACACTGTATGTGAGTAATGAGCAATCTTTCATTAATAAAAGTTTGTTAGAAAACCCTATAAGAAATCCAAAGCCCAGTACTTTAGAACATAAACCATCAAGAAGAAAATATATATTTAGGCCAGATATTCAGTAAGTATCTCCTAAAAGTATTCTTGTACTGAAGCCATCTGTTACCAATAACTCCAGAGCACATTCTTGGTAGTACTGCTGAACACTAAATGTCTGTTCATTCTTCTGTTCTCCTCTGCATTTCTCAGAAACTGTACATTCACAGTGGCTCGGGCCATGAAGCAGAACTGAAAGCTGCATATTAGTAAACCATATTTCACAGAAAGCTTAACCAAAATTTGAAACTGCTTGTTTTCACTCTTCACTAGCTTTGATCTGCTAACAGTTGTGCGTTTTCTGGCATTGACATTAGCCGATTCTTATTATCTTTTTTCCTAAAAAAAAAAAATATAATTACTAAATAATGGAGCACATGGTGTGTGTCTCTTTATACTGTAGCTGTTTGCCTCTGTGAAGAGAGAGTCAACACTTTGAGGGCGCAGTAGGAAAGGCAGAGTGTCAGGATAACAGGATTGTGGTGAAGAGCCCAGCTCCACTGTGGCCGAGACTACTGCATGTCGCTGACTGTCTTAACGACAGAGACACCTGCAGCAGCACAGAGAGAACAGTAAGAACTAATGAAATGAGAAAATTACCTTCATAAACACAAGGTTTAAAGCTGATAGTGTAGTCCTTAGGGACCAGCGGATGCATTGCTTAGCAAGGAAAAACTTTAGCAAAATACAAAGATGGAAATGTGCGTGGCAGAGGAATCTGAGCCTTGCTATGTGAATGGTTGCATCCTGTGCCATGCAGAGCTACCAAGACCCAGAGGCAGCTTTTTCCTCATACACTGCAACAATAGAGAGTGACTCCTCTGTCGATAATGGATAGGACCCATTCAATAGAATCTGTAGCTATGTATGCTTTCCTTCCTTTGGCCCACCACTAGGTCTGAGCTCCAGCTTAGAGGAAGAAGATGACTGGGCACCTGTCGTTCATCCAGTTCTTGGTCTGTCACAGCCAACGACAGGTCTAGCTTTCCTGACTAAACCAAATCTTCCAGCTAAAAGCTTTGTTTGTACTTCTGTTAATCTCTTGCACTGATTGTTTTGACTTTTTTCGTTTGGATTTCCTTGAGTTCTGTTCATTCAGGTGGCTGCTGAGGTAGCGACCTGCAGCCATTTCTGTACTTGTGCCCATCTTGCCGTTGTCACATTTCTTTCTGAACTGCCAGTTGTTTTACATTTCACGCTCAACTCGTATCACTTGTCATCCAGGGTGCTGCAAAATTCTTTTCTTCCTTCCATTTCTGCCTAAGTGCTTCCTATGATTCCTGTCCAGCTCTGATCAGACTCCAGTATCATCATATTTTTTTTACTCTTCTGCTGTTACCTTTTTAACAGCCATTTGGCAAGAATGCCATGCATTGCCCAGTCTTTTTTGTTTTTTGTGTCTAAATCACCTCTTTCAGCTCATTTAAGTATTTCCTGGCAGGGTCCTTTATGTGTGCTATTTTTCCTGAGTAAATAATTTGGAAAAAGAGAACTGTAGCAACACATGTGAAAGGAGAACTTTCTGGACAAAAAAAAAGAAATCAGAGCCCACTTATCTTCCCATTTATTTTACCTTGGGAATTTATTTCTAGTTCATGAGTCATTGGACTATGTAGCAGATGAAAAAGAATTTTTACTATAAAGAGCTCAGTGATGCCACCTTTGCACTAAAGTATTTTTGGCTCAAATGAGCTAAGGGTAAGTTTGCAGGGTCTTTTGCTGACAAACATGTGTTTGAAATTGCCTTGTATCTGGCCAGGTTGGTGAGTAAACACGGTGATCTGGAAGCCGCATAACTGGCCCATACTTAAACAAATAATTTTAGCCTCTCAACAGCTCTTGAGAAAGAAGTTGGAGCAGTGAGTAAGCAAGTTCTTCCATGGTTTGGATTCAAGAACAGACATAGACAAATATAGACATACGCTACAGCAGAGAGAGCGCTATTGAGGGGCTTATGTGGGTAGCTCACAGAAGAATGTGGACTCAGCAGATAGGGTTGGTGGGTCGGAGGAAGCGACTATGGTTTTCTGGTAGGAGTCAGGCCTGGATGCTCTGTAGGGGGTTAAGCTAAACTGTGCTCATGGTTGTGGGTGATCTGGTAGGTGTATTGTTCTCTGGGAGATGATGTTGAAACAATACATTTAAATGTCTTGGCCAGTTTAAAGTCATTGCCTATGTTGATTTCCCCTTGCTGTGTCTTTGAAAAGAGGTGTTTTTCTTTCTTTCCTGCTGTGAACTCTTGGATAAAGTTGTGTGCCACTGAACAGTGGTTGTACCCATCCCAGAAATAGCTGTGGCTTATTGTTAAGTAAAGGAATTTGTGATCAGACTCTGACTCGTTGGAGACAATGACAGCTCTGTTATTAATGGCATACCACTATTTTAGGACATCTGAGAATTTGATCCTTTGTATGCATGCAAATAGCATACATTAAAAAGCTAACCATGGTAGACACACGGGGAACCATTTGGATAAAAGAAGCTATGGTAATATGGGTGCTTTCATTGCCGTTTTAGTAAGATGTTGCCAGATATGATGAATGACCTCATATTCAAGGTAATTTTGTGTGATTCTAGGATGCCCGTTCATCAGAGAGTGCTTTCCAGCTGTGTGGGACAGTATAGTTGTGCACAGGTGCAGTAAGTGTGTAGAATATGTTATCTTTGTTGCTGTCTAAGCACTGAAGCTACAGGATGCAGCAGTTATTTAAAAATGCTGCTGAAAAATGGAGAAGTACCTTGAAGACCCGATTCATACTGAGAATTTTGTTACAGAGTATTTTGTGGAGATAATACCATGATTTTGGCTTCAGTGGAAGTAGAGAAGTTGTATCAATGCGTTAAAATAAAATCCTCTGTATATTTGCTATGTTGTTGATGAACCTTTCCCTAGTGTGTTTTTTCCCTTTAAATATTAGGCTATCCTTTTATTCTACTTCGCCCACATCTAGTGCAGGGAGGCTGTTTCCCTACTGGGACTCCAGCATTCTAAACAGTTGTGTATATGTATTTCCATAAGCTGGAGGATCTGACATAAGCTTCAGATGATGTTACTGAATTCTACTTGGTAACATTCAAGTAAACAGATATATTCTATTCACGTGTTTAATAAATGTGATTGGCATTGATGAAGTATGAGGCCTATTTCCCTTGCCTTGTGTAGATTTAAACATGGAAATAGGTGACCATGGGAGAATTACTCTGATAGAGATGAAGCTCTTTTTTAATTTGGCTAGTGCAACCTTACATCAATTCCATCCTTTCTTCTGCTGGAGACTGAGAGTAGATAAAGGAAATACGGGCCACATCAGCTGCCAGCGTTGTTCGCTGGGTGCTTTTGGCAGGCACTGTAATTTGCTGCCGTAAATACCACCGGGAAATTGGTGAAGAAGGGCAGTGGCTACGTTTGTGATCCTGCTCTGAGCTGGGCAGTGCATTTTTCAGCTGCAACTGAAAATCTGGGCCAATTAGTACAGTACATTTTTGAGAATGTCATATATTTGTGATGGATTATAGCAGGTCTTGCATGGATAATAATATTTTACAGTCAAGAATATATACGCCTAAACTTAGGCTCTTGAATCTGTTTTCAAGCACCTAAAGATGTGGCCTGATTTTCAACTTTCGAGCATCTTACAGCTCTTGGCAATTTCAGCACTTCTGAGAATGAGGCCACTTCTGTAGATGCATAAATATGGATTTTGGAATGCCTAACTTTGGACATCTATTTTTTTTAAATCTTGGCCTATACTTGTGGAGGAAGTCTTAATTATGAAAAGATTCCTGTAAGACTTTCTTTGTGCAGGTGCATGCACGGATACGTGTGCGTGGGTAAGTACCTGGCACCATGAGCAAGTTCTCATTGCTAGTCCTAGACTGGCCGTGCTGGGTGTTAACTTAGTCCCCCACAGCAGCCCCTTCCCCAGCTTAATGAACAGCTGTGATTCTGGGGATGTCGTCAGTGGATGTGGCATCATTTGTGCTTCTGGCTTTTGTTATCAGTAATACTAATACCAGTGCACATATATTGTGCCTGTGGATAATTAATGAGAAAATCAGGACCAGGAAATGGGAATGTCATTTTAGTAAGTGTTCATTAGCTTTTGCTTAACTAACATTAGTGTTAAGAATCTTGCTTGCAAAGTCCACTGAACACCCAAATAATTTGCTAGCTGTTTTACTTACTGTACTGCCATGAGGAAATCATTGTACTCAAACAAGCAAAGTGCTTCTGTCTTGAGACAGCAACAATCCAAATGAAATCCGTCAGGATGAAAATGGGATGGAGTTGTGTTATTTAAATACTCATCCCCTCCCTCAAATGTTATAGTAAGTATCTCATTACTTTCAAAGGGCTGATTTATTTAACTGGGAGTTGCCTCATGGGAGGAACTTTATGAGAGGAAAAATAAGGGTTTCTCAGTCTTTCAAATCTGCATCTGTTAAAACCTTAATTGATATTTTGAGACTACGTATTTTGATTCAGATACTGTTGGAACTGTTCTGAGCGTCATACTATATGTGGGTCAAATGGTCGAAATCTTCCTGAGATTTAAAAAAACCTAATTTATTTTATTTTTTAAAATTCCATCCTCCTGGAAACAGTCTTTCTGCAATTTGCATTTAAAAGAAATAGATGGCCAAGCTTCTACAACATCAGTTTCATTCTGAAATACAAACTACTGTGATTTTTCCAACTCAAGGGGCTGTCTGTAACGCCGGAAAATATACACAATTTTTAACAGGGCCAAAGTGAGTTTGAATCTAAGGTGTTCCCTGACTCTAAGGTGTTCCGTGATGGCCTAGCTCTACAAGTAGCTAAGTTTGCCTCTANGTAACGCTGGAAAATATACACAATTTTTAACAGGGCCAAAGTGAGTTTGAATCTAAGGTGTTCCCTGACTCTAAGGTGTTCCGTGATGGCCTAGCTCTACAAGTAGCTAAGTTTGCCTCTAGTGCCGTGGCATTCTTACTTCTGTCCACACCCTCACAGCTTTTCTTAGAAGCTAGAGGTTTTACCAAATGTAACTGTTCTTCTTTTTTGTATAAGTGCATATTAATAATAAAGTAATAGTATCTACAGAGCTCTCAACTGAAAAAAATCTAAAACATATACAGCATATAAGTGAGTGTGTATGTAGCAAAATGACCCATAACAACAGTTTCACTGGTACGTTGCACTTCTATCCCAAAGTAATGCAACCTGTGCTCCAACATATATCCTTTGCTCTTATTCCTTATGCTCTGAACTCTTTCATCCTCATTGTTGCTGGCCCTTTGTTGCATTGTTGCTGCAAACCTTTTATTTGAAGAGGAGGAGGGAGAGGAATTATGTGACTGTACCTGTGTGCAGCACTGGTGTTTAGATTGAACTCTGTAAGTTTGCCCGCATCATCATTTTCACCTTTGATGGGGGAGTGTCTAGGTTTCTTCCATTTGCCTGAGGTTCTGACATGGCTTCCTCTTAAATCAAGCTTGAAGGGAAATTGATTGAAAAGAAAACATCATTATGGGAAAACAATTTATTCTCTTCCCCTTGACAGAAAGCAGAATTTTGTCTATACTGTGGAATAAATATTAGCTAGCTCTTTGCTTTAAGAAGTGGAAGCTACTTATTCCCCTATGATGGCTTTGATCATTATTTGAAATGGGATTTTTCTCCTGCTCTGTACAGTTATTTAATGCCAGGACCATATAGCAAGCGTAAGAGATCTCATGCCCTACTGAATACCCACCTTTTCTTTTTTTTCTTGCATGTGCACACATACAAATGCACTTGTATGGATGTACATGCCTACTTAGAGGAACCTATTTTCCAGGCAGTTTTTTACTGCTTGTCTTTTCCTTATTTGCCCATAACTGATCCAGCAGTCTCTGCTGCAATATGGTGTCTCAGGAAATGTGGACAAAAGCCTGTTGGTATCCTTTAGTGCCCAATCCTTCATTTGGCTCCTGGAGTGATCCTCTTTGGGTAGACAGGGCTCAGTACTGTTACTGTTCCTCGGGCATGATTCCTTTTAAGTCTCTGGGTTTTTTGTCTGAAGTTTTATAAGGCTAGGACCTTGTGCTGAGGCTGTTGATTGCTGTAGAAGACTTAGTCCATCAAAGGGCGGCTCTGGAAATATGCTGCCATTGAAAGAAATGCTCTGGGTTCTCAGCCATGCTCCTAGTCAAGGCTAGTGTCCATGACTGATTTGTATTTTATCAGTGACTGCGTGAGCCCTCATACAGGGCTTTGGAGGCTGGATGCTACCACAACTAATGCTTGACGAAAGAATTATGTAACAATTGCACTTCTCTCTAATTTTACCGATAAAAGTCTATTGCATTCAGATCAAAAGCCCTAGAAAGGAGATCATAAAATGAAAAAAAAATGGTAGTATGTGAACATGTAGGTCACCCAGTGAGGGGGTCCTGTCTCCAGGGGTGAGGAAAGGGGAAGGGCCCTGGGAAGACTGAGGGTGGATGGAGGGGCTGAGGAGTGTGACTGGAAGAGAGTGCTCTCCTCAAGGAGTTGCTTAGATAGTGGCAGCAAGGCTTCTCTGTCAGGGATAGGAGGATAAAGTTCAAAGTGTCAGGCTGAAAAGCCAGGCATCCCTTATCAGGACACCGCAACAGTTTGCCCTATCCTCTGCAGGCTTCACACGGAAATGCAGCTACATGTGACAGATATGCAAAGGAAACTTGGAAATGCTTGGCGGCTTGGAAATGTTAGCAATATCTTCTTCCTGCCATGGGAAAGTTTTGGAGGGACTAGTATACTCAGAACCCAAGCAGAGCTCACAGTGCTGAATGCACACATATTAACAGTTCTGCGAGTCCAGTGCATTTCCCCATAAGGTTTTCCTCCCTCTCTTTGTCTGAGCAGTGACTCTATTTGTAGGCTCTGTATCCTGGAGTGTTTCTGCTGGGTGGCTCTGCTGTAATTCTCCTAACTGTTTGCAGAGTATCATTGGTAATTTCTATGTAAATTTGCTCAGGGTAGCAATTTAGCAGCTTTGTGTTGACAAATGAAGGAACATCTTAATAGCAGAGAGGCTGCTTAAGTCTCTTTGGAGAGAGCTGAAGTGGCATCTTGAAGGTCATGGGAAACTCCAGTTACTGTAATGTGAGTAAGGGGAACCCTCTCTGGAACGTCCTGCTTGACTCGGTGCTGCCATTTCTCAATGAGATCTCCACTCTGCCAGCTTTGCAAGATGATCACTAGGGTGAACTTTTCAGCCTGCCGTGATGCAGTAAAATAGTGGTGAGCTTCGGCTGGAGGCAGGGGGCGAAATTGATGGAGTTCGAACTTTTTGCTTTCTGAAATTAATTCAGGGAGGAACGCTGACAGGACTCATCGTAAACAGAGGTTTCCATAGAAGGAGAACGGTTTCACCCATGACCTTGAGCCTGAATCTCCTTAGAACAGATGGCGTGACTGACTTGCTTCAAGTATGAAATCACACTAGGAAAGATATATACATGTATGTACTCTCCTGCATAATCTCTGTAGATTTTGCACATCACCTGACAATAGAGTGCATATCCTTGTCTCCTATTTTATTTTTGGGTGAAAATTTGGTTTGTTTTTATTTACCCCTTGTGAATTGGGTTTGGTTTTGCCTGCCTTGACTCTGGGACCCCATTGACCTGTCTTTGGAACAATCACGAACAAATCCATAGGTGAAGTTATAAAGGTCTCTACAGTAGATTGAGAGCTGAGTAAGTTAGAGGTTAAGTAAAGAAACATAAAATGATTTTAAATGTGTTGGAAGGTTGAAGTTTATAAATTGAATCTGATTTTTTCCTTTTTCTTCTTTGTCCCAATGAGGATGACTTTCTTGCAGTTGTGCCTGCCTGGAAGTCAACTACTAGGTATCCAGGCATTATCACAGATATGAGTAGCTATAATAAATTGCCCAGAAAATTAGTTGGTATTTTTCCTCTCCCAGTGCCAAAATCATTAATGAACAGATGAGAAAACAGCTTATCTTTATGGGAATCTTGAGTCCTAGTGGAACCTTCAAGTATCCGTATGCAACATAACAGTTGCTTCTTCAACCGCCACATATAAGTGAAACATGCTCAGATGCATACCAGAGCACAGAAATCAGGACAGGACATGACAAAGAATTTTTATGTCAAATTACTACTTGCTTGTCAGGTCCTTTTTTGGTTGCTTCCAAATTTCTCTCTCAGCATCAGGGTCCCAGTGTAGTACATTTTATGAATGTGTACAGCACCATGACTTATGCCCTTAGGAGCTTCCAGCCAAACATAAGAAAACAACAACAGTTCAACAAACGAAAAAAGAAGAGTGAGAAGAACTGTGGTAAGTACAGATGTAGAGATAAACAATGTAAACAGATGGAAAGTTCCAAATTAGTTGTGATTATTTATTACGTGTTTTATAAAACAAGATAATGAAACTGAATCTTGTACAGACCCCAAAACAGGTATGCAAATGGAATAGGAGCGTTTTATAACCAACAAGGAAAACTAACAAGAACTTTTTTCTGCAGAAAAGTTTGAAAAACTCCCAGCGTTTTCCCATCTAGACAGCTTCTTTTATCCCAGCGTATAAGCCAAACAACTCATAGGAGAGAGACAGAAAGCCAGTGTGTCTGGCTCCGGTATTCTTACTATTAAGCTGCCAAACTACAGCCACAGCCTCAGCTTTGCAGTGATACTAGTGTGGCACTGCGCTTCTGGGATATGCTTAACTCAATTAGCTTAACAAAAGAAAATACAAAAAAATTAAACGTCTGCATTCTAATTCAGTGTAAAGCAAATAGACATTATTTAACCAGTTAAATCATTCTTACAAAGGTGTTTTTAAACTGATAATGTAACAAACAGAAAAATAATCGGTTGAACTGTCAGTTCACCTCTTTTAACTCACGCTCATTTATGTCAGAGTCCATAAAAGTGCAAACACATAACTCAAATGAGCAAATATTTTCTTGGAGGTGTATGATCTGGCTAGGAGGAAATTGGAACTGAACTACACTTTGATTAAAAAAATTAGAAAAATTAAAAAAAAAAATCCAAAGCTGAGATTCCTTAATTACATACAATTTTATTGTCAATGGGGTTTTTTTTGGTTGTTTTTTTTTTTGTGGTGCACACAGTCCTGAGATTAGACATGCTGACATCTCAAAAAAAAAAAAAAAACCAAACCGATTGCTATTGCATCTTGCATGAAACTAGGAGGTTCCTTAACTTTTTTCAAGCAGCCTGCTTCATTACGTTGTGATCCAATTTCCCAGAACAGAGATGGGGTCTAATGAAATTTCAAGAGATTTTTTGAAATGTCTTGCTGGTATGCATATTACCACAATCCTAACTTGACAGAGACTGTTGTGCTCAGCTGTATGCCAGAGGATGTGAATTATTACCAACAGTTAATGACGATTCTGCATCAGCTCCCACAGCACACATGCACTTTTTGAAGACCTAGATGGGATCATGACTTTCCAAAAGTTCACTTTATGCATTATGGTTCAAAAAACACAATGATGACTTCTGCAATGAACCAAAATTTTTAATACTTCTCGTCTGTACATTCCTCACAAGTCTAAGGATGCATAAGTCTTTGCATAGACACTTACCTTCCCACCAGGGATCACTGCTGCTGTGGTTACTTCAATGCCTTCACGGGACAGGAAGGGAAACGGGTGCTCATGCTCTTATGCTGGCTCAGCATTCCCAATCTACTTTATTTTGCCTTTCAAAATTCCATTTTGACAGTTCTGCTCAGAAATCTTGAGCTAGTTTTAGCAGGGGGAGGAGTGTAAGTAAATTTTGCTGCAGCCATGTTGCACAAAAAGTTTGCTTTTGGAGGAAAACAACGTGTAATTTATTCTTCAACTTTGTAAAAACTCTATCATTCTTTTGCAGCTGCCCTTCTCCCACTTCTTCAGTCCTGTTCCAACTTCTTCTTGCTGTTCCTTCTCGTCTCCTTTTTGCGCTTGTATATTTCTTCCGGTTTTTTACCTTCCATTTTTTTCCTCTTCAATATATCGCTCTTCTCTTCCACGTCCTTCCCCCAGTTCCCTTCCTCCTCTACTATGTTCAGTAAGTGATACTTTTAACATTTCTCAGCACTGACTGCCTGGACTGTGAAGATTGAGGATTTGCTGGCAATGTAATTGTGTGCTAAATTGCAAGTCAGCCTGCAGGTAGATACAGTGTTGATGAAACTTGGGTCTGGCACAGGTTGATTAGTAAGAAACAGTCCTTTTCTCTAACGGACTGAAGATATTTATTCTAACAGAACGTCCCTCAAAGAGCATCAGTCGAAAGTGTGAAACTTGGGATGGTCTGCAGTATCTTCCAGGATCCTCGCTCTCCCTGGCTGTGGGTCGTGGTTTCTTGCTTTATCAGGAGCTACCGAGCTGTTTATTGAAACATTACGGTAGGAAAATAGGCATTAGCTTCACTAAGAAGTTGTATGGAAAGTGACTCAGATATAGATAGCAAATAGACCTGAAGATAGGTGAAAACACAGCAAATACATCAGGGAATGGACAAAAGGTTATGGCTGATTTTTCTGAGTTCTTTTCCTGGCACTGCTGTTGTTATGTTGTGCTTCAGTTCTAGCACGTGTGAAATTTCTGTTTGGTTTTTTTTTTTTTTTTTTTTTTTTTTTTTT
>VZSC01015863.1:171988-188348 GCA_013398225.1 Steatornis caripensis
CCAGTTCTCGATCCACCTCACTGTCCACTCATCTAGCCCACACTTCCTAAGCTTTCCTGTGAGGATGTTGTGGGAGACAGTGTCAAAAGCCTTGCTGAAGTCAACGTAGACACCATCCACTGCCCTCCCCTCGTCCACCCAGCCAGTCATGGCATCATAGAAGGCTATCAGACTGGTCAAGTAGGATTTCCTCTTGGTGAATCCATGTTGACTACTCCGGATAGTCTTCTCCTCCTCCATGTGCTTAGAGATGACCTCCAGAATGATCTGTTCCATCACCTTTCCACCACCACCCGCCTCATTCAGCAGCGAGCCCACATTTTCCCTAGTCTTCCTTTTGCTACCAATGTACCTGAAGAAGCCCTTCCTGTTGTCCCTGACCTCCCTTGCCAGATTCAATTCCAAGTGGGCCGTAGCCTTCCTTGTCAGAGCCTGCATGTTCTGATAACGTTCCTGTATTCCTCCTAAGTAGCCAGTCCCTTTTTCCACATCCTGTAAATTACCTGCTTCTCTTTGAGGTTTTTTTACAAGCTCCTTGCTTGCCCATGCAGGTCTCCTGCCTCCTTTGCTTGACTTCTTACTCGTAGGGATGCACCGATCTTGAGGTTGGAGGAGGTGGTTCTTGAATATTAACCAGCTCTTTTGGGCCCCCCTGCCTTCTAGAGTCCTAACGCATGGGATTCCTCTGAGTAAGTCTTTGAAGAGGGCAAAGTTAGCTTTCCTGAAGTCCAGGGTTGTAATCCTACTTGTTGCCCTGCTTCTTCCATGCAGGATCCGAAACTCCACCATCTTATGGTCGCTGCAGCCAAGGCTGCCCCCAGCCTTCACATCCCCAACCAGTCCTTCTTGGTTTGTTAGTATCAGGTCCAGCAGCACTCCTCTCCTTGTTGGCTCCTTCACCTCTTGTGTTAAAAAGTTATCATCAATGCTCTGCAGGAACCTCCTGGACTGTGCATGCCTAGCTGTGTTGTTTTTCCAGCAAATATCAGGGTGGTTGAAGTCCCCCATGAGAACGAGGGCCTGCGACTGTGAAACAATTTTCATCTGTCTGTAAATGGCCTTAAATGCTCTATCATGTTCTCTAGCTAATGTAACAGAGGTGCAGCTGTGGGCCTATGCCTGATCTGTATCAAATTATTACTGGTAGGCAGTGTGAATGCCTGGTATTAATGATTGTGCAGTCATGTCCTCCTGTCAGAAACCATTCAGGGACAGCCAGCAGGGTGTGGTATGAGAAGTGACAGAATTCTCCTTTTCAGGATAAAGGCTTAAGGATTATTAAAGACGCTCAACTCTTATGCTTTTGTCTGTTTTGCTTTGCCCTGTGTCTCTGTAATCCATGTCAGAAACTTTTATTCTCTGGTCCAAGCCACCATCATAAGAGTCTCCTTCCAGGCGTGTGAGTAGGCTACATCCAGCTCGTGCAGCCAGGAGTTCAGGTCCTGCAGATTTCCAAAGCCTGCTCTGTGGTCTCAGAACACTCATGCAGCATCCTTACTTTCACGTATTGGAGAGAAAGTGGGAAGTGCAAATGGTACCTCTGAGGAAAGCAGAAATGGGGAACTTCCTTTGTTGCTTTTGGCGAGTATCAGGTATATGTGGTATGATAGTGCTTTGGCTCTGCTCAAGGCTTCCATGCAAATAGCAGATACTTCTTTACACCACTGAAATCAGCTATTAGTAAACCAGGTTGGCATTAGTCTTTAAGAGGCTATTTGGAAAAGGGTACGTGTGGATCAGCACTCAGCAGACTGAAATTCAGCCTTTCTTTTTTATCTAAAGCTGTGTTTTGGTGTGAGTCTCAAGCGGTGCTGGGAGATGTGCTGATTCATCACAAGCCTTTAATCTGTGCTAGTGGTTCCTGTTGGAGTCAGTTCAGAAATGGAGGTAGGTTGTCTTACTATGGAGTAAACCTTAAGGAAAGGAGGAGGTCTCACTATTATCTTCCCCCTCATACATCTGTGAGACACAGTGATATGCTGACCTCTGATGGTCCCTTTATCAGGTAATTTATCTGGAAGTTTGAGAGTCAAATCTGAATTATTTTCCTCTTAACATGAGTCATTTCATGCTGTACATTATAGCTGTAAAGAAGGGTTTAAAAGCATATACTACGCATTGGAATGCAGCTATTTCTGAGTTGAAATGTAACACATTTTTAGATTCACAGGTTCTTTTTCTTTGTCCACTGAAGTTCCCGTTTTGTTCTCTTTCTCTGGTCTTTTAAGCTTTGTGAGTTCACTCCCACTATTAACCTTTTTCTTAGCAGCATTTTTCTGTCTCCGTGCTGCCTCACATCTAACATCTTCTGGTAACCCTTTTTAGGATTCATCTTTTTCTCTTGACTTGTACTGTTGCCTGTTGCTACAGTATCTGAGCCAGTTCTCTTTTCAAGAATAGAGGGAACAGCTTTGTAAGCATGCGAAACTCGGAAGACTAAGAATGAATTTTCCGGAGCTCACTTCCCCCGACTCTTAAACTGCTGGAGCTTTCATACATGCTTATATAGGGCAGGGAGACATGGGTGGGACAACAAACTCTGGAGGATGAGGGAAGTGGGGGCAGAGAAGAAGAGACTTCCTCCTGTAGGAAGCTTTCCCCTAGGACTGGCATTGACATATCTCCTCGTAACTGAACAGAACAAAAGCAGAGAAATCTCCAGTGAACTCCTGGATTTCCTCTGTCTCCTTTTCACCCTACAATACACAAAGATTTT
This sequence comes from Steatornis caripensis, assembly GCA_013398225.1. Classification (NCBI taxonomy): domain Eukaryota; kingdom Metazoa; phylum Chordata; class Aves; order Caprimulgiformes; family Steatornithidae; genus Steatornis; species Steatornis caripensis. The sequence goes on from VZSC01015863.1 coordinate 174,705, forward strand.
CTTGAGGCAAGGTCTTTGTGGTGTTTTCTGAAGGAGTGAAAGACATACTTTGTGTTCTGAGCATAATTCTAGCTCTAATAGAAGTGCTTTTTGAAGAAAGCATGGTCAGGTTTTCACCTCCAGTTCTCAAGGGTTTGTCCTCCCGTCCACACCGTGCCCTTAGCAGGTGTGCACAAGGCCTCTGGGCCCTCGGTAGGTGTGCAGAAAGCCTCTGGCACCCTAGAGGGAGGACGTGTATCCTGGAGAGGTAATTCTTTCTAGTCTTCCATGCGTATAAAGCTTCTCCCTGAAGTTCTGTATACAGAGTTGGCTATGGTCCCAGCTGGAGATGAGAGCGTAGTGAATTCAGTCTGTGAAAAGCCCACTTAAGCAGAGGGGATAGCATAGGTCGCTTACAGTCTTTTCTTCCTTTTGCTGCTGTGATGCAAAGGGAACAGGAAGAAGTCATCAGAGCACCGACATCCTGGGATGAACTTGAATCTAGAATTGACCTCTTCTCCTTTGCTTACTTTCCCTTCTCTCCTCCTCCCATTTTCTTCTATTATTTCATTTTCTAAATAAACGTCCCCCAGTGTGCACTGTGTAAATATTGTCACTGAATTACTGTCTGTTTGCTTAGCTCATTAGAGAATGCCATGATAAGCTTTTTAATTACAAAATTAGCTTCACCAAATCAATTTCTTTCATTTAATGAATTGAAGAAAACTGCAAATGGGAGGGGTAACATTCCCTTTTCCCCGAAGCATAAATTCATTACCTCCAACCCCCAAGTTCCTACGTAAAATCAAGGTAGCCAAGAAATAGATTTTCTAAGTTTTTGAAAAATTGTGAGTTGAAGAGTATCTTGAGCCTCCTTTTGTTTTCTCTTTTCTGTTGTTAATCCTTTTGGGGGGTTGGTTTGTGCTCCTCTCTTTTACATTTTACTTCATGTACTTATTTTTACCTTAGAGCAGCAGTCACAAAACTGAAATGTACTTGAAAGCAAAAGCATCCATGTAGCTTTCTTACCATGCTTCTTGATGAAGCATTGCTTCTCCATGAAAGGACAGCNTTACATTTTATTTCATGTACTTATTTTTACCTTAGAGCAGCAGTCACAAAACTGAAATGTACTTGAAAGCAAAAGCATCCATGTAGCTTTCTTACCATGCTTCTTGATGAAGCATTGCTTCTCCATGAAAGGACAGCACTGAGAGAAGGATGCTTCTTCAGCAATTCCAGAGGGAACTGGTTGGGTGGAAAGAGATTGTTAGTGGCTTTACAGGCAGTTCATGTCAAAAGAATTGCAATTCAGAAAGGAAGACAGACAAATCGACTGAATTGCTGAGTGGCCTGATGGATATGTTTGCACACCGTAATGTTGCTGTAAGACCTTGAATTGAATAGAGTAAAACGTCAAAGACGGGATAGCCTGAATCACCCTAGAGCATCCACAGGTAGACTATGGCAGATGTAGGTGCATTGAACATTATCTTCCTTAGTTATGGATTTTATCCCAGTGCACATGGTTATCACGTATGTCAGTGGGGTGGCAGAATGAGTGGAGTGTCTGCATTTTCACGACTAATTCACAATCTAACAACTCAGGTGAAGCCATCAGAGAAGATGGGTTTGTGCTAAGATGCTGGTTAGGACTGTGACCTGGAGCAAGTAAGGCATGGACAAACTTCCTGTTTTGTTGATTGAATTTTGAGGGTGGTCCTCTCCAGGCAAGCGTGGGATAGACAGGTGTGTATGTCTTAAACTGCTTGAGTTAAATTTGCCAAAGCTTATCTGTCAGAACTGTCGATTTACTTGGTTTTTAGAACTGGGACTGGCAGTAAGAGAAAAGTTCTCTGCATATTTGTGTAAGATTTCCTACTGTTCTTGTTTTGGTATATTGTCAGAGTGATATTTCAGAAACTTTGGGACAGAGTTGGATAGAAAGTGGGTGGTGTTATTCCCAGGTTCTGCTTTGATCCTAAAAACAATTAGATATTTCTGCTAATGTGATCAGAAGTTAAGTAATTCACAAAGCTAGCACTTAACTTGTCACCTGTACACTTCAGTGTCAATGATTTCCAGAACTGTGTGGGGACAACCCACACCTCTCCTAGCCTGCTTATTCTTACCTGTCTCTCTGTGGGCTCTGTCAGCTCTGCCACTGGGACAGTTTTTCTTAACAGTTCTGGTGACTTTAACCTTATTATCTCATCCCTTCTCCGTTTACCACCTGTAGAGAGTTAGGAAACACTTAGTGCTCTGGCGTTGAAAAGAACCAAACTCTGAACAATATTTTTGAATCCTTAAAAAGAAATCATTTTGAGCTGAGATGAAAACTACAGCCAATCTTTTTTCATCCAAATCGTCACTCCAATTTCTTGCCACTTTGATTATTGTTTAGATGAGAGAGCACTGGGGCAACCACAGGACTTAAAGGGAGGAGGAAGGGGTAAAGCCAAGTGTTCAAAGCTTCTAGAAGGGTTTCCCTGTCATAGAGAGGAACTCCTTTCGCCAGGCCACTGAAAGCATGCGTGGACATAGGGAACTGGCTGTGTTCATTACTGTGCATCAGCTCTGTTCCCTATGGCTGGGAAAGCTTTGTCAGGAATATCAGAAGAGATGAGCCTGATTGTCTCCTGATCAGCATTGTATTGGACTTGTTCTTAAACATAATGAACCAAGTTCTAGAGCATGTCTGCTGCTTTCATAATATAAACTTGGGATGTATTTAGTGTATGTATTTATCATGAAATTTAGTTGCCATAATGCGAATTTCTGGCTGGCAAAAATGACGCAACGTGGAAGTGCTGCTGCAGAGGAGGTGGACATGGCTATGACTGTTCTCAGCTTCTTATTCCTAATTGCAAGGATAGCTCTTTGAAACTATAAATAAGATAACAGCAATCAAAGCAGCTTCTTGGAGACTGAAGGGCAGCAGTTAGCCATTTCTGCCTTCCACCCTCAGACTGCGCTAAGCATAGCTCATCTGCTGCTCACAATAGAACCAGGGTGTGTTTGCCAAGCGAATCTGTGTGCTGCAGATGAACAGGTGTCCCTTATGTCAGATTACAAAACATCCTAGAGCTGCAAAGCCCATGGCCTCCTGGGGAGCAATAATAAAAGAAAATCTAATCTTCTGTATTTAAGCAGTAATAAGAATCCTCAGTGAAGCAGAACCCTCTTCTGTGCTGTTCTCCCGCTACCTGCTGTTTTGCATAATGATTATACCTACGGAGAGGATGCACCCAGGGCTTCTTACTACGGTAGTCTGGATACTCTGTGATGAAGATAGGGTGGATCCTTGCTTTCAGTCCTTGCTTTGCTATGCTCCCCAGTAGTCTAGTGAACAGAGAGGTGAACAGGGAATTTGAGAGTATTTATCCTCTGAAACTCAGTTGAAGGCACCTTAGTTTAAAGTGCTGTGGAGTCTTTAGTAGCAAATAATAGTTGTGAGAAGCATATGAAGGTCAATGAACACCCATTACTATGTATTATTACTTCATATACCCAGGATCCAAATCTGTGTTTGGTGTTTCACAAATACCAAGAGGCAAGTAAATGGAATGCAACTGGACCCGTGCTTCTACATCAACATAAAAAGTTCTTCCTCCACTTATTATTGGACTTGCTGAAAAGTGTCCTGACTGCTGAAAAGAGTGGCTGAGCCTTTCTGGTTTTTTGTATCTTTTCCTGGAGAGCTGTGCCTTCCAGAAAGAAGGTCCCTGGCTTGGTGAGATTTTCTAGGAACCACTTCAATTAAGAGCTGGTTAAAAGGCACAATACCAAAAAGGTGAATAGTCAGTCAGAGCTCACTGAACCTTAGCAGCAGCGCCTCTCTTGTTCCCTTTCAAGTCAATGTAGGAATGAGCATTAGGAACCGAAGAAGCGGCTTCCCCTTGCTTGAGTCGTGTGCCTTTGCAACAGACCAAATTAACCCGTGGCATAAGAGGTTGCATTAACGTTGAGTTCACATGAACAGGGAGAGGGCATGCACTTGCTCCCACTTGCCTGCGCCTGCTTATGTAACCCTGCAGCTTTTCCTCCTATTATCCTGCCTGCTGATCCGTGCCTGATGGCGTGTCAGGCCTCCAACACCACGAGCTCTCTGATTGCTGCACTCTGTGCTCTTTAACATGACAATTAAAAATGATTTACAAATGGTCGTTTTGGTTCCAAATAGAGAGCAGCAAGAGGCTGTGATGCTCACTGCTGGATCAGAGGCACCCAGCCATCTCTGCAGCTGCTGCCTTTGCATTCCCTGCTCGTTTGTCCCCTGGGATTTTACACAGAGTGCCTGTTCTTGAAGAGGGTGTTTTGTGAGAGCTCTCTCTAGGGCCAGAGGAGTGGGTGCAGCAATGTCAGCCTCCCGGAGGTACTGGCCTATTTCCAGTGAGGAGACATTTGGTAGGTTTATGGGGCTGTTATATGGATATCCCTGTAACATGCAAGAAGACTATGAAGGAGAGCAGGTGCTGGCGTGGGGACTAGTTATTGTCAGGGAATTAGTCAGGGAAGACCGAGTATCGTTTAGTTTGTTACTGTCAGTCTTTGTCTCATAGAGAAAGTTGGGCCTGAGATTGATCCGTGAGCATTTGGAAGGTATTTGTGCAACCTAATTTTGAGTAACAAAAATGTAAGGCAGGAATCACTCTACAGTCTGTGGAGAGAAATGCTGCCACTCAGAGACTCATCCTGAATCACCTTCTGAAGACCTCTGCTAGGTCCTGCAAGCACAATATGAATTCCTGCTCCTCCCCTCTTTGTTATGCCAAGTAGCTTTGTCTGCCTAGTGGGTCTGTATTTGGGCTTGGGGGAGGTAAGGCTGTTCTTGTGGTTCCCAGACCTGATGATCTGGCACTTTTGTCAAATACTTTTGGTTTGTTAGGGTCGATTATGTTTCCAGTCTGTGAGAGAAGCTCCTAAAGAAGTCCTGTGCATGCCTACCGTGAGCTCAGCCTCTAGCCCTGCAGCAACTGAGCTGTATTATGATACAGGTATGCTCTGCAGGATCTGGTTTGCCCTGACAGGAGGGATTAATAACAGGAAGGATTTTGTTCAATCAATAATATTTTTTGATGAAGCAGGAGCAGCTGCTGTGATATTTTGTCCACCAACAGTGGTCAAGTCAGTCCATGGAAGTGAAGGTGAGTAAGAAGTACTAACGCTACTTCCCTTCCTATTTCTTTCTCCTCTTGCACATTTTAGCTCAAGTTATGTCAAAAACTTGTGTCATTTCTTGATTTAGCTCAGTAGGAAAGAGCCCATCTTGAATTTTGCATCCTTTTCACAGTGAACTCTGGTTGCTTACAATTCACTGGCAGACACTTACCAGCATCATCTTCTTCTGTGTGCTGCTCTGCCCATTACTATGACTGTTCACTTACTGCTGGGAATGCGATGCGATCGACACAAGTTGTGGGAATGCGGGCAACCCGCTGTCCCAAAGTGGGAGGAAGCCACCTAATCAGGGTTGCTGATGTCAGCGTGATGCTTAAGGATCCTCCCATCAGTCTGATCAGTCTGATACTGTCATGGGACACAGTCATGCTGTTTCTCAGAGGCAGATACGTGATAACCTAAAGTTAATTGATGCTACCATGCAGTTCAGCAGAATCTGTTTGGTGTTTTCTCAGCTGATTGTGGTACCTTCTGCTATCGATGACAAATTAGCTCTGTTACAGGAAGATTTTGCTGCTTTTGAATACAGAGATGGAGGTCTTAAGTGTTCTTAGTTCTACCTAGGTGGATCGTTACTGGTCATTACTTATAAGCTTGTTCACGTAAGGCATTTGTGAGCTACAGGAAGTTTAGTTCAGCTAATACTATTCCCTGCTGCTCTGGGAAAAAGTGGAAGGAGTGAAAAAAAAATCACATTCAGAAGAGAAATAAGGAAAATAGCATATATATGTGTACAAGATCTGCATGCCACCCTGGCAGGAAGCAGATATGCTCACGTTAGTGGCCATGCTCCGGCCTTCTCTGAAAATCCTCGTTTTGCACAGGGAAAGCAAGAAAGAAAATGGACTGGGAAAAGAGATTTAGATTATATTAAAATAGTAAGCATAGATGAGTTACAAATTTGTCAGCTCTGTAGGTATGACATCATATCCTGTCCATAATGGAGTAAAAGAATCTAGTGATCTCGGACTCCTCTGCTATAGATTCCACCTCCAGAGGGGACTTTTCCAAGTCCTGAAAAACTAGAACACAAGGTTCAGCACAGCTCCATTGGCGTAGTTGGTTGAAGGTACCTCGTGGAATAATTGCTGTGGGTAGAAGAAGGAAGGGGGTGAGTTTTGAAAAGGGTGGCAATATTATTGTAGCGCTTAGGCCTCAACTATCTGGGGAGCTGCAGGTCAAGACGGAAGTGTTTGAGAAAATAAATTGTATCACCTGCCCAAAGTTTGTGTAGTTCTGCTTGATGCTTTCAGTCATTCTCTGCTATAAACTATGGAAATATTAGCCATATTTAAGAGAAAATGATGGATAAAATAAACTGCAATGTTATTTTAAATGAGAGAAAATAATTTACGTCTTTAATTTCCCTTATTTTTGTCCTATCATCACCAGCAATTTGGGATGGGATATTTTGTTTTCATGCCATGCAGTATCATGTGCAATCTGACATACTTTGTTGTATCACATACCTTGATGTGATAGAGACTGACATTGTGGGTCAGGACCTGGAGCATAGTTGCTAAGCTAATTTAAAAGATAAGTAAGTAAAGTGAGGCAAGTAGTGGTTGTTTTACCTGATCTTTAGGAGTCCGTTAAAATGCCATTTTTCCTTCAACTTTTTAACTCTGGACTTCTGTGAAATACTCATTATTCAGATGTCTCTGAGTCCTAGCTTTCCGAGCACTTCACAAAGATAGAAGATGCTGCTACTGCTTTAAGGAGCAGGAGAACAGGAACGCAAAGAAGTGATGTAATGCGCCCAAAACTGACCTACTTGTAGAATTAGGGATATATGTTGAGTCCTCTGACTTGCAGCTCTGTTTTTAATCCCATCATAGTACTTTTCAACAAAAGGGATGCGAAACCTCAGATTTGCAGCAAAAGGAAATCAAAATCAAGCAGTGGCTTTTAGGGTGGTGACTGAACAAAAGTGATGTTCATGGTAACTTCTTTGCTAGCTAAAGGTCACATCAGGTGAAGTTAGGGTTTCACTGTAGTCCTTCAAAACCACCGAGTTTTCTACATGGCAGCATTCCTCCTTAGTTATGCTCTGTAGGTAGGAGAGCCTCTACAGTAGCTCTGTGTATGTAGACATTAGACATGGCTCCATTTCAGTTCTGGTTTAGTGTAGGCACTTGAATCCTTCTGAGCAAGAGTTAAACTGCATTTCAGTGCACAGTTGCTAAAATCAGAGGAGGTAATTAATTCAGAGAACGACTCATTTTTCTGCTCCTCCCATCCCGGCAACATAAAAACAAGATCAGTCTCTAGAGCTGAGGCATTTGCAGCATTCACAAGTGAAAAGTTGTCAGACACTGAAACACAGGTAAATGTTTCTGAAATTACCCTTAATTACAGTGTTGTGTATGTCTGTATCGTATACATTCCCTCCCTACCACCCAGCCTCCTTCCTACCTCTCCCACCTCAGCTGTGCTTGCTAACTTCTGAGAACCAGCGTATGTGCATTGCAGTCAAGAGAACCTTTTCCAGCTGCTTAGGCTAAGGCAGGATTTCTGGAGAGTTTGCGACGAGGCTGTTCGTCATGGGTTGTGTTAGTCATACAGGGAATGAGAGAGCCAGTTGTGCCTCGGGGCATGTCTATGTCCAGCCGCCATCATACAGAATCTTCTTGTATAGCTGTCATGGGTGAATCTCATTTTTCTGCCAGGGTGATGGCACAGACTTGCCATCTCATCTTTCCATAACACCCTCTTCTGTACCAGTAAATGTATCACAGTGGGAGGGAGAAGAGACAAAGCACTTCTCTCTAGCAAAGGACTTTGAAGAAAGAAAGATGTAGTTCTGCTAGCTAGTCTGATGATCTGAGAAACAGGCCAAGTTGTGATAAGAGTTCAGTGGCTTGACATCCGAGTTTCGCCTAGGCAGCCGAGATCGTCATCTAGTTGTATCTCATCTCAGATTTCTGAAAAGTTCCTATTCCCTCTGCTGTAACTAAGATCTCAGGAACTGCTTTTTCTTGCTCACAGAAGGATTTACTTCTGGGAGCGAGCTGTCCTGATCAGACCCACAATAGGAGCAGATAGTATTTAAAAACGTGTACAGAGGAGATGGCATGTTAGCAGGGCAGTGTGTTATTTCAGGCTGCCTCGTAAACCCAAGCCAATACTCCAATACTACACTGCGAATCGGCCTTGGCTTAGGAGCTAGCTCTTGCACTCCAGTCCCAGGCATATTTGAAAACATGGCTCCATTTATGGAGGAGATCATGACAGACTTGGATCTACCTCTGCATTATGGAGAGGCACAATGTGGTGGGAAGAAGCAGGGTTGAGGACAGGGAGAACCCCTCTGCAGGTGGAATGTATTCTGTTGTGGCATAGGTAGCAGGGCCAGTATCTTTTGCATGCCTGACACATGAAGAAAAGATGGTATAACAACTTTCCACTTTTTCTTTTCCCTGTCTTAATTAGCTTCTTCCAAATGACCCTTTCCTGGTCGAACTCATCCTGAACCTCACAGCCTGTGGATAGCACTTCTGAATATGCATGAGCTGATAAGAGAATCTAATGTGTGAATCACACTTAAAACAGACCCACCCACTCACTCCCTGACATCAGCTTTTTCAGAACTGTGAAGTGAGAGGGATTTTAAAATTAGAAAGCGTGTCATCGGGAACTTTTATCAGCCCTCAGAGAAAATAAATAACCTCTCAAGATGTGAGAATTGATTTAACTAATGCAGTTATTTATTTATTTTTGCTTTGCAGTTAAAAAAATACTTTCATATTTCTTCAGTATCGGATCTTCCTCTTCAGAAAAGTGAACAATAATTGTAATGGATGTCAGAAAATACTGTTGCCTCTAGTTCTTCTCCCACGTCTCCTGAGATCCTAGTATGTAGTTCCTGGGGGATTACTTTTGCAGGTGGTATACACACAACTTATTTCTTTGGGAAGAACAGAGGGAAGAAAAGATAATCCTTTTTCTAGATGTGTTTTTCTTGGACATTTGCATTTTAAAAATAAGCAATCTTGCTTACTTTTTAGAGTGGGTGCATTTTTAAGAGGAAGAAAAGAAAATCAAACAAACTAGGAACTTAAATTGCCAAGTTTTTGCAGAATAAATAAGTGGAGAGGAAAAGAATTCAGCATCCTATTTTTATGTTTGTAGTTGCTTTTCAAGCGTGGCCTGTAGGGTTTTTACTTTTTCAAGACTGAGCTATGAGGTAAAAACAGGGGAGGATAGTCTGCAAAAGAAATCATTTGACTTACTGCAGCCTAACTGCCTTGTGCTACGCTCACCAGATGTCGCGTAGGGTTAGTTTGGGCTTGAAGAGAAAATCTCAAAAAAACCCCCAAGAAGCACATTTTTGCGGGAAGTAATAGGGATGACTTGGTAGATGGTCTTTTGCCCCTTGAAGTGATACGGGCCTTTTGGGATAAAGCATAGGCCTATTTCATGGGTGTAAGTGTTTGTAAAGATCTTCCGTCAGTTTTCGCAATTGTAGATATGTTAAATCCAGGGTTCTGGTCTAGTTCCAATTTGAGGAGCTATTTTCTGTTTAGTTTCTGCAGCAGATTTGTATTGGCTGCAATCTCCTCCTCCACTTGCTGTCATACGTTTTCATGTTTGCTGAGCTCTCTTAAACAGCCACCACATTCCCCTTCTGTGTGTATTAGCAACTACTTCTGGAGTGGAACATGGCAGCACAATATTATACTTCACTAAAGAGGAGATAGGATAATGCTATAACAAATCAAAGCCACAAAAAGAAATTTAAGGTAGGCAGAAACTAATTACTAAGTTGGAATTTTGCCAGCATAGTGGGATTAACAGGCTTATACAGAAAGACTGGAAAGCACCTAAGGATGAACTGAAAGATGCCTTAGATACAAGAAATGGCAAACACCTATGCCATCTAGTCCTTCCCTTGGCTTTTACTGAAAGTTTGTTCTTTATGTCGCATTCACCAGTGATACATCCAGTCTAACTATAAATGACTGAAGCAACACAACACCATGACTCTGTGGATTTCACCATGACTCTGAGGATTCATTACCAAGCAGAAATGCATCTCAACATTCCTTCCGCGTGTTCCTTTGTGTCTTTTCTTTTAATTGCGCAATCTGGAATTGTTTCCTTCCCTTTCTTCTATCTCTCCCCATTACAGTCTCTGCATTACATGCCCTTCAAAGGCTCGTAGATGTTTATTGTAGTAGGCTGTTTTCTGCAAGCCTTTCCAACCATAGGCAGGTTTCGTCAAACAGCTCCTGCAATCACTTGTAGGCTCCTCTACACGCAGCTTGAGCTGTAACGTTGACTTGAAATCACTATCTTCTTTGAATGCTGGAGTCACTTACCCAAAGCTGGAAGGACAGGGTCCAGGTTATAAGGCACAAGAGGGACCGTATGGCCGGGGGTGGGGCAGACTCATTCACCCACTGGCCCAGGATCCTTTTCAAGTGGATTTTGTTCATGCCAGCTTAGATGGCTCCCTGTTAGATCACTTCGAAAGAGGTAGGCTTTTTAATAGACAATTTTTTTTGAGATTTGTTGACCCCTGTTTTTTTTCCTGGAGCTTTGCTATTGGCTGTGCATGTTAGTGACAAAATATTCTCTCTCTGTTATAGGGAACTTAACTTTCCATTGTGTGGCTGTTCCACTGCTTGCCTTATGTAGTGCAAATAATAAATAAGCAGCTATACATGTTGCGATTAGAGATTGGATCTCATTTTAGGCTCAGGAAGGTGGAGTGGTTCACAGAAAGGGTTTTAGTGTTTCAGTCAGACTGCTGTTCCCTTTGCGCTCTGTTGTCTCAAGCTGTAGTGTCCGTCTGCCCTGAGTATGCACATCCCACCCATTGCCAGGGCTCATAGTTTTGATTTATGGAAGGTGAACATATTTACAGGTTTTCTTTTCACATTTTTTTTTAATATTTGAAAAATAGGCATAGAGGGAGTTTTGCGTTCTTCAGCATATCTTGATACAAGTACCCAGAGCATTACATACGTATTTCTTAGGGCAGAGGATGTTTGCCAGTATGTCAGGCCTTCATCCTGCAGTGAGGTGTTCAGGGGATGCCTCTACATCTGCAAACCTTAGTAGTTACAAGGTCACATTATGTAATTACCTATATTTTCTGAGTTTATGTAATATACTCAATGGATATTCTTAACATTTTTTGGGGAGGAAAAGAGCGTCTGTTTCCTTTCTTTCTTCCTTCTAATGATAGCACAAATTACACTTTGTTAATCATTTGTCTTTAGAAAAATGATAAAAGGCTGCAATTACTAAAAAGAATGCAGTAAACAAAAATGGTTTTGATTGCTTCTCCTGACACATTGTCTCAAACAGAACTTGAAAGTCAGAATAGATCAGATAATCTGACAAAGAACTAAAACTGAACAGATTGCTGGCTTTGTCTGCTAGGGGTTTGTGTTCGTTTTCAGAGTGTATGTGATCAAGTAGAACTGGTCAGGAGCAGAGGTGGAAGGTAAGATGAAGTGCAAGTCCATAGAGGAAAAAGAAAATTGAAAGTTTTCTAAGTGTCTGGAAAGTATTTCTTGAGATACTGGGAAATGATGAGGCATCCCTGGCAAACCTGAGGGAGCATTAGTAAAACTAGAACTTTATGGTGTCTTCAAGTTTTATTTTAGAACAATGCTATCAGACCTCACTGAAACCCCTTGGGAAATTTCTGACATTGCATTTGTTGCAGGTATGTCCTTCGTTGTTGTTTAATTTTGCTTTTCTACTGTTAGTGTTAACTGTTAGAACATTACACTCCAAAATATTTTGTGTTTGTGTTCTACAGCTGGAGCTGTCAATCAATCTGTTGTTATCAGAGGTTTGTTCCGTAAATGTTAGACAACTGGGGCGCAATTATCCTATCTGTTGTGCAGTGTGAATTTGACAAACAAAGGTGCAAGTTACAGTTAATCTTTCCAGAACGAGTGCAAGTTTTAGGAAGATGCTATCGTGTCATTTCAGAAGAGCCAGGGAATTTGAAGGCACATAAAAGATTCAGGGCTATATGATATGTGACCATGCTGGTCTTTAGATAAGGTGTGTGGTTAGACCCGTATCCTTCATTATTTTTCTCTCAGATTTAGATTTAAAAGGGAAGAGCTAAAGCTGCTTCAGGTAAGTCTCCCTTCATCTGCTTTATGGGAATTGCCTTGATTGGCAATATGGGAATGCAACGTATATTGCTACAGAACTAATGCAGCATTCTTCATGGAATTGGCGTATCTGTATGATACTTATCCTTCATGCAAGAGGTGATTGATATTGTAGTTAGGAGTTATACTGGCAGTGTATTTATAATGGAATTGTTTACTTAGGAAAGTCAAACTTTCAGCAGCAACTGCATTGCGTAGCAGCATGCAGGAGCTGGGAACTTTGTCTAAACTGACTCATTCAGGAACACACTTTTACTTATATTTTGGGTACTTGAATACACAATGTACTTTTTAAAATTAATATTCCTACATGTGGTATCTCAGAGAAGCAGACGAGTGAAAAGCCACCAGTCTAAAACAAAAGTATATGCCCAGATTCAGCAGAAGCAATGCTGATATTTAAGAAAAGGTAGACCATAAAATAGGGTGATTCATATCTGCCCATGCTCATCCCAGTCAGCTAAGAATTTATTCTCTGTCTTTGATGTAGCTAATTTATTACAGATTATTATCTCTTATGGGATGTAGAAAGACATTCTCTTTCTGTGTTCAGTATTAATATGCTAAGCTTATCAGTGTCATGTAGTATCATCAGCTGCCCTTGTACTGTGCTATGAAACCCAAAAGTTGTTCATGTATACCTGCAAAATGTATCGTGAGTTTCTCATAGGAAGAAGTAAAACTATTAATGAAAATAAAAACATCTGGAAGAAGATGGTTTAGAGAACACAGACCACTTCCTCTCTGTGCCATTCTGAATAGGTATCTGGACATTTTTCTTAACTATCTTCAGCCTCACTGACACCACCTGGTACCGTCCAGAGGTGCGCAGGAGTATCAGATGCCAGCATCCCAGCTCCATGTGACTGGGTGAGTCTGCAGCTTTTCCTGGTGGACTACTTAGATCACATCAATGAGTTTTTGAGACCACTGTTCCAGTATTTACAGGGATCCAGTTCCCTTACCATTTCCTTACTTTTTTGGGTGAGTCCACAGTTTGCCAATACTTATCCTTAGAGACTTTTTGGGGAATAAAATACCTTAAACCTCGGGACACTGACTTCATGCCAGCCATAGGGATTTTACTCCAGTTTGACCTGAAATCTTCATGGCATTGCTTATTGGCCTGTCCCCTGGAGAAGAACGGCTAATGCTGCATGGCCACATTTCTAGCTGCTTGGGACCTTATCAACCTAACCTGGAGGGAGTCCAGCGGAGGGCCACGAAGTTGATTAGGGGAGTGGAGCATCTCTCCTGTGAGGAAAGGCTGAGAGAGCTGGGTCTGTTCAGCCTGGAAAAGAGAAGGCTGAGAGGAGATCTGATCAATGCTCACAAATATCTA
>VZSC01015863.1:188756-243491 GCA_013398225.1 Steatornis caripensis
GGGTCAGACTCTTCTCAGTGGTGCCCAGCGACAGGACAAGGGGCAATGGGCACAAACTGGAGCACAGGCAGTTCCACCTGAACATGAGGAGGAACTTCTTTATTGTGAGGGTGACAGAGCACTGGAACAGGCTGCCCAGAGAGGTTGTGGAGTCTCCTTCTCTGGAGATATTCAAAACCTGCCTGGATGCATTCCTGTGCAACCTGCTCTAGGCTAACCTGCTTTAGCAGGGGGGTTGGACTAGATGATCTCTAGAGGTCCCTTCCAACCCCTACCATTCTATGAGTCTATGATTCTATGATTCTAATCCACTGGTACCAGCTGATACCCTCGTATGCTCTGTGTTGCCTGTCTACACAGGTGTAGCATGCAGGTAGCTCACACTGAAGTCAGCATGTTTGGGCTCCACACCTGTAAAAACTAGTGTCAAGCTTTTTCCTTCACTGTTTCCTCTTTCATTTCTTTCCCTCCACTTCCCTCTTTATACTGTTCTGTGCGTCCATTCTTGTTCTCTATTTCCATTCACATTTGTGTTACACTAGTAATGGGACCTGATTGCACTGCACAGCATGCAAACATTAGGTAAAAGGACACAATGTTCAGAGAAGAACATGAGGTGACCAAAGCATTAGAGTGTTAATACTGAGCAGACTTTTTATTTCTCCATTTATCCTCCTGCACCTGTCTCCACTCTGATATCGTGGTTCACTTTCTGCTGTGTGTTTGAGGACTAAGCTCCCCTTTTCCCTACATGATCTGTTTGTTCCCTGGGCTTTTTTGGTTTTGTTTTTATATTCAGTCAGACAAAAACCTAATGATCCATACACAAAAATCAGCTTCCTGCTCTGGACTCTAAGTGCCAGCTCTTTCCTGAAAATTTGGCATTATCAGAATTACTGTTGATTATATATACACAGGCATTCTCTTGGTTGATGTGGTGTTTGGATAATGCTTTAATTATGTTGGCGTAAACAATTACTTAATATATTATTAGAAGGACTTAGCAGGTGCTCGTATGTGCTGGTGGGATTTTTCCAGCTATCTGCTTTATAGAAAAAAAGCAGCAAGCTCCATTGTTAAAGGTATTTTGGAGTTAGGTCTCCCTTCTTCCTCTCTCCCACCCTCTGTTTTTCTCACTTTCCCCATTTCTCTTTCTTTCTCTGTTGCAAGCATTCCCTCCACCCGACTTTTTTTTCTTTCCCTCAGACTGAAAATGATGTTTGCTGCTTATGGGGTATTGATTGTGTATTATCAGTCAGGCTCACACATCGACAATTACATGTAGTGCCAAGGTAGCCGTGACAATGAGGACCGGTTGCCATGGCAGTGAAAGAGGCCTATTGCTGCTACCAGGCGCCTGCTCTATAGCGATAATCGTGCCGCTCATTTCATTTTAATTGAAATTTGAAATCATATTCTCTGGGAAGAAGCAAATGGACCTTTTTCTCCTTTCCCCCCCTCCCCCGCCACGCTACCAAAAAAAAAAAAAAATTACAAATATGGAAGATTTGCACATTTCTTACAGCAAAATATTAACTTCTTGACAGTCAGTCAACACTGAAAGACTGGAGTCAATGCAGAGCTTTATAAAGGTATTTTTTCAGTCTTTCTCATTCTGTACCTAATTAGTGGTCAATTTTCATTTTTCACTAGCCTCACGTTCCGCTTGCTCTGCTGTGGTTTTGCTACCAGCTGATCCAGATAGTCAGCTAGTTCTTTGCAAAAGTCATCTTTGCTACAAGCTTCAAACTCAGATTTGTTTTAGCAGTGAACAAAAGAACTTGTCTGTTACTATTTGTATAAGTTTTATGAAGTTTATTTTCTAGTATAAGCAAAGTTTTCCACTGTGTGAATTGATACACCTCTACTAGTGACAGTGAAAACACAGTAACTCTTGTTTTTAGAGAAATGGAAAATTAATGAAGAAGTATAGGAGGGAGTGCTTTCTTGGGGAGAAAAAAGAATTTGAAAGCTTAACAACAGCGAGAGAAGGGGATACAGAAAAGTATATCCTGATGGCAGGATGTGCAAAGGGAAATGTTCTCTCGCTGACAATATTAACTTTGGGAGAAGGACAGTGACAAAAACTGACAAAGAGAAAATTAAACCCTCTTTTCTTGATGCTGCTTAGATGAGGTTAACCTTCTCAGAAGCTCAGAACTAAAGATGCCTGATTGCTTTCCTTCACTTTTGGTTCCACACAGCGTGCCTGGCTTTCCCACAGTATTTCAAGGTGGCCAAAACTTGAGTGCGTATATTGAATCTACCACCGTTACCAATCTGCCTTCACGTTTGGGACCACGGATTCAGGGAGTCTCCTACATGTGTGCCAGTCTTGCCATCCAGTAATGCTAAAAGTTAGACATGTTGCACCGAACAATTGGATTATTTTTTTAGGTGTTGTTTTGGTGCTCTTTGGACTCTTGTGGCTTTCCAAACCAGGAATGGACCCAACAAATAGAGGAGTTTACAGTTACTAGCTAACGTCTTTCAGATGTAGAGAAAATGTGTGTAAAATGCACATTGTCATTTCCTGTTACATCCTTCGTTGCTTCCTTTCCTAATAAGCATCTGATTATCGGATGAACCTGAAAGGCAGTCTTCAAAATTGAATACTGAACTTCAAAAGGTTAAGGCTTGTCTTTCATACAAAGCCCTCTGTGTTACACTGCAAAATTTGGGGAGTTTAGAATGGGAGGGCAATAACTGCTCGCAGGGTCCTCTGCGTCCCAGCTCTGAAGGAGCCTGTCCCTGGCTGCTTTCTTTGCAGTAAAGCATTTGGCTTTCCAACTCTGAATCAGTCTTTGCCACTACTGGAATTGAACCTGAAGCTCTGAATCTGCAGCGTAACCAGGCATTTTATGGTCAAGCCGAGAGAATCCTGTGTCTTCCTTACCTCTGGTATTGCTAACCTCTGGCTTTCCACGAGAGGAGCAGCAAGAAGGGGCTGTGTAGGTAGCTTCATGATGTGACTTTAGCACCTGAAGTGATGTTGGGTGCAATTGCCATGTGTTTTCTTTAAACACAGATAAACTAGCTTTTACCCAGGCAAATTCCAGAATTTTTTGCTGATTTGTTTTTGCTGTTCTGTTGTATTTTTTAAAAAAATATTTGATTTTGTTTATAAATACCACTTTCCTTCCTTAAATTATACAGTTTTGAAGTAGCTCACAGGTTTTAATTTCTGGTCCGGGGCCAGATCAAAACACCTTGCCACCAAATGATACAATGTGCTGATCCAGGTTAAACTTACATTGCTGGTATAGAGCTATTCAAATAAATGCTAGTGGGTTAACTTTGCAGGGAATGGCAATATTTATGCTAGAGCTGTTTGTTCTTTTCTAACTTTATGCCGGAATGAACAGTATCTGTTCTCCCTTAACCACCTAGAATGCCAGTATAACCATGAAAACGAATATAAGCTCTGAATTGCATGCACTAGCCATTCAAAAAAAACCGCTACTATCTGCTTGCACGGACCTAGATCACAGTTTGTGCTGCTGGGTGATGGCCAGATTGCACCAGTCCGTAGCAGTGTTTTTCAAAGGGAAGCCTTTACCCTGCAGCTAGTAAGGACCTGCAGGCACTGTGCTTGCTTCCAGGGGAAGTACACACTCTCTGGGGTTCCTCTCACTCTGGCAGCCTGACTTTTCTGCAGAGGTCTCCTCTCCAGATGCTGCCTGAACCTCAGTCTGATTAGTGTGTGAGGTCCAATGCACTTTCAGCTTGAAGTGTTATGCTTTGAGCCTGTCTGCTGCAGCCTGCTTTGGAAACATCTGTCTGAAAGTAGATCTAAGGCCCTAGAGGGGTTTTGAAGCCATTACTGGTGGCAGACCTAAGATTAAAGTAATAAAAAAACCCCAACTGAAGCAAGTGGTTAGAGAGACGGATAAAGTGTGAGGTAATATTAAGGCTGGAAGATGAGCAGGGACAGTGAGGGAAGTGGAGGTCCATTTGTGCTACGAGTTTTAACAGCCTGGGCTCTACATTGCATGTCCCGACACTGCTGCCCAACGTCTTCCTGCTCTTCCCTGAATCCCCACAGACCAGCAGAGTTCTTAATTAAGTGTCAAAGAATTGATTAGCCAGAGCTCTTGCAAGGCAATTCCATTGATGAAACCATTTTGTCAGGCTGGCTGATATAATTAGACCAAACAAGATGTGAAATCTTCGGTGTTTTGGGCTACAGCCCAGTAATTATTTAATTTGTAATAAAAAGGAGCTGGGGAGGGAGATGGAACGGCAGTAGAAGTAAAAGAAATTGAGGAAAAAAGTTTGCAAAATATTTTTCTTTCTCTCCCTGCCCACCATTCTTTCCTCTCGCGGGAGTTTGAGCATTTGCAGAAAGCTGCTTAATGTCTGCGCAGAGGAAGCCTTGGTGAGCTGTCAGCAGTTGGCCATTCCTCTTGAGACATAATATCGCCTTCCTTGCAACTCATCAAACTGCCAGGCCTGAGTTATACAGAGCTAAACATACTAGTGCTGTTGGGTTGATCATCGTTATTGAGATTGCACTGTTCGTTTTCAAAGCTGCTTCTAGTGTGTGTGAAGGAGTTAGGACAGAATCATATTTTTAACAATAATTAGCACTTACCTGGCAGTTTTCTATGGATCTTTGTGCTTTATGGAAGAGAGCCAATACATGCCCATTTTACAGATGGAGAAATTGAAATTCAGAGAATTAATGTGAACCGTGCTTCACCGGAGAGGAGAGGCATGGCTGGGAATAAGACCAGATCTCCTAACTGCTAACCCAGGCCCCGCACTACCAGACCATGTTTGCCATCCTTGTGGATAGCAGCATGGTTTTCTTTTCCTTCCCTACTTTTTGGTGAGATAGTGGCTGAGCTACCATTAGTAAAGTACGATAATGGGCTGCTGCCTTGGGTTCCCAGGTTCTCCACGCTTGCCCACTGTACTGGCTCTTTGAAGACACCGTTTTGCCACGGCACGCTGCCCTGCACGGTGCGTTTTATACTGAGTCCTGAAGGCTTTCATACATTAAAATGAGCGAGGGATGTTATGCAAGTTGGAAATACAGATACTCCAAGTTCTTGCTTCCAAAGCCTGGAGAGCAGCAGGCTGCAAACTCGCCCCAGGACTTTTACTACAGAAGGTGACCACACAGCAAATCCAGAGGAGAGCTGAGACCCCAGAAGCCCTCCATTTCTGTCTCCTATTTGATCCAGTTTGTGTTACCTGCTTTCTTGAGCTACTGTAGCTGGATTTTATGAGTACTATTCTTTGTGAGGTTTTTTAAATGTGTTTGTTTAGGTTTTTTCTTTCATTGCAAGAATAGGAGATAAAAAACTCCACTTCAATAACGGAAGGACAATATTCCCATGTGCTACAGGTTGGCAAGAGAAAACCAGGGAAAGGAAGAGAATATAAAAGAAAATCTGGTTATCGAGTGAAAATCACATTCCAAAGATGTTGCATGCCTTGCAGTGCAAGCTTTTCTCCCTGAGCTGTGATTACTGGATGATAGCTGCAGCCCTACTCCATCCCCCACACACCTTCCTTATGCTATTAGAGAACAAACTTGTGCTGCCTTCCTCACCTTCCTTCCTCTCTTCCACCTTCCTCTCCTCTCTACCACCCTTCTTTTCTCGAGGGAGAGGTAGGTGTGCACATGTCTGCGTAGTGGAAAGCAATGAGGCTGACAGAATCAGAGACTGAACAGAAGTATCAGGTGAGTTACAGGTAAGTTAGAACAATTCCCCGTGTGCATTTCTGAGAGTGATGCGTCATTCTCCTAGAGGCAAGGGGCTGCCACGTTCCTGTCCCCCAATTTTCCACAGGGCAGGGAGTATCGTGTTGTCTGAATAGTCGTGAAGCAAAGGTGGAAGGTGAAAGATGTATTTATATGGAAGGCAGCCACAGTAAGTCTGGAACAAAATTTTTGAGCTGAGATAAGGTGATGGGTAGGCCAAGCTGCAGGGAAGAGCAGTGCTTTGTCATCTGTCCCTCTGAGTTGTTTCACAGAGCAAGATCTGTGCTGATTGTTAAGGCAGAGGGCAGAGCCCTTGTGGAAATGCGGAGCTGGTCTCTATCATAGTGAAATCTAAAATCCAGTCATAATTGAGTGCTAAGGAATTTCCTTGGAGATTCCAGGTATGGAAACACATGATAACCTGCTAGGATGCAGTCATAAGAGCAAAAGTCTGAAAAGTGTGAGGATTCTGTTTGTCATCCTTTAGGGGAGAGTGCTGTTCACTGACCTGTGGCCACAAGCACAGGAATCTGGAGATACATTTCTGTGGATTGTGTAGGGATTGTGGCTATGCAATTTATTGGGATACAAGACCCACCCTGCCAACGCTGTAATTAGTGGAAAATTTCCACTGTATTTCTGGAAATTGTTGAGTAGAGATTATATGTCTTTGTGTTTGTGTGCGTATACGTGTATTTATATACACACATGTACACACACATAGGTAATATACACAACAGCTATTGAATAGTTCTGAGGGAGCCGAATGTTACTTCTGTGGCTCCCGTTTAGTGTTTATGCAGTGGGACAATCAGTCTGCTCATGAGCGCTTATCTTGTGTAGTCACGCCATCAACTTATCCTGGGAGGCCCCAGAGTATCCTGATGTAGTTGCGTATTCACCTGGTACCACCGTGTGATGTCCCACAGCGATACTTTCATACTGTGTGATACAGCATTAGGACAGGAGAGGGCTGGATTTTGCACAACCCCCAAAGAAGATAAGTCTGAACCTTTTTAGCACAAGCCCCAAAGATGAAAAATCAGATCCTTCTTGATCCTCATGTTTATAGCATCCCAAACAACTCCTTGAACGTGAGGAATAACATAAAAGTTACTCTCTTCCTTACTTTCTGCTGTCTGTAAGAGCACTATACATTTGCTAACTGTCGCTACTGCTTCTCTGCTGGAATGGTGAAATTGTGTGTGTTAATTAAAGAGCTAAGGCCAGTGATGAGCGTGACTGTGATCTGCAGCCAGTGTCCCAACGTTTATACTCTGCTGCTTCTCTGGTTTCATAGCCCATGTGCATTTCGTACAGTGCATCAAGAGATGTTTGTTCCTTTCTGTTTAGGCAAGTGTTGGAATGTTGGAAGCCGTTAAAAGTACGTTAAATCAGGGACACCACTGATGTAAGGGCATTAATGAGGGACAGCCCACGGTGTTTGGCAGTATTGATTCTAGTGTTAGGTGGCTGTTAAAAACATTAAGCATCTGATCCATACTTTTTACCAGCCTAAGCAGAGTGGGGATAAACATCTGATCACACGCTAAATGACAAGACTTTGATATTGCTTTTGTGGCTGTTGAACCTGGGGGATGCATTTCTTTTTCAGCCTGGGTTCCTAGAGTTTGACACTCAGTGCAAAGAGCACTGAGACTTTACACCTGCTCGGCATGGAAGAGCCATAGGGCAGCACGGTGTGGAGAGATCATCCTGTTTAAGCAGCAGGACTAAGTGATAGAATAAGATCCTCTCAACATTTTTGCAGAACTTCTTTACCTTCTTCTGTCAGTTACACACTATCATATAGTTATCATAGTGGATTTCCAGTGTAGAAAGTCTTGTACTTTTTTTATATTTCTGGCTCATGATCGGGTGGTTAAAACAATGTGGCTTTTTTGATTTCTTAGGCGTTTTTTGCTTCCCACTTTCAATAGTGACTGTATTGTCAGCTGCAAATATGGAAGAAAAATAATAGGGAGGAACCCTGTGTGTTTTTCAACATCTAAAACATTTGATTTGAGCATTGGAGCAAGAGGTAAGGAGGTCTTCCCTTGTCTGATGAACTGTGCATTTGTATATAGCTTCCTTTACCAGCTCAAGTAAGAGTCTCAGCTGTGTCATAACTCTTCTCCATTGATGGAGATCCTCTATTAGTTCAAACACAAAGATAAAGACGTGTCATACAGAGTTCTGAATTTGCGCATAATAAAATATACTATTTCTGCCTCAGCAATCTTGTGATCTAAATCTCAATCCTGCTGTTGCTGTGGAGCTGTGAGATGGCCATAGGGTGCAGGAGAATGCAAACCTGGTGGTGGCACATCTGTTGTGTTGTTCTGTCTCAGACCCTTTGCCCAGGCCTGGTTTAGAGCTCTCAGTCAGGAGCTGTCACTGTGTAACCTACACAGTGGTGGGATTCCTGTGGGTGTAACGTGTTCAAGCTGTGAGTTTGTATGTCACTCATAATGACTGACAGCTTCAGGTGATTAAGAGAAAGTGTTGTGAGGCTTCATTGGCAGGCCAGGAAGAAGGATAGTGGCTACAACTTGGAGAATTACCTGGAAAGGACGAAGTATGGATACCTGCAGGGAGGGGTGAAGGCGCAAGCCACTCGGGTATCTGCAGGTACATTCCTTTGCTTGAGACCAGATTTGGGTGCTTTCAGAGTGGAACTGGTGGGGGATGCTGGGCAGATCTCTGGAGCTGTACTGAGGCACCAGCTGCAGGGAGGGATGCAGAGAGCCAGTGAACATGAAAAATGGATGCAGTAGGACAGTCTTCCAAGCTGGCTTTCATTACATGGGATCAATGAATAAAGTGTGTCAGGGAAAAGACAGGCCCCTAGTAGTAGTACGTATTTTCTGCACCTTGAATGAGGTGAAATTAAAACTGTTTAAAAAAAGGCACAAAACTTTACAGTTTTTCTTCTCTCAATTTTGTACCTGATCAGGTTTTGCTTTGTGAGAGACCCTGATAAAGCAGGTATTGTAGGTTTGCATGAAAATGGTGCTGAGGGCAATGATTTGCAAAGCTTCTGAAGGAAGTTTACATTTACTTAGAAAGTGACTCATTTTTACTGAGAAAACACATGCACTTTGAGTGTTTATGTTTTGAAGAGATGGAACCATTTTTAACATGACAATCAGGGCAGAGGGGAGCAAGGAAATAGAAATGATGCCATTTTTAGGAGTTTAGGTTATGCAGTTTGCCGTAATTTCTGTAGATGGGTAAGGTGACCTTGAGCAGTGACTGGCCTTTCTGTGCCACACAGCTGAGCGTGGTGCAGGATGCATTGGCCCAACTCCACACGACTGGTGTCTCTGTAATGTGTAGAGCAGATCTGTGCAGAGATATGTGCTGTTCTTCTTGCAGCAGTGTTGTGGTATTCATATGCAACTGTTGGTCTCTGCCCCTCAGCAGAAACATAGCGCTTTCCAGATGTGCTGCTTCTCTGATGCAGCTTAGATACAGCTGGTTCATGGCTTTCTGAAAGATACTCTTCCATCCACTGCTTTCTTTTCTGGCCATATTGTAGGGCTCAGTTGTGTCCTTCACGCTCTGGGAGGGTGTGTACATTGAAGGTTGTGAAATATTCTGCTAACAGGCAGGTGGGAAGTCTCGGTTCCAAAAGATTGTGGTCAGGATCCACAAAAGCACTTTAGTGTTTAAGGTGCAGCTTAAATGATACTTAAAACTCTGCTTAGGCAGCATAGCTGCCTGGGACACCGCACGCATATGCTTTGTCTGGTGAAATTTTACTAGGAGGTCTCCTGCTGTGCTCGTGTGTGCCGAGAAGTGCTGCCAACTTAGCTGCGTTGAATGCCTGCATAGTTTGCTCTTATCTAAGCTTTTTGGGTGTCCTTGTGCCTAACTCCTCAGGTGGCGATGATGGGGTGGGAGGAGAATGGGAGAGGCCACATTTGTGGGTATGCTTTTTAGACCCTCTACACCTATTGAGACATTTGAATTTCTGTCTTTAAGCTCAGAAAAGTTTCCTTCTTCTAGGGACTGCGTAAATACAGGGTTCACAGTCCAGGTCTTCTGTCTCAGAGTTCTTTATTCTGGCTACTGCAGATACTCATGCTTAGGAGCCCTTCATCAGCCCTGGGCCTCTAGACATTCGGACTGTGTACGTACTGGGAAAGTGACCTGTTATTTAACGTTGACTGTCATCAGTTGGTCTAACCCCCACTCAACCACTGCTGAAAGCAATTTTACTACTAATGGACGTGGGCAAGTGGTTTCCAGTAGTTGCCACTGTGATTGAAACCTGGTGGAAAATGATCTCAAGACTATTTGCTCACATGATAATGGAAACTATTTTTAACCCTTCGTGACTGCAGAATTAGAACTTCAAGATATAGTAATTAAGATGCATTTGAAGTATATTTCACTCTGTCAGCAGAACTTTGAGAGAATAGAGATACACCTTCTTTTGTGGCTTACATGTTTTTATACAATTGTTTAAAAAGTCCAAAAGTGCATTCTTTATTTCAGATTATGTATGAACTGGAAAGGTGTAAACTTCAGATCACAGGCTGAGTTTACAAGGTTGGCAATTAGGGAAGGGAAATACAACGTTTTTTCTTGAATGCTAAGTGTACGTCATATAGACCCATAATGGCATTTTAACTGAGCTGCTTTCCTAGCGTAATTGCACTCTAAATTGTTTTAAATAACATGTAAAGAGAGATCAGTTATTGGCAACTTTAGCAATACAGGCAGGTTTTTCAAACAAAGCCTTTGTCAACTTTTAGGGTAGAGATCAGCTAGAGAAAAGACATCACAATTGCATGTGGTTTACGCTTGGGAAGTATTTAAATCCTCTGCAGCCATTTCAGTTTTACGTAACAGAATTGTTCTCGCAGTCTGTACGTGCGATGTGCATATTGGCAACTCCATGTGCAACGTATTGCTTGCTGTAAGGCCAAAGCTACCGCCAGTCCATGAGATTTGCCCATCAGAAAGGTCTGAGGCCCAGAGTAGCAGGGCAGAGGGAAGAGGGGCTGGATGGCTCTGCAGAGCTGTGTTTTCAGCCTGCAGGCCTTCGGGATCCAGGCGCTAATGTTTGCCTCATTGAGCTGATGGTTCTCAGGGAAGTTGTATTTGCACTGGGCATATAAAGCAACAAAATTCACCCTTCACTGTCACTGCCAATTCTGGTAATTAATCAAGACTGTACTGCGGTAGGACTCTTTCTTACTTTCATTTCCCCCTTTCTGAAGTGAGTAATGAAGAATGATGTCTTCACTTCTTCACCTCCACATCTTCTCACCTGCTGAACGCTTGAACTAGTCCCTTTGACAAGTAGCCTGCACAACAGAGAAAGTGCCACAGGTGACAAATCTGGCTTTGGAGTTTGGCAAACATGAGGTTGGCTTTGTGACTCTTCTCTGTTTGCCACTATCCATCTTTCTCCGTCAAAGTCCTTTTTGTCCTGTCATTGTTGCTGTTTGTTTCACATTATACACCAGATCCTGCCTCTGCACGGGCTGGGTGGAGACTGTATGTGCTCAGCACAATAGGAAAAAACCTCTTCTAACCTGTGGGGCAAAGTGCTGTAGTAATGGTTAATAAGGGTCAATGCTGCAGGACTGAAGAGGCTATTAAGAATGAAGACAGAGAAGAGGTTATCTGTGAATTTCAGGTTGTTCTCCAGCTNCTTTTCCAGCTCCTGCTCTCAATCTTTTTTCCATGCACAATAAAGTTCAAAGAATCTTAAAGGTTAACATCAAGTCACAATCTAAGGTCTTTTGTAGAAACCAAGAGGTGTTTCTTTTTTTTCTCCTTCACACAAAAAGGTTAGATTTTAAAATATAATACCAATATTTGCTAATCATTCATAGTTCCTACGCCAAGTATCACAGCTCAGATGATTTCACATCATCTGGGAATTAATCCTGAGAATCCCTCTGAGGTAGATGCCAACATCATCATCCTCATATTTGAAAGGAAGGGAAACTGAGGTACTGGAATGGGAAGAGATTTTAGGTTTCACAAAGAATCAGTGGCCAGTCTGGAATGGGAAATGAGGTCTGTCAAGACTAGGGAGGTATTCTGTAGGCAGCAGTTAACTGAAGTATAAGAAAATAAATTGTTTAATTGACGTCTAGTGCCAGCACAATGTAAGAATGGGTTTCCACAAAAGAACCAGGGCTTCTGATCTGTTTGTCATAAAGAACCTTGTTTTTAAGTTCACTTGTTAAGGCAGCTGTGGTTTTGGGACGTTTTTGAAGAGGAGATCGTGATTTGATTTGCAATTAAATCCTTTATTGACATAGTTTGCTAGACTAAAATTGATTAAATTACTTTCTAGTAATTTGAGTTATTCACAACTGTTAATTTAATAGAATAACTTTACAAAATCAGAAAGCTTGTCATTTCACGATGGCACTGTATAATTCAATATGTTAGGGGGTTCCAGAGAAGATGCTGCTCAAGTTGGAAAGACTATATCTAATTCTCTATGCACCTAAAAAGCCTAAAGCGGAGATCCGATTCCTGTCTAGTATTTCCACAGAGCAACTGTTGCCCCAACTCTTGTTTTAATGATGAGTTCACAAGGCAAGACTGGACATAGGCAAATAAAATAGATACAAACGCATTAATTGTGGCCATAGCCTTTAACTGTTGCTGTTGAAGAACTAATCTGTTCTCTTTCCTCTTAAACTTGAGCAGAAGGGAGGAAATGTCATAAAACATTTCTGCCCCATAATAACAGAAAGGAATAAAAGAAGCCTCAAACCCAAGAAAACAACAAGCAACAAAGGGTATGAAAGCAGTGATGTAAGTTACTCTTTCTGAATATTTACGTTGTCTTCTGATTACAAGCATAATCTACATAATCAAACTCAATGGAAGATATCAAGTCTTGTTTTTTCATAAGAATTTGTCTTGCTTCAGTTTCCAGTGCTCAGCTAATTCTTCTTGTTATGCTGTTTTCTGTTGGGTTGAAAAAGCCTTGTAACTCTCAGAGTTTTCATCCACTGAACGTGTTTGCACTTTCACTCAAAGCATCAAGTTGACTGTGGACATATTTGTATTACGTGATGTGGCATGGTGCTCAGTGGTTCCACCTCTGGGCTGGTGGAAACCTAGTCCAGGAAATCTGCATGTGATGCAAGGATTACGATAATGCTTCTGTTACATTTGGCATGCTTAGAGTTTTAAGAGAGATTTTTTGAAAAGCTGAAAAGACAGGAGCAGCGGTACATCTCCATACAGATAAGAAGCATTGCACCTTCTTTCTTTGTAAATCTGACTCCTGAAGACTCTCTGATCCTTATATATGATATGCCTGTCCTTCATGAATTGTGAATCTCATGAACCCTGTTTCCCATATATTTAGAATCTATTTGACAATATGTAAACTAGACATACAACATTCAGAAACTGGCTTTTTTCCTCTGTTCTAATTCTTCAAGCATACGGCCTCATACAGTAAATACACCCTACCATGTGCCAGAACATACAGTGTATGTGTGTATATATATACACACACACATCGAGGGACAATCTGTCGTTTTTCTCCTTTTGCTAAAAACATTCTTTGCTTTTCACATCTCCTAAGGGAGTCAAACAGTTTCATGTGGGTTTATATGAACAAACTAAATATGTACAATTTGACTAATTTGTGACTAAGTAGGGATGAGATAATTATTTAAAATCAAGGAGTGAGTAGTGTTGCTTACAGTGAACCATAGCAAAAGAAGGTACAACAATGGAGAAGATAAATCTTAAGAAAGGAAGCTTCAGCTGAATATGGCAGAGGGAAAAATTTCATGGCAGTAAGATCTACCATGTGTAAGTGGTGGTATTTTTACTGGTTGTTTATTCAGCCTTGGACAAAACTGCTGGATAAATCTTGTTTGTTGGTACGCAGAGCTGTAACTCCCATGTGTTGCAGGGATTCCCTGCTAGCCTAGGTCAAGGTACAGAATAACGTGCTTGCTGATTGTGAGATGAGGTTATAAAGGACGTGCTTAGTTGTTATGGAAGCAAAATTGCATTGTGACTTTGCTCCTGTTATCACCAACAAAGATGAGTGACCTGGCTGGCTGGCTGGCATCGACAGTAGGCAGGAAGTGGCTGTGACCAGACCTGCTGTGAGATGACAGTTATTGGGTGCTAGTATTGGACCACATCTTTTGATAGCTCTTGGCAGTAGTTGGGAGACAGCTTCTGAACATACTCACTGAGAGGTGTTGACAGTGCTCGGGAGGTGGTTCCTGACAATATTTGCTGTGGGCATGGACATCAGTTAGGATCCAGCAATTGTTTCAAGGACCATTATCTGATGAATTATAAAACATGAGTGGTTGTGGACTCGGGTTGGTAATATCAGACTAGAAGCCAGAAATGGTCTGTCTTTCCTCTGGTTTCAAGATTGATGAGCAAGGCTGTGCAACAATTATCTGGACAAAGAATGCACTGGAGTAAGGATCAGCAATGTTTCTTCCTTCATCAGAAGCTAAAATGAGGGAGGAGGAGGGATGGTTGCCGACAGATCTACTCACCTCTCTCATTTTGTGTGTGCCACAATGAGAACAATATACTTTTCCTGAGTGGTAGAATTGTACAGAATCCTACATTTTCCAGTCTCTGCTAAGCTGGGATGTATGTATAAGGCAACGTGGAGTCTACGCAAGCTGACATGCCATTACAGGAAGAGGTTTCACACTCTGAATAGGTTAGCCTGAGACTTCTCTTAAGGGCATTTAATCTTTGTTTTGTCATAATTGTTCCAATGAATTCTTTCTGTTTGATGATTTGCAAAGTGTAGGGAAGGAGGTAATATTTATCTGCCGTGGTTCATGCGTTTCTGTGGCCTGTGGAATGAGCAGGCTGGAGAGCACTAGTGTGCCATAGCTCTGTAGTTTTCTCCATATATTCAGTAAAAGAACTGGGAGATGTACTTTTTACTGCAGCCTTGTTTTCCCACTCTCCATGACTGTGTTCCAGCTTGACAGTCTCATGTGTGAATGTGAGTCATTGTGCTCTAGAAGATGCTACACATTGTTCTCAATCTAATTTTATCTTTGGTCCTTATGTAATATGGTGACTGGTATCTCCTAGGTGGACAAATGCTGACAGCATTTGCTCCAAAATTCTTCACACTAAAATGTGAACTTTATTATTCAGAAATTGATCCCTCTGTGGCATGCATCAAGCTGGGCAACTTTAAAGATCACTGCTATGGCCAGTGAAGCTCTCTATGCTTCTGTTCAGTTTTGACAACTCTTTCTTTATTCATATTGCAGCCGCCTTATGGTGGTCACTGGATAAAACATGTTGCAAAGATGTGGTCCCTTTCCCAAAGAGATGCTGTTCTAAAAATAAGTTGAGAGATGACAGGCAGAGGTGGTCAGCAGACAGGGACAGTGCAGATTAAGGTGACGGTTCCAACCAAGGCGATCTGCTGTGGCCACAGCATGCTAACCTTACTGAAACTGAGACAATAACGAATGCTCATTCTGTGGTAACTTGTTACTTTAGGAAGTATCTCAAAATAATTCTTACATTAAAAAGAGAAGTGCAAGAAAAGAGGAAAGTAGCCTTTCACTTCAAATGTTTGGAAGCTCCAATGCAGCATCTGTGTTGAACAGAAGAGGATTGACATGTTTGACACTAACAGCTCTGAGCATGCAATCAGTGTGGTCAGAGCAGTGCAGTGTGTTTGCTAAGCCCATACTTGTCCGGTACAACTGCTGGTATATGTTTATGAGAGGATACAGAAATGCAATATGCTTTTCTAAATGTCTAGATGAAGCCCCATCTATTCATGGGAAGCAGTTCTGATACTGAAATTTTCTTTGCCGTTCTTCAGTATTAATCATCTTAATACAAAACATTGAGTCAAATTCTGCCATAATGCTACATCTTCAATCGATTCTCATGCCACAGCAGAAGCTAGTAGTATTGCTTTTATTTATTATATAATATAATATAACACAATATAATATAATTATATATTGTTATATATCACATTCTTATATGTTATTCTATGTGATTACATTATAAGATGTTATTATATATTTTCATGTAATATAAATATTGGAAGATGCTATCAAATGGAAGAGCCATTTGATGGTTGCTGAAGATGTCAAGGAGGAATTGGCTTCCTTCAGCAGCAGACACCAGGACTTTTGTCAGGGTATGGATTTTTCTTGGATGCGATTGTGGAATGTAAACACTTGGAGATAAAAATATAGGTGTCTTTGTCAATAAGAGGGAAGGGGGTTTGTTTAATTTGGATGTACTAACTGCTCTGAACTTGCCTTTGGATTTACAAAGGCTCTTTCTAGCGAGATACAGTTAAAAAAATAATTTGCAAGATGTTATCACGAGATGCTAGTGTGACCCAGTAAACAAGCTCTCATTTCAGGAGCACTTGCAATTCTGGCTCTTTTACCAGATGCTCTTAGAGCTTTCTTGCAAAGCTCTCACTTTTCTGTGAAGAATAGCACTATACATCATCAGCTAAGGAGAAGCTATAGGAGAAAAGTGGTTCAGAAATTAATATCCTCAGAAATTATGAACGTTTCCAGGATCATAGCCCAGTCCTACACTCCTTATTCCTAAGAAGAACTTGGTATTTGTTTGGGTTTTTTAAATGCAAGCCAAATGTATTAATAGGAATTATAATACGTTGCTCATGTGCAGTACTTCTTGTCTGAAGAACTCAAAGCACCTAGAGGTGTTTTTGTCCCTTTTATAAACTATGAATAGAAGGTGGAGAAGATGTGTAAATGACTTGCTGAAGATGAACTGGCAAAGATGTGACAGATCTAGGAATAAAAATCAGAAGTCCTCCTGTGTTCCTATTTCCTTTCTGACCTCTTGGTCATATTGTAGCTATTGTGTACAACATAATGTTTTGTATGCGTGTATCTTTTTTCCTAGTCTCTCTTCTCTCCATTTTCGTTGCTATTATTTTTAGTGTTTGTAAGGTTTATAACCAGTCTGAAAGAAAAGAGGTAAGACTGGAGATTATTTCTCTGTTATTTGGACATGGTGTCCTCTCACCTCAGCATCTTCACCTCTACCCATTTGCCTCTGTTGATGTAAAACTGCTTTGAAAGTTAACTTGTGCTTACTATGAAGTGAGTGTGATTCTCCCATCAGTTCTTCAGTGTTGAAGCAGTTGGTGAGAAAAGTATCCAAGGTTCCCCCCCTGCAAGGTGCACAGCTACTTCTTGAGCTTCAGCTTGAGTCTCAAAAAAATAGCCTTTCTTATGATTCGTTTGTTGTGACTGACCTTACTAATTGCCTAAAGGACAAACTCTACTGCATTACTTTTCCTTTTTTTGTTTTTTTTTGTTGTTTTTTTTTTTTTTGTCAGATGCGTAGGGAAGTAATTTAGTTTTTCCTCTGTCTTCGGAACACAATAAGACACTACCACCAATACAGAGGTGCTGGACTTAGAATCAAGTTAAGAGGCATGTGGCATGTGTTTATGGATTTACCCATGTGTTATAAGCAGGGAGCATAGATGAAGCTGGGGAAGACCAAGCCAAAAGAACAGCACTTGGAAGTTTGACCTTGTTTTGTTTGGAGATGGAGTCTTCTGCGCCTTTTTCTGTCTCATCAGGACTGTCTTGGGCATGGGGCTTCTTGGTTGTGCTGGTATAACACTGCTGGAGCTGCCCTTGGCATGCATCATTGAGAGGAAGGAAGCCCTTCTGTTGGCTCTATGGTTCTAGGTCTGTGCAGCTGGAAGGCTAAATCAATGATACAAGTGTCCTTCACTTACTCTTTTCGAGAGACGTTGCCTCTCATCTTCTTTGGGAACAGCCAGTCCGACTTGTCTCCTCCGTTAGTATTGCTGTCCTTAAGCTCTTGGGATTTGACTCCCCTGTTCGGTTTGTACCTTAGCAGCGGCTCCTGCTACCATCCCTATCTTTAGTTACCTATGGAAGTGTGGTGCGTTGTGATTTATTTTTGTAATTGGTACACAGAACACTAATTTCTTGGAGAGAAAAGAAGGTTCTTCAGGTGCCACATAGGAGAAAGCTACTTAGGGATTTGGCTATAGGAGAGTTCAGTGGACTTTATGATCAGTTTTTTTATTACTATTATTTGCACTGTAAAATCACACTGTGTTTTTTCTGTAAGACAGGTCAGGCGTCAAATGCAAGTCAGCTCACACAATCAAAAATCTTTTTCTGTGAACACTTTCCGATACAAGTTTAAAATTGTTCCTTTTACCTCTTTTCTATTTTTTTCCTCATTCCACATTACATGTCACTTGCTATAATATGCACAGAAGGAAAACACAGAAGGGACTCAGTGCAACCAGCTCTATATTTATCTATCTGAATAATAACAAAATTCAGAGGTGTTTGTCTAGTCCTATATTTAGTAATGAAATGCTACAAAATGTTCATGCATTTTCTGTCTTCCAAATATCTCAAAGCACTTGATCATTGCCATTACAAGACAAACTAAAGCCCAACGAAAGACTTCGTGAGATGTCCACAGCTGACATCCAGCAGAAAACAGAGCTGAGGACAGGTTCTATACCCTGAACCCTCGGGCCGCTCTGCCATCCTCACTGCAGCAACTGTCGGATGTGTTCCCTCATCTCCCCTGTCCCTGCTGTTCCAAGGTCATGAATCAGGGAATTAAGCTTCAGGAGCAGGCAGCTCTGCTTGTGAGGCTCCCTGAGCTGAAGCCTTGTTCTGCAATTAGTGCCGCCTCAGCAGGCAAGCTCAGAAAGTGAAACAAAGAGAAGCCCTTCCAAATTACAGTCATTGTCTCTGCGGACTTTCTTCCCAACCCTGTGAGCACCACGTAGCAACAGGATACTGAGAGATGCAGACAGAAGTAGATTCACTTACCCTACGGTTGCTGCAGGATTGCTCGGGAGTATCTATCTTGAAACGCCAACCTGCAGCATCCAGGTGTCAGAATATTGTCTTAGCCCTGCAGAGTGCAATGCAAATACTACTCTCATATTGGAGATTGAAGGTAGAATGTGGAAGTATCTTCAAAGTAGTGATGACTACTATGAAAATTTATTAATAAGCTGGCTTTTTATTTTAAGTTGGTGGATTTGATAGTAAGGCGTAGAAAAGATCTACTGGAATGTCTTCAGTTTTTGACTTATAGAGGTGGGTGGACTACATCTAAGCTATATAAAAAAGTAACTAAGAAAAGCAAGCCCATTGTCATTTGGCTTAAAATCACCACACAGAGATGTACAGGAGAGGCCCAAAAAAATATTTGAGTGTATGCAAACTTAGAAGGTTGAAAACCGTTGTAATTATATCACCAGTCTCCTGAAGAATGCATCGTTACTTCCTGCCAGCTGTAACCAGTCCCAGGGAAACAGAGTGTCTGCTGATGGGACTGAGATTACGTGTGTGGTCATGGGACTGTAGTAATCAGCTGTAACAGCTCCATAGGCATGCTGTGCCTCTGACCTTTTTACAGTCCTTTTGGGATTTTATTTCTTAGTGCTCAGCCATTGGACTTGACTAGTGTTCAAGGGAGAGCTGTGCAGCTCCACTGATCTTTGATGAACTATTTGGCTTCACAGCCCCTGTTTGTTAACTGCTGTTCTTCCAGCAAGGCTAAAGATATGCAAGACCCCCACCAGGGATGGACTACTTTTTGGTTCTGCTTAACAACAAATAGCAGACCAAACAGCCTTGTCAAATTACTAGCAATTTCAAAGGCAACGTTGGAAATTTTCTAGCTAAGAAGCAAAAAGCAAAGCATCCACATGCCTGTTTTACTGTGGTTAGTTGTCCTTCTTTTTCCAAACATGGAGCATTGCAAATATTTATTGCAGGGGGTAGCCCAAGGCTTTCGCTTTCCAAGTCCTCAACTTGCTTCTTCACTACAATATGCAGTGCAGGTGTTATTACACATTCAGACTTATCTGACTGCAGTTTGTTAAAAGTTAATCGTCACATAATGTTCCTCCATTGTGTTTGCCAGTTAACTTTATTTCTGCAGAGTGGCAGACTTTAATCAATCAAGTCTAATTTACTATGGGTAAATTACTAATACCTCATTTGACTATCCTATGTCAGAGGAGAAGGAAAAAAAGGCTTCTTCAGTCACAGGAGGTTGGTGTTCAAAATTCATTGGTAAACCGAGGCATGCATATTCTTCAATGAGATACTGACAGCATTTGCTGCTTCTTGCAAGAAAAGCAAAAATGACATTTTGGAGGTTGAGTTCTGTGCCCAATGTGGTAAGTTGAATTTTACAAGCTTCTTGTTTTAGAAGCTTCACTGAGATTTGCCAAGTCTTTTGGGTCTCCACAATGGTGTAGGGCTGGTTGTTGAAGGAAAGGTATTTCAGACACTTCTCAGCTTCCATGAGAGAGCCAGACAGCTGCTTTCCTTATGATATCTCAGAATTTTATTCTGTAGTTATTAAAGACTGGGAAAGTTAAATAAATCATAAGCACACTCCTTTTGGAAAAGCATTATGTATTATAATTGTTGGGTTTATTATTATATGAAATATATTTTCCAAATGTTCTAAAATCTGCTAAATATTCTAAAATCTGCTAAAAATTCTAAAATCTGGTATGTATTTCACTGAAGCTTTCCCAAATCAATTGTCCGATCTGTGATTGCAGACTGGGATCAGGAGGAGTGTAGGAATGCAGGTTATAGTGCAGCAGGATTGAAATGAGTGGCAGTAGCAGAAAAATGCAGGTTATAGTGCAGCAGGATTGAAATGAGTGGCAGTAGCAGAAAGGGAATTGGTTACATCTTGCTCAAAACATTTGGCAGCTGTCACATTTAGATACAGGAACAGATGAGCCACTGATTTGATTGAGCAGGGAAGTTCTTGTTTCATTGTTCCTCTGTAAAAATTTTCATTCAGATTCTGGAATTTGATAGGCCACTTAATTAGAGAGCTCTTTCGTTGGTTTTTTTTTAAGACGGATTTTGATTGTATTTGTATCTTAGTCTTTTGACAAGCAATGTTTAACACAAGGATGTAAAAGTCTGGCTTCTCTGTACATCTCTTGATCCAGTTGAGGTAGCATCTTTTGCCGCCTTCTTTCAAAAGGAGAATTAGGAGAAACATAAAAAATAAATTAAATTCTTATTATAATTCAGGAGAGTGATTCTAGTCTTACATTTTTGCAGCAGTGAGGTATTCCTCAAGCTTCCTTAACTAAATACCACATTGTCAATGATTGCAGCTGTGTGTGCTGTGCAGTTTGCTGTTTTTATGACGTTACAGGGTACAAGAAGCCCACCACGAGTCAAGAGTAGGGAAATTACCTGTAAAGTTTCTGTTACCTCCTTTATATGGAAATATAATTCAGACTGTGTGTGACGGACCTGGGCTAGTGAATATGCCATGGTTAGACCTAGCTAGAGCTTTGCGTAGAAGATGCATCATTTAGCATAAGCATGGGGTTCATCTGGGTGTCAGAAAGCCCTGCCCATTCTAATGACAGTGTTTCCATAGCAGCTAATGCACTTCAGAAAAGAGGGAGACAGGAATCAAACTTATGACTAACATGGCCATCCCAAGCTCGTGATGATATGAACTGCGGCACCCACATTGTCACGTATCTTTCAGTGTGTGGTATGTCTAGGCAAGTCACTGAATAGTACAATAAGGTAATTAAACTCTCCTTTTTCCTAAGAGACTGTTCTGATTAGTCATTGCTAACAGCCTCATCTTCATTGAATTCATGAGAAAGAGCTAGGTTTGCCAAACTAAGCTGCTGCACTCAGAGTCAATATTGGCTTAAAACTTATACTGGCGTAAGTCTGAGTCCTGGAGTTCTAATGCTCTCTTGTTGGAATTAGTCTTGATTTGCAGTCATGGGATTTAACTTAATAACCAGCCTAACTATGTGGACCTGTTGCATTAGCTGTTTTGTGTACTCTAATTTTGGTGTCAAACATCCTGGTGGAGCACAGTACGAAGTCTGTACCGTTTTGCTCCTGGCAGTATGCATCAATACAGGGGAGTGTATCTGAAGGGGTACGTTACCATCGCTGGTCTGTGGCGCGCAAGCTTCCCCTTTGATGCTACAGAGGACTTCCTGTAACCTTTCATGTTAGTTCTTGCTACTTGAATTTTACATTAATCTGAGTCCTCAGTTCTCATCTATTTGATGGAGACACAGTTTAGTAAAGGATGTGTGTGTACCTGTTTGGTGATATACATTCAAATTTGGATTTCCAGCCTGCGGTTCAGTGTAGGGGCATATGGGCTTAGCATCTCCCTTTTTTTCTAAAATGAACATCTGAAAGACACCAGATGAATTCAGCCTTGCAAATGCCCTCATTGTCTCTGAAGGAAATCTGTCTGACTGTCAAATGTAGAGGCCTGCCTGAGGATGGATGAATCCTGGCCAGCATGATTGTGATGTTAACTATGCTGCCTCAGGTATCACAAGTCAGACAGTTTGAATCTTGGCCAGTGTGCAATGGTTACCCCAATGTGCTGGTGACTTGTTTGTTCTTGGCAAGGCTCACTAGAAGCCATGTGTTGCAATCAGTAAAGGATAGGTAAGAGTGCCAGAGTGGCTTATGAGGCTTTCCCTTATATGAGTGCTAGCAGTTCGTGGTTGTTTCTTTCCAAGTATTCATATATTCTTGCATATACAAGAGCTGGCATTAGTCCCACTTAATTGTTTAGGAAAAGGGGTTGCCAGTGCAACCTCTTTGACCTTTTTCCACAGTCCTCTGGGGTTGTCTTTTCTATCTAGCAGCCTACAGATTTTTCTTTTAAGTGCTTTAATAAAGCATGCCTTCTGGGAAAGGGTATTGGGCCTGACACCTAGAAGATCTGTTTGTATTTTCAGTTCAGCCTCTGCTTCCTGGCCTCCTCATTTCACATTCTCTTTGCCTTAATTCTGTCTTTTGTTGAATGAGAAAATGACTTCTTCACCTTCCGGGTAAAAGATGTTCTCTAAGTGTTATCATCATCAGCCTTGGACCAGTCTGAGGAGGACAGACAGTCTCTCCAATATGTTTTGTACTCCCACACCAGCTGTTGTGCTGAGGTGTTACAGATGAGATTTTGGAAGAGAGAGGAGTGTCTAAGATTTTGACTTCAAGTCTTAGATTTTGTTTGCTTTTTCTCCTTTCAGTAGCTCATGGATACCTGTTTCTCAGTTCTTGCTTCATCCATCCTGAAACAACACAATTACACTAGTTGAACAGATACTAGAGGTAAAACAGACTGCAGAATTTCCCCAGGGCTTAAAAGCAGGTGGAAGAACCATTTTTCACCTACCAGTGCCAGAAGCAAGAAGCTAGATGTGAATCAAAGGACTCCTGAGATGCAGCAGAGGAGCAAAGCAGTCAGTAGTGAACGCTGTCACGAGCCAATCAAGCCTAGAGGCCCAAATTTGTATTCCCTTGTCTTCCTAGGAGATTACGTGGCCACAGTGACCAGGACAGCACTTTTCAATACAACTGAAGATGGAAAAGGCCTAGAAAGTCTCAACTAGTTCATTCCTCCTGCAGCACAGATTCTCCCCCTGCAGCACAATCCTAGTGACTTTTATACCTCTACTTTCTCCTCGGGCGGTGAGGTTTCTGGCATATTGACTCTAGGTTAGAACAATATTCCCTCTCTGAACAAAAAAAACAGTTTCTTGTTGGATCTTTAGTACATTCCCTTAGGTTGAACAGTGACCAGTCATATTACTTTTCCTATGTCCGGGAGCGGCTGCCTCACTCCTCGTGTTCTGCTACTTAATGAGAAGTAGATGTCATTGTACTATCATGAATTCCCTGAGTGATCAGCACTTTTACACCAAGGGACTCTACATTGTTTTTTCTTAAACAAAGCTGTATTCAACTGAAGAAGAGCCTCAGGAAGGCTTTTGACTTACACCAGAGGGGAAATTGGCCCACTGAATGAAAAATAGTACATTGCTTCTTCCTGTATTTGTCTGAGCTGATGCTTCACTGAATAATGTGACTCACTATTTACGTGGTATATTAGAAATAGATCATTGACTGGTACCTGTGCTTAAGTCACGAGAGGGGAGATTAAAGTGCTTTGCATCTTGAAATATCTTTCTTCACCTCCAAACTGTGCCAGCTCTCTTATTTATGTGAAAACAGGGAGCTACGCTGAAATGTCAATTTGTCAATTTATGTTACATACTGTAACAGAGAAGGCTGCTGCAGGCCTACCCCACACAACACACACACACAAAAAAAACTTTCTGACGAGGGAGCTACCTGCTCCAAAAGCAAAGGAACCAAAGTAAATTCACTGGCAGCTCAACATGCCATCTCTCTGGGGCAACGTGCTTGTGTTTGTGAATTTGCTGCTATAAACCACAGACTCTCTCTGTACCAAATTTTCCTAAAGATTGGAAAGAGTCTACACTCGGAAAGCAAGCTTCAAAGCATCTGTAGTGAGCAGGGAAGATGTGGTAGCAAAGGAAAAAAGCCAAAGATGGATGGTATAAAAGGGGGAAGGGAGCAGAGAAGAGAGTGAAGCAAGAGAGAAAACACATAGAGATCTGTATTTGTGAGTAGGGAGAAATTCTTGTGAGGGTACAGTCTGACTTTACGGTCAAACACATTTCCTAGGGCTGCACGAATCAGTAGCCCAGTGGGCAGCAGCGTGTCTGGGCTTGCTTATAATTTGCCAGCAATCTTTCTTGCCCTTCCAACTTCTTGTTTTCTCCTGCCCCTTTCATTTTCCCTGCTGGTCTTTAGCACGTTCTCTGGAGGTAGTGCTGCAACAGGGCCTCTAATATGACTGAAGAGCTACTGCAACCAAACTCACTAAGAAATTATTTTTAATGAGCAAAAGCATTGCACTGAAGCAGTGAATTCCTTCTCTAACACAACAAAAAAGATCCTTACAGTGGAAATCCTGCAGTGAAAACTCTTCAGATGAATAGCTTGTTAGAGGATAAAGCAGTTAGGTGAATAAAAGTCTGATTATGTACCTGGAGGTAGAATGTAATGAGAATCAGAATGAGTAAATTAATAATTTGGCTGCTGCTTCTGACTGTGGGCTGTGCCTGAGCAGTCTTATCCAATACCTGCTTCTGAAAAAGCAGAAGTATTACAAGAGGCAGAGTATTCAGAAGATGGTTTTGATCTGCATTTGACTGCCTGCTCATTTGTCTGTGAGCTGGGACTGTAAAGTGGGAAGGAGGCATTTCAAGCTGTTGTCTACATGAGGTGGTCGGTTTGGATAGGACACGTGACATCTCCGGTTGCACTGAGACTCCCTGATGGTAATGTGACAGAATGACATGACATCTCTGCACAGCCTGGCAGCGTGACAGCACTGCCTTTGATAGATGTGGTAGGGGAGTGGAGTGCTTTCACCCTTATCGTAAGCATCGTGTTCCCTTTGGTCAGATGGGGCTAGTGCTCAAAAATGCACACCACGCTGCTGAGCTCCCAGAGCTTCTTCCTGGCTCCAGCTTTGAAGAGCTGCTGCCTCCCCTGAGCTTCCTGCTCTAATCGCAGTCCCCAGGCAGCGTTTATTTAGCTTGGAGTAAGTGGTTAGTGTTAACCTCACAGAGACTTAAGCGCTGCTTGCACACCGCTTCCCATTTATTTATTCCTTTTTCTTGTTACACTCTAGCCCCATTTCCCTTGGGCTTTTGTGCTGCATTCCTTTTTCTTTTTTTAAATTTTTTTTAAATGTCAAGGTCTTTCCCTCCAAGCCAGCAGTCATATAGAGAAATCAAGGTATAAGTGTGAAAAGCTCACATACCCAATAAGCCGTCATTTTGTTTGGGATATGCCCACTGGATCTTTATAGACTGTTCCAGATCAGTGCTGCCAAGGAAAAGGAAAATCCTGGAATCTTTTCCCAAACTCTCTGGGAACTCTACTGGAAATTACGCTCTCTCCATTTGGCAGCACGGGGTTATCATTCCCCTAAAAACATCCAAATAGCCTGGTGCCAACTGAGACTACCTTCCTTGTACTCGTGACCTGAGAAGCTGAGTAGCTTCCCGTCGTCATCCTGGGTAATTCCTATCACTAACCTGCTGGAGCTCCCAAAACGGGGATGGCACTGCCACCTCTCCTAAGTGACTGGTAAGCTGCTGTATGCAGCCTAGACTGTTAGCAAAACTGCTCTGTCCAAAATAGCTTGTGAATGGCTCTGTTTCTGATTCAGTTGAATTTCTCCCCTTTTCTTGTTGTATATAGCTGGACTTTGCATTTACAGTGTAGCTTCTGTTTGGCTACAGGGAGAATCTCATCTCTGTGCTAAAGACAAAGTAGTAATTTTCCCCAATGCCTGGTACACACACAGTAGTCATCTTTTATGTTTTCCCCAATGGTAACTGCTTCCTTCTCTCTCTTCTGTTTTTTCAGACAAACAGTATTAGGAGATGAGCTCAGAGCAAGCCTCTAAATGAAACATGTCATTGCTTTTCACCTGTAGTTTTGCACAAAGCCTCTGAAGTTTTAGCTGTTGTGAATCTGTTCATCAACTTGTCACAGATCTCCCTACTGTGTTAGTTATCAGATAGTGCGAATCTGCCTGCCTACCTTTTTTTTTTCTCGTTTGTAACTAAGGATAGCATAGCATTCACTTTATTAAGATAATTTAATGTAAATCTATGATGACAGTGCTTTTTCTTTGAGACTTTCTGTCTGATGGTCTGTAATCACATTTATGCATGTTCATGAATTGAGTCTAATAGCTCCCAGTGGAGGAATACAAGAAATGAAAGATTTTCCTAAGGTCATACAGGGAGTCAGTGTCACAGTCCTTTCAAGCTGAGCCCTATCTATTGGCTTTGAGTTAAATTTTTATCAGGGAGTTCACTTGTGTTGTAACAAATGATACTCAGTGTGTTAAGAACCTAACATCTGAATCAAATGATTTTTACATTTTAGGAAGCAAAGAGCACAGAAGAGGACCGAAATAATAATACCTTTTTTTCATAGTATGTTTTGGGTGAGTGTGACTGCCATCTCGTCTGGACAGAACGAACGTTGCAGTTTCTGTGTCTGATGTGCTGTCTCTCTTCAGTATATAAAACAGAGATGCACCCGAAGTGTTATGTCACCATCAAAGCACGCGAGTATCAGCAAGTGCAAAAATGCATCCTTCTTTACCTTTCTGTTCTGTAAAAAAAAAAAATAAAAAAAAGAAATTGTTGTCCAGTCACACCTACTAATTTTACTTCCTTATTCCCTCAAATTTAATCTGGACCAAAATTCGCACTTTTATTGCAATTAAAATGGTTTTGTTTGTTTTTTCCAAGGGAAAAAACCCCTGCTTCCCTTGTGCAAAGACTGCCGTAGATAGCCAGGAAATACAGCCGGGAAATGTGGCTCATTGTGTTGTTATCAAAAGTAAGTGCTGAGGTTTGATTGGGTAGTGTTTTATATCTTCTCCCTCACCCCATTTTGGGCTATTGTTTAAGTAGAGCTAATATAGCCAAAGCTGTGCTTTCCAAACTGTTAGTGTAGATCTAGGGTATACCACTTTAAAAAAAAAGAAAAGAAAAAAGAAAGACGCTCTAGCACCCTAGCTCTAGTAATTCCCCCAAATATTGCTGTAGCGGGTTGTTGTAAGCAGCACTGGAAGTCTTTATTATAAAGTAAACTGCGTTCTCTGGGATTGTTGCAGATTTATAGCATTGTAACAGTTGAATAATTTGTCCCATTTCATGTTACTCTTCCATCTGCTGGGACACTTCAGCACAGCAGCATCCAGGCACGCTATGATACTTTCGT
The DNA here is from genome assembly GCA_013398225.1 of Steatornis caripensis. Taxonomy (NCBI): domain Eukaryota; kingdom Metazoa; phylum Chordata; class Aves; order Caprimulgiformes; family Steatornithidae; genus Steatornis; species Steatornis caripensis. Next base: position 216,153 of record VZSC01015863.1, read on the forward strand.
ATTTTCAAGTAGGGTACTGATTCAAATACATAAATTCCCTCAACACAGAAACTAATCCATGGAGACTCCCCTTGAAGCTATTATTCAGACGGAGCACTCAGAAGCCTGGCCTGGCCCCCATTACAGAGCTGGGTGGAAGCAGAGCGGAGCCGTTGGGCTCCCTGGAAACAACTGGATTTGTCCAGCACACTTACATAACCTCAGCCTTGCATCCTCTAATGGCAGGCATCTTTGAGAGCTGAAGCTAATGACAGTAATTTTTCCTAGGGGCTTAAGCAGGTCATGAATTTCTTCAGCAATAGGCAGTCTGAAGCGACAGACCCTGTCCCGGCGTGTTCTGGTAAGAACTGCTTCTCAGAGGAGAGGTTGCAGCGGAGCGGCCAGGTGCTGTGTGGGACTGATAGCAAACAATGAAAAATATTTGCAAGGGCAAATATTGTTACTTCTTGCTCGGTGCTTGGGGAAAGGGGCTGCTGAGACAAGGAGAGCTGCTCAGCCCAGCAGCGTTCCGCTCAGCTTCGCTTTCTGTCTGTAAGCTTTGAGAAGTTTATGGAAGAGCATCTGAGCAGTATGTAAGGGGGAATTAGGCTGGGATGCTCGCAGAGAAAGGAGCCGGAGATGGGCTTTCATAATTGAAACAGAAAGATAAGGAAATATATATGTAACAGGAGAGTGGTGGAAAGGGGGCTCTCAGAATAGGCTTAGGAGCCAGGGGCTCAAATTTGATTTCTCACATCTTGTTCTTTTGGATAAGTCACATCACCTGTCTGCCTGGTTTTTCTTATCTGTATAATGGGGGACGTATTATAGATCTCTGTTTAAGGGGAGGTCTGAGAATTAATGGATGCTGAAAGAGTGCCTGGAAGATGAAAAATGCTGAGTATTACCACAGCAAATAGTAACCCCTTTGACTCATTTATGATCTTATTACCACCAAATGTCTCTCTGGCTTCCTGTCATTTCAACTAAGCATCCTTCTGATCTTATTAAACACCAGGGGGAAGATCCTCAGCCAGTGTCTGTTGTCACAGCTCCATTGACTTCAATTATTTCTCTTGCACAACATATTTCATCCAAAGCACTTCAAGTATTTGAGAGATATTGGCCAATTAAGCACCACAACCTCTAAAGGAGGTACAGAGTCATACCTCAGTTAGAGAAACTCAGAAAAGAAAGGTTAATCAGCTTACCCAAGGTCAGGAAGAAAGCATAACAGAGATCAGAAAACAGACCAAGAGCCGTGCTCCTGATTCTGGAGGTCACCTTGGCCAGCTCTTGCTCTGTGTATCGAGGTGGATCTGAAGCCGCTATTCCAAGCTCTGCCTTTTTCAGGTTCTTACTGGTGTGACAGCAGGACTCGCTCCCTTTTCACACTCTCATACACTTCTAGTTTTTATCATTCTCATTTTATTTGAGATATTGTAGGAAGAGAATTATGGAGGCCATGCATATAAAAGCTGATTCCTCAGCTGGTATAAATTAGAAGGACTTCCCAAAGGCAGTGGGAATATGATGACTTATACCTGAGGATCTGGTCCCTACGGCTTATTCCTGACAGAGCGTGGCTATAAGATGGCTAGGGATTTTCAACCTCCAGTCACTTACTTACGCACAGACTTTCTGAAGCTGGGGGAAGCTAAACTGCCTACTGGTGCTGATTGCTTTTCCAATATACTGCAAGCCAGGACTTTACCATCATATGTGCAAATGATTCTCAGTAAACTAGTTTGTGCCCTCATGCCTGCTGAAAGTCCAAAACGGCTGCATCAAATGGTGATACTTAGAATAGCCCCAAGTGGAAATACTTCAAATATCCACAGTAACTCTACTGTTTCTGTTCTTTCCAATGTAGGGAGTGTTTGTGCAACTTCAGCATTTTATTCTGTAAATTTAGACCTTCTTTCAGGGAAGCTAGTTGAATGTTGTGATAGTGGAGTTTAATTTATAAATAGCCAGCAAACAAGCATGAGGAGAGGCAATGAATAAATCACAAATGGAAGAGTTAGAGATCAGTTGTGACACAACGGCAGAGCAGCAGTGCAGAGCTGAGGAGCAGTGCTTGGCCAGGTCAGCACTCAAAGAGAGTCCACAAGTGTAGTGCTTAATTATACATACAGTTTAAAGTCCAAAATAAACTTAAAAAAAAAAAAAAGCCCCTTACCATGTGAAATTTGCAGCTTTAATGCAGTGTTCATAGTGTCCAGCTAGGAAATAATAATGCTGTTGGGTTTTTAATTACTATTATTTTTTTAAAGCTACAAACATGTTAAAGAGGAAAATCTATCAGAGCTATGAGAAACTGAATGTGTTCATAAGCTTGAGATCTTAATTTCCTGAAGCAGCTTTAAATGCTGATAGCATACTGTCTTTGTACACTGGGTTAAGACTAGATGATCTCACAATACCAGCTATTTATTATTTAGGTAAAGAATAACTGAATCTAAAATGTGCTGTGTTTTCATACTTGGAGGGAAAAAACAATCTTATCTCTGTAAAGCTCGTGAAGATATTTACACTGAAGTGAATATATATAAACGTGTTTGCACACACATTTAAGTAAACGCAGGTCAGTTCTGGGAGAAGCCAGGTCTAAGAATTCACAGGAGCACTGGAGGAAGGGCTGAGGTATGTGGAGAGGAAAGCGAGTGGAGGTTAGGGCAGCACAGAAACTTGGATTGAGTGCCTGTGTAAGTCCTGTTCTTCCCCTCCACACATGTGCACTTCAGAACTGAGAACTAGTACTTTCTAAAAAAACCCCACTGTCTAAAATCCTGGAAATTCTTTTTTCTTCATCCCTGTGCTGAGGTTAGACATTACCTTGGGCTGGACTTTCCTGACCTTTTCACCAAACATATCTTGATATGAAAACACTTGGTCAGGACTCTTCACCTATGAAGCTATGAAAAGGCTCAACCTTCAGCTCCAGCCTGGAAAAAACATCTGCTTTTTTACTTTTCCCATGTAGAAAACATGCTCTCTAACAAGAGAATAGGGAGATGCACAAACTTTAGGTCAGTAGCCACATATGGGCTACGTGTTTGGTCTTCATGAGAACCCGTATCAGGGTATATTGGAAATTTCTGTCACATGTGCTCTCTCATACCATCTTAGCCTAGATTTTTTTTCACTGCCATGGGAATCAGAGGTCTCGATTGGGAAGAGAGGATGAATTGCTGCTCTGCCAGGAACGCAACATAAGAGAAATCGGGAAGTTGTCCTATATGCTTGATATATCCAAACACTGACTTGGAAAATGTTGCCTTACTATTTGGAGGTGCTGTCTCTTCACGAAGATAATCATACGCCATGGAGTGAGCAAAGTCCCTGTCCTCCAGAGTGTGGAGCACAGAGTGGCTTCAGGTGCTCCCCATTTACCCCCAGTGAATGTGTAAAAGTGCCAGCATCACTCTCAAGGGGTATAGAGCTAAGAACAAATACATGTTGTAAAGTGCCAGAATACTTTATTGTTAGGTGTAAAACCTGTTTCTGTTGACAAGTGCAAGCAGTCTTTACTGTTTGCAGTTAACAGGACCCTAGGGACTTCCTGTTCATTGGAAGAATAAAAAAGGGAGAGGAAACATTCATGTACAAGCTAATACTTTTTGCTAGAGCCTGCACAATTTAGGCACGTACCTGCTACAGGACGCTGAAAGGCCAGTTTTACTTTTACATGGCATTTTAGAAGTCTAAACACACTCCTTTTGCAACAGTATCTCAAAGACTTAGAACTGACCTGGTCAACTTGAGTCCATAGGAATACAGTAAATGGGTATGTGCTGTGTGAGCGTCCTGGGTCCTATATCACAAGTCTGGTGGGGTTCTGAGAGCACAAAAATAAGACTTAATGTTTTGGACTAATAAAAGCCAGTGCAGCATCACTTCCTCAGCCTCCCCTTGTATAGCCAATGCCTCAGTTAAGTCCCGTATGCTTTCCTGGGAATTCCCATATAGGCCCTGACAATCTTCCTATCCGTAAGTCTATGAGAGTGAAAAATTTGCAGTTCTGGGCTCGCGCAGAAGCATCTCCCTCAAGGGGATCACAGAATCACAGAATAGTAGGGGTTGGAAGGGATCTCTGGAGATCCCCTTGCTAAAGCAGGTGCCCCTAGAGCAGGGTGCACAGGAACGCATCCAGGCGGGTTTTCAGTATCTCCAGAGAAGGAGACTCCACAACCTCTCTGGGCAGCCTGTTCCAGTGCTCTGTCACCCTCACAGTAAAGAAGTTCCTCCTCATGTTCAGGTGGAACTTCCTGTGTTCCAGTTTGTGCCCATTGCCCCTTGTCCTGTCGCTGGGCACCACTGAGAAGAGTCTGGCCACGTCCTCTTGAGATCCACCCTTTAGATATTGATAAGCATTGATGAGATCCAGGATTGCTTCCAGGAAATACCACTCCTCCCCTCCTGCTTTTTGGGAAAGGGTGAAGCATCAAGGGCTGGGTGGCTTGCAGTGGGCTGCAACCAGTTGAAAGGGGCTGCTATGTTCACATTACTGGCCTCCACTACCTCTTTGTAAAAATGTTAAGGATACACTCCTAAAAGAAGGATTTCTGTATGATCATAGGCTACATAGTTGAGGGTTTTTTTTTTTCTGGCAAGGTCCTGCTATAAAGGTTGTAGCTAAGGAAGGAAACTTTTCCTTCTTCCTAAAAGAGTTATTTTCATTCTCGATGGTGCTGCATTGTTGTTGAGTATCTATCTGCTTATGCTTCAGGAGGTCTGTTTGGATCCTTGCATAGAGAGTTTATACTGATTGCTGCTGTGGCTGGCCTCTCCAAAACTGTGATCTCTTGTATATCCCTCTGCCCAGCAAAGGTATTTAGGACTCCTGCTGGTCATGGGTTATTCCCTGGTGGACAGGAGTATCCTGTGTATCTTGCTTCTGTTTCAAATGCTGTTATCAACATGTCATACCTTGATGACTTTGTGTCAAAACTTTTGGAAATACACGCCATGCTTAGAAGGAAGAGGATGTGACATGGTAGGTGTGGGTCATTCTGTGTGGCCTGCGGGGGTCTGCAGGAGAGGCAAGCGTTGTCTCCAGGGGTCGTTCTCAGAGAAAATCCCTGGATCCTTCTGTTCAGGTAATATTTTTTGGTCAGGGAGAGGGAATACTATAGGAGCTGTGTGCCACCTGACTGGTTCAGTGTCACATCTGACATTTAGCTAATATACAAATATGGTTTTCATTCTCATTTTTTCTAGCTCTAAAGAAATGTTAAAATGTATAAAAGCCATCATGTTATAATCAGTTTTGATGATAGCATTAAACAGTGTATTAAACCATTCCCTTTGGTGTACAATTCGTACCTCTTAGCCTGGAGGTGCATTTCTTATTAAAATGTCTCAGATCCACGTATTGTGAAATAATATCCACTGAAATTCCCTCCTTTTTATTTATGTATTTAAAAGAAGTTGGTAAGGGATTTGGGGAAACAAATGAATTTACTGCCTGGTAATAATGTAACATCATAAAAGGTACAGTGCTTATTATGAGAGTTATTTTCTAAGAGATTTTTAGGCATTTCATTCAAATTGGCTTTGAAATGAGCACTGTTCCAGATAGACTAAAAACTGTCTGAATGTCCCCAGGGACAGCGTGTTGAGTTGCAGATAAGGGGCCAGTAGAGTTGGAGGGTGCTTTAGAAAACATCAGGCTGCAAGATTTCCTTTTGCTTCCAATGAAAACAGTCAAGATTTACAGAACTAGTGGTTTCGGTTGGTTCAATTTTAATGATTTGAAACTGAGTTTTAAAATTGATTGCAGAGGGTGCTGATCACTCTTTTCCTGCAACTCGAGTTCCTGTGAGGGTTCTCAGTTCAACACCCAAATACCGAGGTACCTAACACCAAACTACACTAAAGTATCAGTCTGGCTGAACAGCTGCAGTGTTAATGTGGAAAGGGGTTAAGTAATAGTCATTAATTCTGTTGTCAGACACTGAGGAACTGCAAGCCCCAGAGAAAAAAAAAAGACACCATGACAAATGGTCTGTGCTGGTGGATTTGCCAGAAGAGTTACATGCAGAGCTTATGTAACCAAGCTTATATCTTGTGCCAGTGTGGGGCACAGATAGCCACTTAGCTGTACTGGGGAAAAGCACCTTTTTTTCTTGGCATAATTGTATCTGTAACTGAGAGTTTTTCCTTCCTCAGAAGAGTGGAATCCTTTGCAGAGGTAGGCAAAAGGTGAATAATTCACCCAGCCAGAGCCATACAGGGATAAATTCTTTGTTGGGCACTTCATGCTGAGGCTGCAGCAGTGCCCAAAGAGCTGCTTGCTCAGGGCATCATCGCGGATTTGCAGAAGTTGTTCCCTGGTGTATTTGCACTGCATCATCTGGTCCTTACCAGGCACATGTGCGGTATGGCAAATGGCTTAAAACTTCTTTTTTTTTTTTTTTTTTGCCATTCTATTTCCCTTTTTTATAAATCACTTCTTTTTAATTTAAAAGTTTAACAAAATATGACTTTTTGGCCCGTAAAGGTCTAGGCTTCTAGGATGTAGGTGGCAGCCTCCCCATCCTGTTACCTGTGCTCTCTTTTGCTTGCTGTTCTTTTTCAGCGCTGAAAATGTAATCAAAGTCACTGGGGCCCCAGTGGACTTCAACTTGTTGATTAGAATTGAATAAACTAGACAAATTCTGGTGGGAATGGTAGGCATTTATGATGACTACCTGGCATTTTTCTCTGCCCTTTTTTATGTACTTGTCACTGTATTTTCCCACATCAATCTCATAAAACATCTTTTGCTCGTGCTTGAAATATTGATATTATCCTACAGCAAAGATAAAAGCACATCACAGAGCAATATGGCTTGGTGATAGAATTATCTGCAATACACAGAAATCTCTACTGATGTTTAGGGCTGGCATGGTATTAAACACATTACTTTTGCTGACAGGCATTTTCATTTCCTTGTATCATGCAGGTAGGGGAATTTGAAGGAAATCTAGTTTTCAGTTTGAGATTTGTTCAATAAAAAATGTAAAACAGAAATGCCGGTGGATATGGTAGCATCTCTTTAAATCAAAAAGAACTCACTGAAAGTTTAAGTAAGTTCCAGAGAATGCTATGTGTTTTTATGTGTATATGTATGTCTGTATTTACAAGTATATCTATCTATACATAAATATTTATATAAACCTCACAGCTGTTCCGTATTTAACAAACCTGAAATAACTGAGGACAATCCAAAATCAAGCAGTTAAAAATTGCTGTCAGTGAACCTTGTGCTCCTTTGGTATGGGCTTTATAATGCAATTTTTGGTAACATCTTTAATCATTATTTTGCCCCTATGACTTTCTCCCCATGCCGTGCATAGAAAAAAAGAGCTGCCGGCATGAATTGGGGATCGGCTGTCAAAATGACTGCCTTGTACATAGGATGCCTGCTTCCATTTTGCTGAAGCGGGATGTGTAGCGAATGAGGCAGGGGATTCTTACAAGGGAGGGAGGCCTCTTGAGGGGCATCTGATTCTGTCTATCCCTCTTTCTTCCCCTGGGTCACAGTATCATGCTGGGTAAGTTACTAAAATCAATGTTTTTTCTCAGGTCATCCCTGAATTACATGTTCCTTGCGTGCCGGTCCCGAACTTGAGATTGTATAGCTTGGATGGAAACAACATTGAGCCCTGAAAACAGCAATCAAGTCAGCACTAAATGTGCTTTGAATGTGTAAGGTGCCATAAGGTGCTAAGCACTCCGTGTAATCAGAATTTGCAATCTGAAATTGCACATTCAATACTAGTGGGCATTTTGACTTAATTCCCCTGTTCCTGAGCTCTACATTTGTAAAATGAGCCTATCACCTCAGAAAGGTGTTGTCCAGAGTAATTAGTTTTTGCAAAACAGTCCAGTGCTCTGCTGAGTGGCATCACAGAAAAGCCCATATGGAAACAAATTACTCTTCAGAGCAGGATTAGTATAGCATGCAGGAGAAGGGGCCGTAAATGGAGCAATGAAGATAAAACATAGTATCAAGTAACAGCACCTTCAACAGGCATTATTCTTCCTGTGTGCTGAATGAAGGTAAGGTTATGTCAAAAGTAGTAGCATGTGATTGTGTAATTAGAGGCTGTATCAAAACATACACATGTGAAAAGTAAGGACTGCTTCTGTGCTGTATTTGTGCATCAATTTATGCCTAGAAATCAACAATACTAAAAATAATAGTGGTTGCTGTTGGTGGGATGGGAGAGAATCCGATTTAATGGCTGGGGCCTGGGGCAGAGACTGCTTCACCCCGATGGTCTGTTCTGTCCCTCACTGCCTCAGCACTTCACTCCGTAAATTGAGGGTAATTAATACTTGATTTCTGTGTACTCCGTGGCACTAAATTACTTTGGAATAGCTTGATACCATACCTTGTACAAATATAAACTATTCCTATGTAGTACACAATTTATTTGTAGAGTTGCAGATTTTGGAACAGTATTTTCATGTTTTTAGGGTTACACATTCATGAGAGAATAAAACTGGGTGTTCTGCTGCTGCACTGAATAGACCCAGAGCTGATCAGAGTGTGCTGGGGTTTTCATATGCTGCTCAGTTTAGGGAGATCAGGTCTTCTGCAGCCTAGAAGGCAGTAGCTTTGGAGCAGGAGACTCTGAGGGCTCTTCTTGTTACTGCTACATAACTGCATGAATCTGGCATAAACTATTAACCAGCAAACCCTATTTTTTCTGTAACTGATGAGGGATTTATAAAGCTTTTGAAAACTTGGCTGAATATAACCAAGTATTTGTTTATGCCGGTATTTGTGACTGAAATGAAATTTATTACTAGGCCAAATTAGCAAGCATACAGAAAATGAGATGTCAGTGGTACGACATAATCTTGTCAGGCCGTTTCCCCAGAAAAGCAGAGGTTTATCTGAATGTCTGGCACACACACACACAAAAAAGTGTTGATCTGGATCACGCTGGCCAGGGATTCTTATAGCTGCTTTTGCAAGGAGACTGCTGAGGTTAAACTACATAGTTTCTGTAATTTAGTCTTTCCTGCTGGATACGAGCTCAACTTTTCTCTCAAGTCTAAGCCTTCACAGTTAAAACAAACCCCAACGCTTCCCTCTCATCAGAAGGTCAAGCGTATTTGATCTGGTTAATTCCTAGAAGATGAGAAAATACATGTAATTTTAGAGTTCCTTTTAGAGAAGAAGTACTGAAAGAAAGACTGTTACCATTTCCAGCTAGACCGGAGCCTGCTGACTTTTGAGATCTGTGGGAGAAATGGTTATTTTTCTTAAGAAGCACTGAACCAATGTAAAAGCTTTTAATCCTATCCAAAAGGTTATCTCCTGCCATTCCCTTGAATGTGCGAGCCTTGAATCTAGTATACGAATATGTAGACTCTACACATGAACACATCCTACAAGCAAAGGTTGATCCTGTGCAGTGGAGTTGCGTTACCTTTTACATTACCGCTTGTTCGAGGTAGTGTTCAGGTCAGTGCTATTAAGCATGTTTCTTTGCATGGCGATTTATATTGTGCGCAGGGTTCCAGGGGACAGTGTCGGAGATCATATGGCTGTAGGTTGTACACAGCCTCTGCGTACATCCATCATTTTCAAGGCAGCAGGAAAGCTCATTCTTTTTGCCAGGCTTTAGCTGCAGGAACTTGGAAGTGCTTCCCCTTTGGAGCTCCTGTTGGCCTGCCACGCAGGGAATATTCAGCATTCAGTGCATCCATTCTGCAGCTGCCTGGCAGAGCACCAAGCTTGCAAGAGGGCATGTGAGAAAGCATAACCCTGTTTGAAACTACTCTGGCTCATCAGTGGACTGTGATATTGCAGAAGAAGAGAGGTAACATGGCTGCATAGTTCATCCTCATGCAAATAAGGTGCCAGCTAGCAATAGCGAAAAGGGACTATTTCCTGAAATCAAGAAATGCTGCAAGCAGCAAGGTAAAGACTTGGGGGTATGTGTGTGCTGCTCTTGCTCTTTGTCTCATTGTAGCCCATGGAACAGGGAGACAAAGGAAAAAAGGGAAAGAAGGGGCTGGTAACAGGAGAGGAGAGGCAGAGCAAATAAGACACATTCTTGGGGGGCAGTTAGTTTTAGGAAAGCTAAGGCAATGCACGGGAAGCACTGTTTCCCACCCAAGTTTTACCTAGATGGGAGGGCTAGTAACTAGCAGTGAGGCCACGAAACAACTCTACTTTAGCTTTTCANTGGTAACAGGAGAAGAGAGGCAGAGCAAATAAGACACATTCTTGGGGGGCAGTTAGTTTTAGGAAAGCTATGGCAATGCACGGGAAGCACTGTTTCCCACCCAAGTTTTACCTAGATGGGAGGGCTAGTAACTAGCAGTGAGGCCACGAAACAACTCTACTTTAGCTTTTCATTTTCTCACTCTAAAGGCAAATAATCGCATATTTAAATGATCACAGCAATTAAACACTGCTCCAGTGAAGTAGCATTCTGCTACATCTGCCTAGGAAACACCTGAATGTGCCTCTACAGAACAGAAATTTCAAAATGTTCACTGATCAAGAATTCCGGTTGGTTTTTAAATATGAGATGTCTTTTTATTGCTAGTGCATAATTTAATTTTGAGGCTGCTGGTGTCTGATATGTATCTTAAAATCTGAGCTTCTGCAGGCACATGGTGTATTATGTATCTGCTCATTTAATTTTTCTGAAAATAAATTTTCTAGCTATTACAGATGAAAGCATGAAAACACACCCCCACTTTCCATCTCCCCTTCCTGAAATCCAAAAGGAAAAGGCAAATAAAACAAATGCTACTATGTTTAAAAAAAAAAACCAAACCAACCTCTTTTTGCAGTGGAGGGGCCAGCTCCCAGATTTGGGCTTCAGAGGCTGGTAGTTTCACTAGTCCAAGCTTCTGGATTGCAGCCTGGAATGGAAAGGAATGGCAAACATTTCTGCTTCAGAATGGGCAGACTATGGCAGATGGTAAAAAAAGGAAAATTTCCTTTGTGAGACTTCATTTTTCCAGTGTAGAAGGTCTCTCTTGAGTTGGGTGTCAGAAGGGGCCCGAGAACGGAGTAGGTTGCAGTGGAATCATGCACAGAGGTTGCTTGCAAAGGGTTCCTTTGCTGTGAACCTGACATCCCCCTTCTGCGGTGCCAGCTCTCATAAATTTGGTGGCTGACTCTGATCCTCTGGGTTAAGTTGCAGTGTTCTTGTAGAGTATATGATGACTAGAATAAGTTTTGTCTGATTAAATGCCATGCCATTTTGGGACCACACATCTCACTTGACAGTCGTGCGGGATGCTGTACTGCATTAACACAGTTCTGCTCCTACTGTGGCATGGTAACACCATTTTGCAGCATGTTTTGTTGAACAGACCATAGGATGTGATAATTTCCTTGAGCCCTATACTTAACTGCAGAACAAAATGGCATGCTGCTTCTGATGTCTTTCTGGTAAAATCAGAAATGCAATCTAGAGTCCAGAGCTCTTTTTTTGTTTGTTTTTGGTTTGTTTTTTTTTTTTGTTTTCAACTGAGAACATCAAGGAATGAGCCAGACCAAGGAGATAGGAGTGACCTTTGGGATGATGAAAAGACCATGGTTGATTTTACTAAAAGGGAAGGAGCTGATTCTTTGAGGTCACTAAGCGTAGTCGAACTCTAAAGTTTTCCCTTATTGTCCAGTTTGTAGACTAGCTAGTGCTGTCTGCCCTCATCTGTTACCACACAGCTCCCATAACATTTACCACACCACCCATCTTTCTCAGCATGGCGTATCTACAAGAGCCGTGTCTATATGAGCACCAGTGTGGAAGTTTGAGCTGTTCTCACTTACCCCTTTTTAAACGAAGTTGTCCTAGCTGCGCTGTCTGCAGCAGGGCTGATGTTTTGCAAAGGCCTTGGCGCTGCCTTTTCTGTGGCAGTGCTGCAGTCTCTGGGGTCACAGCTCTTGAGCATTAGTCACTGTTTTCAAGCTTACGCTAACAGAAAAGAACCAAAGCAATGGATATGCTTCACATGCATTTTTTGAAAAACGAGGGACCCCATCTGTTCTGCCACAGAAAGCCCCCTTAGGTCTGTTCATGCCCTAGCTGGAGGAGTTTTCAGCCTTGCCTTTACCTACATGTTTACCCTTCTTCTGGCTTCCCTGGGCAAAGCCTGCACTATGGTGAATGCTGCTGCGGGAGAGCACCAGGAGCTCTGCTGTGAGTCACTGCAGTCCGCTGTCCCCAGGAATGGTGAAGGGCAGTGGTCTGAGAGTGTGCCTTTTTTAATTACACACACACAAAAAAAAGAGCAATCCATTTTAGATATGGGAGAGAAAAACATTTGGAAAGCTTTTCACTTAACAAGGCTCTTCTGTGACATTTAGATGCATTTATACAAGTTAAAAAGGAATTTGGCACCTTCCCACCTCACTCAGCAGGCTTAGAAGAGAAAAAGCAAATAAAAAGACAAGATTACTTGATATGTTGCTTTGTTTTGTTCACATGAATTGTTGTGCCCATTGATGTTAGCTGAGTACTATTACAGCCCACAAAGGGCCTTGACAGAGGAGTCATATTCAGTCAGGTCCAGGGCTTGCTTTCTAACGAGGAAAGATAATTATCGTGCCAACCTCTGATCGCTTTTTGCTTGGCATGTTGAATCTGAGGGAAGATAGGAGCATCTTCTGTCTAATACAGACTTGAGAGCAGGGCCAGCAGGTGTAACAGGGTAATCACTCTGAAGGGTTTCTTCATTATTTCCCAGAAAGACAGAGGGGAAAAGTCTTCGTGTCCCCATCTCTCTCTGTCTTCCCTGCTCTTGAGTTCAACTTGTGCAGTCAAACTGTGGTGGCCCCTCTTCTCCAAGCACCTTTAGATCCCATCAGAAATGCTCTTGACAAGCATTTAGTACTGGATTTGACAAACAAATAGTCTCTCTCCCCCCCCCTCCCCTTTTCTGTTTGAAAGGGAAAATCTGAGGTGTGTTTGATGGGAATGCGATGATGTGCACTGTGCTCTGAGGCACCTGCTCCCTTGGCTGCAGAGCTGTGTGGGCATGGTTGTATGCTTGCATATGTTTTTGTACATTATAAGTGATCTCCATAGATGTGCATGCTACCTGTCTGGGTTCCTATGCATGACTGTGTGTCCTAGTTTTGGCTGGGATAGAGCTACTTTTCTTCATAGTAGCTAGTATGAGGCTATGTTTTGGGTTTGCGCTGTGAATAATGTTGATAACACACTGAAGTTTTAGTTGTTGCCAAGCAATGCTTACATTAAGCTGAGGACTTTTTCAGTTTCTCATACCGCCCTTGTCTTCCCAGCTGCTTCTCTACAAGAAGCTGGGAGGAGACACAGCCAGGATGGCTGACCCAGACTGGCCAAAGGGATATTCCGTACCGTAAGACATCATGCTCAGTATGTAAGCTGGAGGGAGTTGGCCAGGGGGTGCGACAGTGGCTTGGGAACTACCTGGGCATCAGTCATCGAGTGGTGAGCAATTATGCTGTGCATCACTTGTTTGGTATAATCTTTTGTTGTTATTATTATTCTCTTCGGTCCTATTAAACTGTCTTATCCCAACCCTCGAGTTTTTTTCCCTTGATTCTTGTCCCCATCCCACTGGAGGAGGGGAGGAGTGAGCGAGCAGCTGTGTGGTGCTTAGTTACCAGCTGAGGTTAAACCACGACAATGTGCTTGTGGCTTTTTCTTTGAAAACACACAGGTGCCCATCCCAGGGGAGTGCACTGATGAGCACATGCTCTGGGAGATTTTTACTTTTACATACGTGAGTGCATTCATGTCTACAAATTTATGGCTTCTGATTATGCGGGAACTCTAAGACTACAGGGCCAGCTGCAACTTTGAGAATTGTCTTGAGAATTCTGTTGTGTCTTTTTCTTGGTTGCAACGCAAATGCATGGAGCTCCCGTTTTTGCACACTTCTTCATAACATAGATTATCTTACTGATCCTTTTTATCACTTGGTCCCACAGTCACACCAGAGGGGTTGCCACTGGGCTGAAAGTAGCTCTGGATAGCACTGTATAAACAGATTTTGCCTCAGGGGAAAAGGCAAACAGAACTACGTTGTGAAATACAGCAACTTTAGGAAATTGCGTCCTCCTTTTAGGACAAGGTACTGGGATTCTCAAGCAACTTGGTCAGATATAGAAGCTTGGAAAGGGCTGCAGCTAATGCTTTAAGTGTAGTTTCAGTAAGATTTAATTTATTTTGTCTTCTACTTTACAGACAGTTGTTTTATAACATCTCACTGTTTTCTGTTTCCAACATGCCGTAAGTTTCTGTGGTGGAGGTGCACACTGATCATGAACACAGCTGGTGGGACAGTTGCGCTTTAGACGCTGGGGAAGTGGGTTTTGAATTTTACCTGGATTACTCCAAGATCAGTAATGGAAAAGTCGGCAGCATTTGCCTGCTGGCCTTGGCTGTCAGCATTGACAACTCATTGCAGCAAATGGAAGGCTACAGACCTCACAAGCCTGCAGTTTTATGATACCTGCAGCTTATCATGGTGTTGGTTTATATATGGTTCAAGATCTTGTCCTTGTATACTACTAGATCAAGACCAGTACATTTTGATCCCGTAGCCCACTGAATAGGCAGTTTTTCTTGCACTGTAGCAAGGTCCAGCAATGGGGAAGAGGAACACCCTGACCTCTTTTGATTCATTCACAGTATCCCCTGCAACACAAATTTCTCTAAACGCGGGATGAGGCACTAAAGTCGCACTATTGGCTCTAAAGGGAGAAAGCTGTGAGTAAATCTTAGTGATCCACATCCCAGTGTCCAGCTGGTGAAACAACTGTTAAAACAGGTGCGTCTAATTTTAGCTTTTGAAAAGCTGGGCAAAGTGTTGGCCGCGTTTCAGTATCTTTTGCTTAAAGAGAAGGCAGGTGGCATTCTCTGAACATGCCGCGATTGAATTAGAGAGACCTATTAATATAGGTGAGTCAACTTAACTTAATTCTCTCAACCTGCTAACAAGAGCACTTTGGAAAGGATTGGAGAAGAATGACAGGGTACCTTGAATAAACCAAAAGGCAAAGAGATTGCGGTGTGTATGTTCTAGCAACAGCAATTTAATCAATTTAGGTGCATCTGTGCTACCCATCACTTTGCTGGCTGTTGGTATTTCTTTTGCCTGCGTGACTTGAGGCATGTACGTCCTAGCTGTATTTTTTAAATGAAGGCATACTCCATTGAGGCAAAGATTACACATGCACGTGAATAGATAGGTACGTGTGAGAGAGCGAACGTTCAAAAAGCAAACAGCAACCCTGCTCTGAGTGATTTTGGGTGTTGTTGCAAAATCAAGCGCTCAAAATTGAGGCACACTGGAAGTAAATGTTTCATCTTCCCCTTTCTGCCTTCCTTTCGGTCTTTAATTACAGGACCATGTTATTGTGGGCTCCAAATTTGTTTATGAGGCGGAAACAATCATTAAGTGAAACACGTTTGTATAGTCAGAAAATCCTGTAGTCTGTGAAACCCTGTTTTAGTTGCTATAAAAATGAAGGTGTGTGTTGAATAATGAAGAGGGAGGAGGGGGTCTAGTACTTAAAGAACTTGAATGCCACCATGGGTACCCGGGTTGTGTTCCTATCTCTGCGGCAGGGTTCTGGAGTGATACATTCTTCCTAAAAAACAGTGAGTATGTTATACAAGCGAGTCCTGGACAGCAGAAGGAATGGATTGTTATCAGTGTATACTTTTATATTGATCTCTCTGTGTCCCTCAGAACAACGGCTTTGAAAGCTGATCACTATATGTAGTGGACTGTGAATCCCCTCAAAAAAAAAACCTGTTAGAAAGAAGTAGAGGAGGCAAAGAGAAGATATTTTCAAAGTGAGGCATTTTGTTCACGTTCTTTGGCAGCATCTCATCGTGCTAAGGAGGGTGTAAGTAGCATCTAGCTCCTCCAGATGTCAGCTATTTAGGGAGACACACACCAGAAGTTCTGTGGACAACAAATGACTGAATCCCACGCAGGATGCTCTTGGCAAGAGAAGAAATGGGAGTGAGTGGGTGAGCCTGTGTGTGTTCCTGTGCAGGATAGGATGGGCAATTACAAAAATGGGTGATAAAGAGGGAGAAAAATTAAGATGGATGGAAGTAAAAATACCTGCTAAATGCCAGCTGTCCTACTTGGATGGCGTGGGGTTGTTGCCTGGGGTAGTCTCAGTGCTTTGTCTAGTCTGATTTTAACCCTACAAACTTTTTTGCCATGACTTACGTAACCTAAGTTATGACAAGCTCTGGTTAAACATCTGGAAATGTATTATTTTCAGCCTGTAACTAGCGACCTAAGAAAACCCAATAATGAGAGTGATTTGTTGCAATACAGCTTGCTGGGAGAAAACAAAACAAAACTATTAGACCATCCTCTGTTGAAAGCAGAAGCTTTTCAGGGACGCATTTCTGTAGAGGAAAATTTTGTTAATAACTTCTTTAAAGCTCAGCAGTATTTCTGGGGACGGATCACGAAGTCTCATAGAACCCACAAATAGCCAGGTGGTTTGGGAGCTCCCCTCAGATGCCACCTATTTCCCCAACAGAAGCTAGAAACATGCTGTCGTACTAGTTTCAAAATTTACTTTTGCGTAGTATTTTCCTGCTACCTCGAACCACATTAGATAATTTATTTCCCTTTCCTGTGCAATTTCTGTTCAGTGGTTGGCTCTGACACCAAAGCGATGTTTGCGGTCTCCCTGCCTTTGTGTTCTAGCCAGTCTAGGTCCTGTTGCTAGTGCTAGATGAAATCTCCCATTTCCACTGGAGCGTAATTCTTGATCAAAGTGGCACAGAATTACTCACCTATGAAGGTTTCCTTCTGGTGCTGCTATTTCTGTCGTCCTTTAACTAAAACGTGCTTCATTACCGTATATATGTAGTACAGATCCAAGACTCTGAATTACCCATCGGGACATACCATAGTCTTTGGCTCTGGTACTCCTTTTACAAAAGGTTTCTTGCCATACAGCCCATAGTGAGAACCGACATCCTGCAACTTCACCTGTCACACCACTTGAGGCCATACTGTACTAGTGTGGAAATACAGTGTTATTTTAGTCTGGTTTTCTAAGGAAATGACGGTTCTGCAGTCGCTCTGTCTGGCCGACACCCGTTGGGTCGCCTGGCCAGCAACCGCCACGTTTGACAGGAGCGTTGAAGCCCCAGAGATACTGAATTCCTACAGGACTTGTTTCTCATCCCTGCTGAGGCTTAAGGGCTAGTCCACCAGCTGGTAGGCTTGCAGCTCTGAACCTGCCACAACACAGGCTGCCTCTTCCTCAGCCAAAGCAAGACAAGAAGAGGGAAGGAAATGAAAGGTGTTATAGGGGGGTAAGGAACTATGATAAAAATCTGAGCACATCAGAGGAGGGAGTGTGACAGCATGCAGGGGGAACTGAGGGTGATGTGACATTATCATGGTGACTGGAGGTGGGGGGGTGACAAAGGGTAAACATGAAGCCTCGTTTCCTAGTTATGTATTTCTGTAGTTCCGCTGCTTGTAGAACGTGTTTTCAGGTAGCCAGGAATATCAGATGCCCTCTTTTTATCTGCCTGCTGCTACATTTCTGAGGATTGCATCTAGTGTAGGGGCTGGTAGTGGGTAAGAAGCGTCTCAGTGCAAGAAAAGGTGTTATACAGAGCAGCTGTACATCTATTTATTCTGTGGATCACATACTGCTTTCTGTCTCTTTTGAGGATTTTTGGTAGTTTAGGCTGTCACAGAATAGCTACCTTCTGATTTCTGTGCAGGAGGAGATCAGGATGCAGAGATGAAGACAGCAACAAAATGATTGAGAGTTAGTCATCCTGAAGACCACTCAGATTTCTTTCATCCTCACAGTACCCACCCTACTTCTGCCAGTACCCTGGAGGAGTCGACGACAGACTGTGTGTTGCCATCCTGAGTGCTCACTTTTGGTGACTGATAAAAAGGGGAGGGGGGTGAAATATGGCATCTAGTTAAAACTATGCAGACTTGATTTTAACTTGAGCGGTGACTTAAGGGATGAATTGATCCAGGATGCAGATGGCTCTTGTATGACCAACTAGAAATTCAGAAGGAAATAAAAAAAAAAGCATGATTCTTCAAGTGAGCTCCCTCTATGGGTTATGCAGGCATTTCTCTATTTTCCTATTTTCTGGTTTCTTCTGGTAGCTGTCCCTGGCTGATAGTCTAAGGAAGAGATAAAAAGGCTACAGAGGAGAGAGAAAAGCAGAAATATGTGTGTGCGCATGCACATGTGTTTGTACGCATCTGACTACTTTAAACGTAATCCCTGCAACCCTATTGTTAGCTTTTCCCTTGGCACTTTACAATGAGTAGCTGGAGTTTTTTGTCTGTCCCGTCCAATAAATAGCACATCCGTGTCGGAAGCAGTTTGGGGCTTATCTGTTGTATACAGCCTGTGAGTGAGGGAGTGTGTTGCTCCTTCCCTTTCTTTGTTTCCACCTCTTGATTTTCACGGCTGCCTGGTGCTTAAAGCCCTTGTACTCCTGATGTCTGCGCTTGCTCTGGTGTCAGTGTTTGCAGCTGCAGCAGGGTTTTATTGCTATCGGGTGCCTCCTGCTACACAAATTCCATCCGAATTTGCTCAGAGACGAGGGTGCTGGGTAAACGGAAGTGTTCAGTTTGAGGGAGCAGGCTTTTTGCATCCATGTGACTAGCACAAACACTCTCTGAATCACAGGCAGGATGGAGGATTTGACAAGACAAGGAAACTGCTGGTGTCTCAGGAGACCTGCAGCGCTGGAGGAGCTTGTGCAGGTGGAGTGGAGTTTGAGACCCTGGGGAATGATAGGAGAGTGAGGTGCTTCACAAGGAGAGAGATGTTTTTAAAGCAGTTCATGCTCCTTACATTTAGTCTCACTATTGTACTTCTGTTGAGCTTCTCTGCTGGAGACCAAGTGTCCCAGAAAGTCCTCTGATCAGTTGCCGCAAATGGACCTGCAGTGTATTTTGCTTCCATGTGTTTGATTTATTTGTGTGGGTGTGTTTGCATGCCTTGAAGCCAGGGCCTGTCCTCAGCAGTATTAAATATATTAGCAGGGAACAGGTAGTTGATGCTGTACTACTACCCATCCCAGCATAATGCTACAGTGACTTAAGCTGCATCTTCGGAATTTTGCAAAACTTTAAAAGAAATCTCAGTGAAAACCACCTAGGAACCTATGGACCAGGGCTTAGCCATATTTTCCATGTTACAGAACATAAAACTGGAAGTAGCTAGCAGGGTGCTAATACGAGCCCTCCTTCTATGCAAAAAGGACAAACATCTCACAAGTAATGTAAACAGGAGTATGATCAGTGAGATACATGAAATAATTGTTCTTTTGTATGCAGTGCTCATGAGACTTCATCTGAACGACTGGATCCAGTCTAGGACATTGCACTCCAAGAAAAATGTAGATATTTAGAAAAAGTCTCTAGGAAACCAGCAATAATGAACACAGTCTAAAGCCCATGGATCTCTAAGGAACAATAAAGCAGATGTCATTGTCTAGGGAGGAGGGGAATAGCAGAAGTCTTCGAATCTGTAAAAGGTATCTCTAAAGAGGAAGGAAATAATCTTTCTTCTGTGATAGGGCAAGAAATAACAGACTGCACTATTGCAACTGAAAATGTGTGTGTAGGTATATGTGTGTTAGGGAATTACAGATTGCTAGGAAGGGAATGTTTAGAAGACTGATAAATCAGGCCAGTTTAAAACTTTAAAACAAAACTTTACTGAACTCATTAATTGGCAACACGCTTTATGCTAATGGTTAATTCTCAATCATTATCATTAATTATTACTTTGTATACAAAACTGTTAGTCTTTATCATTTATGCCCTAGATTAACTATGACTATACAGTTCCAAAGAGCTGAATCTCTACAGTTAGCACTGACAGCTACTGTCCTTGATGATCTTAGCCGTAGAAGGAGAAGAGGTGAGAAGAGAAGGATGAGAGAAGTTGGAAGTGATGCTGCCTTGTCATCTTCCGCATCCAATTTCCCTTTTTCATACCTGATGTTTTAATGCTACTTTCACTCTCCCAAAAGTGGGATCTACAACTGCTAACAGTGCTGCTTCTCTTGTTCTTTTTACCCAGACGTGCTGCTTGTATATTCAGCAGGATGTGCAGCCTGTTTGCATCTCGTATGCTTATCTTGTCCTTTGTTGCAACTTTTCGATACTTGGATGCTTCCTATGAGTAACTAACCAACTCGTGTTTGCCTGTTTGGTGGTTCTATTGCTCACGTACTTAGTGAAATGCTTATATATACCATCATAGTATCGCAGTATTTTCTGTGCTGCTGTTCGTTACAATGTTTTAGTGTGTTTATATCTGGGCACAAAGCAAGCTAATATTAATTATATCCCGATTAAAGCATTTGTAATTTATAGTGTCACAAGCCACTTCTTTGCCTACAGCAGGTTTGTGAAAAGGAAAAAAAAATTAATTCTGTTGATAAAGTTGAGCATTGGTATATATTGATTCCAGAGGCATTGATTTTTCATCTTTGCAAGTTAGACAACATCACCAAGACTGTTGTAGGTAAAAGTTTATCCTGCCTTGGCGCAAGGAGATGGACTAGATAGCCTCTTGCAGTTCCGAACTGTTTTGTCTGTTATGAGCCTAGTTACTTGGAGGGAAAAAAAAATCATTTCTACTGTGGTTGAGAGCAACTGGACTGTGTACCGTGTACTGCCCTGTGCAGGCTGTGTAGCACAGGCACTGCGTGTAAAAATGGCTGTTTCCTTTAGGTGACAAGGCAGCCATCTAATGATCTTATTGTTCGTTATGCCTTAGCCAGTACGTTGGTTTGCCACAGACTGTGCAGCATGGGCTCTTTCAGGGTTAAAAGCAGAAGAATTGTTCCCCACAGTGTCTTCTTTTGTCCTTCCAATTTTTTAGCTTTGGCTGCTCTGACCTTCTTTTTCTCTTCATCTTCTGCACACTGACAAGGTATACATCTTAGGAAATTACACCTACCAGCAGCTCCCACACAAGCAGGCTTGGCCGCAGGAGACATTTCACTCTTTGTCTGGCTGGCGGTGAGACACTTGTGTCATTGAAAGATTTTCCCCCTACATCTTTCTTTGCTTTTCTTTTAATTCTTTTTTCGGCAGTCGGGAGACTACAGCAAACACCAGTCACCTGGCAGTTATTGCCGCGAGATGAACAGGTGATTACAGGCAAAAGCCAGGCAAGATGATAGGTGGAAGAGAGGAGAGAAGCAGAGGGGAGCCTGTGCACAGTGTCTATTAGAGAGCTTGCTTTTCATTAGCACAAAAGCCGGTTTAAAAGAGGAAAAGCAACAGTTTTTCCAGCTTTTCCTTTCTGTGTCAGGTAAGATTTCTTTGAGCACAAAAGGAAAATAAAAGTCCCCTTTCTGGTCTCATGGGTAAAAATTAAAATAGTTCCCTATTTATTGCAGCAGATATTTTAACTCCCATCTATTCCCTGTCTCTTCCTGCTTCAGCCCTTCAGGTACTATTTAAGTTTTATAACTCAGAGCTCTTCAAAAATAATTTCCCAGCTCTTTTCTTCCACACTAAGAATTCATGACATAAATGCTAGTTCTGCAGTGCGAATATTTAGCACCAATGTGTAAGGTGCTGGACTGGCAGACATCAGAGATCTAAATCTAGATCTACAGAATAGATACAGCCACGATGACAGTAGGTCACGCATCCTCCTCTGTGATCTGCTGTTGTGTCTAACCTCTTGCTGCTGTGAGAGTCACTAAAGGCAAGGGATTGCAGCAACGCGTTATCCCAGGCAAGGCTCTCACCTAGGCTGGGAACAGGCTGTTCGCCTTCACCTTCGACTTGCCAACACGGATTCCAGCTATAGGGAGAGCAAGGTACACATGTGTTTTTGTTTCCATAAACATAGTAGCTACTTGCATCCATAGTATCAGTTGCTAGGAGTTATGCTAGAGATTGATTTGGCTCAACATAAAATCAGGCTAATCACGGAGCTGGTTAGAAAGGCATCTATCTGTAAGCGGAGGCTGTTATGAATGATAGAAATCAGTTCTCCGCACATACTACAGGTCACTACCATTTTATTCTGGTATCCTTAGTGAAACACAGGTAGCAGAGGTACTAAAGTGTGAATTCTGTGATGGAAACGTCAGAAAATTAAACCATCAGGCTCTTTTCCTTCATCAGTGATTCAGTAACTATCTAAGGTCGAGCAGTTGGCAACCCTGATTTCTTCAAACTTGGCTGATCTTCTGGTCTCTGTAATCTTTCTGAGTCTGAACAAACCTTTGGTAAAAAGTCACGTTGCCTGAAATGATACAAGAATTAGAAGCAGGTTCTGTTTCTCTGCCTGACAAGATTTGAGCAGCTGCTATTGAGCCCTGCTTCTGCTGACAGTAAAAGGGAAAGATGCAGTTCCAGCCTTCTGGGAGGAGAGAGCTCTGCAGCCACACAGGATCAGTTTTCCCATGTGAGATGAGGGTCTGCCTGCGAGCCCACTGCTGATAGACAGCTTAGCCCACTTTGATAAAGTACCCCAGGGGCAGGGATTAAAGTGTTTGTGAGACAAAAGGAGGAGATGGTCGGTACTTGAATCAGGAGCTCCTCATGATGGTTGAAGTAAACCAAACCTTGGCATCCTTCCTTTAACACAAGGCACATTGATAACTACTGATCTGGTAGAGGGTCCAACGTGTGAGAAGGATCTTGTCCTAATTTCTGAGGCAGCTTTAGGAGGGAGGATGCTTGCTGGTGTCCTGCGCAGGTAGCCGGGGGTATCTGTGGCACATTCAGCAAAGACTGACCGGAGACTTAGAAGCTCAGGGCTGAAAGCAGTTGCGCCAGTTGCTCCTGTGTGAAGCCAGTATGGCCAGTATCTAAGCCTTTCCATTCTCTTAGGTTCATAGAGCAGTAGACTTAAACCAAAAAAGGTACTGTTTGCTCATACAGCTGGTCCAACATATGTTGGCTCATCCCTTTCCAGCAAGTCTGTAAGCTCTCCAGGGAAGGGATGCTCTGCTTCTGTTAGTTTACATAGTGCTGAGTACACTGGATTGTCCTTTATACATTATCTAGTAAACAAGGCCAATTCTAACATGTTTTTGTCAGTTTGCATTAGCAAATTCTGACATTGCCTCTTTCCCAATTATAATTGATTAATGCTTATTAAACCGAGATAAATTGCTGTATTTGTGTGTGTCCCCGCATTTGGTTTTGCTTGTTTTCACTAATATAGGACTGTAGGTGTGAAATTTCGAAAAGCAAAAGTCTGAACTTTGCAAGATTTCTGGTCCTTAAATCGGACGCTTGACAGAACTGCACTGGGATCCCTCACGGTCTGTCAAAGCTCCCAGTGGTTACTGTTGCTTTTGGCTAACTTACTGCTAGCCCAGGCTAACTGGTTGTAATCAGCTTGCATTTCTCTTCTCACAAATGAACATCAAGGGTCAGTTCTTCCTTCACTGATGTCAATCCACTGTCTCAGTTGAATTTATTTGCCCTGACATAAATGAAAACAAAACTAGGTTCCCGAGCTTTTGTATTAGTTGCTTGTGGCAAACTGTAGTTACTTGGAGCCCAGCTGAAAAGAGAATTAAATGTGCCCTATGTCACTGGTAACGTGTAAGGCGTATGCTTACACGTAACTTTTGTAGGTAACTGGACTTACTGGATGCTAAAAAAAAGCATAGAAGCCCTGAGAATAGATTGCTCTTTTTTTTTTTTTCCAAAGGTACAGAATAAAACTGAGAACTACAGAGACCGCAGCGAGTTGGTTACACACAGAGAAAGTACTGCATAGTAGCAGCTGTGTGCATGGTCTTCAGCCCTGTCCTGGAGCAACCCTTCCCTTTCCCTCCGGATGAGCAGACACTGATAATTCTTTGGCGCCGTTAGGCCTTACGTGCCTCTCGAGGCTGCCTGCAGAGAGGCAGGGATGACAAGGACAGTGGGGCACCAGGGACTAGGCTTAGAGCAGTGAATTCTGCCAGCAGTGGTGAGGAACTTAGCAGCCTTTTGGTCACTGCTGTCCTCAGCAGTATTTGAAGTAGTTTGCGAAAGACAAAGGAGTCTATGTGCCGGTCCTAAGCTCTCTACAGCATGCAATCCCCTCTGGTTTGCTTTATTTTATTTAAGACTCTATTTTAAGATCATAAGAGGAACCTGTTCTTGCCCTCCTTCTTGTTCTTGGAAAAGTACATTTGAAAACAAAAAGGATGAGACTGTTTTGAACCTGGAGAGAAACAGTTCAGTCTGGGGAAAGCTTTTGGGTGACAGGCTGTTCTAACTGACCTTATTCTCTTAACCTTATTATATGGCAGTGCACTGGCTAATGCTGTACCTCGATAGCCTCTACTGGGTGGAGTCAGGGCTGTCATCTCTCTGGCAGTCACCCTGTTTTGCTAAAAGCTAGTCCCCTTTGGATCCAGTTTTAGAGATCTGTGATGTTAGAGCAGAGCTCATTTTTTCAGTTCTGAGTGCAGCAAAGTAATTAACAGCTAAGATTTCATAGGAAATACAGAGTTGTACTTGCTGACACAAATAAGGTAGAGTACAACCTTTTCCTGGGCTTGAAGCCAACTGGCTTTCTTTCTGGGATTCTAAAACTCAGAAACAATTGCTTTATTATTTCTAATTTCTGCAGAATACGGTGGCCCTCTGCTCTTCTAGTAGAAGAAACAGCTATGTAAGAAATAAGACTACTTTTCTCATATCTGTAGGGAGCAACTTACAATAGGAACCATTATCCTTTAAGGGGCCCATCTCATTTCTAAAGATGCAAGGGCATTTAGAAAGACTGTATGTTTATCCAGATGAACAAAACTAATAGGAAAATAACAGTGCCTCTTTTGAAGTAAATCTGGTGGGAATAACGTTGTTGAAACTTCACTTGTGACGATAAACTTCCCCTTGGCACCCAAGAGGGGAAACTGCAATTGAAATCTGCCCTCTTCCTGCAGTGCTGCTGCTAAATGAATGAGTCACCTGTGAATTACAGGGCAGTAAATACATCCGACGCCTAATAAAGCAAGCCAGAGTGAAGTTCCAGTACTTTACGTTGTCACCAGAACCCTATGATGTATTTACAGCCAGCTTCTCAGTTTTTCTTTTTTAAAATTTATTTTTATGCTGTACTCCTACAGTTAGGCTTTGCTGGTCTTTCTCCTAATGCACTTTACCCAATTGTTTGCAGCAAAGCAAGGCCGGTGGGCAGAACTTAGACAGGATGACTCCCCAGCACAGGGACAACACACAGCAGCTCTGTTTCTCCTGTTCAGGAACTACCAGGCATTTTCTGGTTTTGGCCAGGGCAGGTTGAAGTGATGTGCATCTCCTTTGTACATCCCCCGTGCCTAAGCTGGTACCTCTGTACACGGGGAAGGGTTGGTGGCAGATTGCACGAGGGAAGGATCAGTGATTTGTTTTAGAGCTTGATAATTTATTGTCCGTTGAGGGCTCTACCTCCTGCAGCAGCCCAAGAGGTGGCCAGCATGAACAGTGGCTCAAGTATGGAGAAGAGAAGAGGATGTGGTCTGTCAGACTGTCAAAGGGGAATTAGGAGCCCAAGGATGCTACCATAGTTTAGTCAACAAAGAAAGTCCATCTTCTGTTTTTTCTCTTTCAGCAGGAGGGCAGGAAAGTGGCAAGGAGTGTATCCATACAGGTTCCCTGCTCTAGAATTGTGCTCCCTAAAACACATCCATTTTCCATAAAAACGAGTTTTCTACCACAGCCTTCTGGAGAAGCAGCGTTGAGCCCTCAATGTTTAGACCTCGAGTCCCCTTTTAAGTGATTGATCCTGGAACATGTGATATGTTCTGTCCTTTTTGTAATGCTGTAGCCAGAGAAAAAGAAAGTAAAATGACAGGAGGCGGATCTTTGTTGCATTGCTGATAACTAGCTGGGTCTGAAATTTATTCTGTATTTTTATTTTTCTGTATTTTACAAATAAGCTATTCAGTGATGTGTATTTAATACACAACCTTCCGCCTTTCCCCTAAATCAAGCCCCCTCCAGTTTAACTACACAACAAATATTTCAGGGTACTGTGGCTGCGGACTGGGTGAAAGTCGGGACTTCTGTGGTGAGGGATTCAAGGTGGATGCCAGCAGCAGCCTCATGGCTCACAGCCTTTCAAGAGTGATACGCCAGGTTATATTCCTCCTCTTCTCCCAAGTGCGGTTAGGAGCAGGTGGTGGCTTCCTCGAAGACAGGATCCTGCTGGGTATCCCACACCACATGTATGGCAGCAACTCCAGTTTCCTCAACAAAACTCAGGGCCAGGAACAGTTGTCTTGCGCAGATAAAACTCCCCTGTGCCTTGTGCGTGGCACTGCAAATCTGCCAGCCAGCAAGCACCTGCACCACAGCTCACTCGCCCCTGTCGCCAGCTGTATGCCTCGTTGTGAGGAAGGCTGATATTCACATTTTAAGGTTAACAAATGGCCACCAAATCACTCAAACGTTTATACTAACAGCATGTACTGATTAGGATGGAGAATCTCGGTGTCTGTTCTGTTCAGTTCCCATGTCTATCAGTCACTCACTGGCTCAACGCCTCTGAGCCTCTGTTTCCTTATCTGCAGAACGGCAAAGTAATACCTAAAGCTGTCGAAGGGCTTCATTAATAAAAGATTTTAAAGCACTCTGAGGTTCTTAGGTGGCAGATGTTGGATAGATTTGAAAGTAATATTCTTGCTTTCCAGCTTTACCATCCGCAATCATTGATTAAACCCAGCAAAACACTGACTGCTCTAGCCCCTGATTTAGATCCCTTAAACTATAATACAAGTTACTAGAAAATAAATTACAAGCATATCAGGCTCAGCTAGAAGTACTAGGTGTGCAACTCGGGCTGATCATTACAAGTTACTGGCGTGTTGTACCAAATTGAGATCAACGACCGAAAACACTGCATCTCTGCGTCAGCGACATACTTACAAAATGAGTCAAGCACGTTTCTGGGGTGCATGTGTGCACACCTACGAACGTGGAGCTGGAGGGTAAAAACAAGGAAACTTACAGTCATAAACAATTTATTCTGGTTCAAACAAATAACTGAAGGAGAGGGAGGCAGCGCAGTGCAAGGCGAGTCCTGGGGCTGCCCGGCTCCTTTTCCAAAGCTCCGTGTTGACTCCCTGAGAGATCTTGCGTACGTCACTTCGCCGTTGGTGCTTGGCTTCCCCAGTGTGGGTGGAGATTTTTGCCGTGCAAATTGATAGGCAATAAATTACTAGACAATGCTGCTGCTTTTGTTTATTAATTTATGGGCTGCAAACTCTGGCTGCAGTCCTCACTCTCTGAGGACTAAGTGCAAACATACCTGTTAGGAGTCAGCCTATTGCTGCAGGAGCATTAAAAAGAACCCCAAGCCAACACATCTGTAAGAGCGGTGTGGAGTTT
>VZSC01015863.1:243768-276569 GCA_013398225.1 Steatornis caripensis
CCCCCGGAGCCAGCCAGTCCCTCTGCGGAGAGCTGCCGCCGCCCTCATTGGCTCGCCGGGGCCGGAGTATTTGCATACGGCTCGCCCATTCGTGGAACCGCTTCCCCGGCCGCCCCGGCTGCGCTTCACCTGCGCCGCCGAGTTGCCCGCACTTGGCGCGCCCGCCGCCAGCATCCCGCCCCCGGCTCCTGCTCCTGCTCCTGCTCCTGCTCCTGCTCCGTGCCGCGCCGCGCCCCGCCGCTCCTCCGGACCCGCGCCGCCCGGCACTCCGGCCTCTCCTCCGCGCCCGCCCGCCCGCCCGCCCGCTTGCCTGCCTGCCTGCCTGGGAAGACTTGGCGTTGCCCTGCTCGGCTGCGCAGGGTTAATCGGCTTGAGCCGTCGGTCGCCTGGATCCGGTGGAAGGAGGATAACAATTCAGATCTCTGTGTGTGTGTGCGTGCGTGCGTGTGCCTAGCAGTCCTGCATTGCAACACTTGCTAGTGGAGAAACAACAGAACCCCCCCCAGAATTGGGATAAAAAAAAAAATCAAAAATTTACCTGGGGTCTCTGGCTTTTTTCTTCCTTTTCGTTTTCAGTAGTCCCTCTCAGCTTGGTGAGAGACAGGGATCGAAGGCAGGGAAAAGTCCTCAAGGACCCCGTGATCCTGGAGGAACCTGACAAGTGCAAGCTCCAGGACCCTCGCGCTGACATGTGTGGCTTTCCTGCGCTCTCCTGGAGGCTCGGAACGGCCGTGGGGTTCCTGGCACAGTAGATCCAGCCCTGGGAAACGGCGCCTCTAATTCTTCCGTGTGTGGTTACTAACCTTCCCCCCTCCCCTTCCCTCCTAGCACACGCTCTCTCGCACAGACACATACTGTCTCTTTGCCTCTCGAACACACGCACACACTCTAGAGCCTCGGAAGCGACTCTCCTTTCTGCTAGCATGGGGCCCTTGGCATCATGAACCTTATCCTCTCTCCCCGGCTGGAATTCAGACTGCCCGTCTGTAGGTGCCCTGTGCCTTGACCATGCACCTGAGAATAGACCCCAGCATTTGCCCGGGACGCCGCCCTGCCTGGACCCTGTGGATGTGCTCCCTCTTTTGGGGATGTATCGTCAGCTCTGTGTGGAGTTCCGCTAATGTGGCTTCTTCTGCCTCCTCTTCCTCATCTGTGTCTCAGGCTCAGTATGAGCATCACTTCCACGGCAGCAAGCACCACTCTGTGCCTATCTCTATCTACCGCTCCCCTGTCTCCCTCCGAGGAGGACACGGTGGGTTCCCGCTCTTGTTTCTTTCTAACCTTTTTGCAGAGCAGCTGGAGCAGCAGAGAGGGAACAGGGACAATGGCTGTGACTCCGGGGGAGGGGGGTCCTCCCGGCCCCTGGTATTTCCGCTGCCAGCTCCCCTCCCCATTAACCCTCCTTTTCTCCCCTGCTACCTACCTAAGAGGAGCCCAAGGATAAGGACGGGCTGCTTTCAGAGCCAACTTCCCGGGCAGTGTGGTGCAGCAGGATGGAGAGTGGCAGCTGGTGGGGCCGGGGTGGGCTTGGGCTGCTCCATACTGGGGGGGCAGCGTCCAACACCTCGGGGCAGGCAGAAGGGCACCCGCTCCCATCCCGCTGGGGCTGAGGGTCCTCCGGGGAGGGATTGCGAACTCCCTGGCTCCTGGCCCTTAGCGTAGTCATAGCGGCTGACATGGTCCTTGCAGCAGCGCATCCTCCCTGCCAGCCCTGTGGGCCTGCCTGGGGCCCGCTGCGGGAGGGCTGGCCGCGGCTTCTGCCCTGCCCTGCTTGCTTGCTCCCTTGCAACCTTCCTTAGTGAAGTTTTCGTGTGGCTCAGGGCGTACAAAGGAAGCGGCAAGGTCTCCTTACCCCTTCTCCCGGCTCCCTGCTTGGTGCCTGGCAGTGACTTTCCAGGAAACCCAGGGGCGGGAAATAATAGGGAGTGGGTTTCCACTCTGGTGGCAAGGGAGAACGGGAAGAGGGGGTCTGAGGGATGCCAAGGGAGAGGGTGGGACCTGCCAGCATCCTACCCCTGAAATGCTGAGCACTGCTCAGCAGCTGGACCAGCCCTGCCTCTGCCCGGCTCTCCCGAGTCTGCCCACCCTGAGAGGAGTTGGCCCAGGCCTTGGTGATGTGAGGGCTCACCCTCATTTCCACTTTTACCTTTCCCTGTGTCCCTTGGCTTCTGTCCTCAGCCACATCAGCTGGAGAGGCAAGCAAGCCAGGGCCGGGCCCTTCTCCCTGCAGGACTGCAGGTCAGGGTCAGGTCTGGCCAAGTTGTGAATCCCACAGCAGCTCTGTTCTGCCGCCTTTTAGGCAAAGGTAGTGATATACTGGAGAGATGACTACAATCTCCGCTGCTGTACCCAGCTCTGTCCTTCTCCTCTCCCCTGGCTTGCTTCTCCTTTGGCTGTTCCTCTTGGAATAGTTAAGGGACAGGGACTGGCTAATCCTTTGTATCCCTCACTTTAGCACAATAGGGACTATCTCACATGGTCCTTGAGTATTGCTGCAAATAACGGGGCTCCTGCTGCTAATGATTAATAACCCATAACTGAGTTTCACATGGGTGGTGCTTAACAGATGGTCTTGATGTCTGGCTTGGCACTGGTTCCCTTCCCGTGTGGGGCCTGAACATGTTTCTCTTGCTTTTTTTGGGGTGGATGGGAGCTTTGGGGTAGAAGTGGGAGGTTGGCAGGCTAGCAGGGTGCTGCCGCTTGTGTCTGCAGAACTGCCTGCGCACGTCCAGCTCTACCTCTTTTGTCCAGCGCCGTTTTGGTCCTGAGTCCTCGTTTCTGCAGCACCCTGGGGTCCCCCCTCCTGCACTGCCAGAAAGCACCTACAACCTGCCCTGCAGTGCTCCCAGCCACCCTCTTCCCGCACCACTCCGGCAGCTCTGCTAAAGCACCTCCTGCTAGCGCAGTCCTGCTCTGCTGGTGCTCAGTTGTGACCCGCAGCATCTGCCTCCTGGCTTTGTTCCTGAGCCCATTCCCTCTCCAACACGCCTTGGCTCAGACCTGCAATACTGGGCTCCTTCTACAACTCTGCCAGTGTACCTATAGCCGTAATTGGAGACCCTCCCTTTGCTGTGCCGTTTGAACTCTTCAGACTGCTCTGCTGGTTGTCCGAGTGCTTAGCCATGACACTTCAGGTTTCAGTATCCCCGTAACCCCGGCACAGCCCTGCTAGCCCATCCTCCTAGCGCCTACTGCAGCCATGTCGTGCGGCATTTCAACCAACTGTCCCAGGGCTCTCCCTTCCCTTCCCCTTTCCTTCCAGCTGGTCCTCTCCTTTGTTTCTAACAGTGGTTCTTCTTCTTCCGGCCCTGCGCAGGCATGAAAATCTACTAGAAAATCTACCTGAGTGCTTCTGTGATGGAAGGGGATAGCAAATTCTGGCTCATAGGTCACTTGGGAGGAAAGGAGACAAGGACATTGCAAAATGTGATAGTGGTTAGCCTTGATGTAAAAGGCAGGCAGTAGTCTGCGGGAGAGCCCGCATTCTGTTTCCTGGTCAAGAAATGGTAGTTCTTTTCTCCTTGATGACTTTTCCATCTGCCCTGAAAGCCCAGCAAAGCCTCATTTAAGAGCCCTGAGCAAAAGCTGTTATCAACTTGAGTGAGAGACAGGCGTTTTTTCTGTGTCCTCATTGCAGTAAGGAATCAAGGGAAATGAAGAGCTCAGGGAGCTCAGGCTGGTACATAAGCCAGCATGAGATTTTTTTAAACTTTTCTAATCATGCCATGTAGCAAAGCTGGCATGGAAACCCCCTTTGGCCATGAGTAAGGGGGCGGGGGTGGAGAGAGACAGGAAAAAAGAGACCACAGAGACAGCTGGTCTTGTAAACATACACATGGTTTATTTTTGTGATTTCTTTCACTGTTGCATGACAGAGGCCCTTAGAATTTGGACCTGTGACAGTATTGAGGAGTCAGATCGCAGGGAGGGCATGCACTCCCTGTGTTTCCTGGGATTTTGATTTTTTTTTTCTTTGCTAGGAGGAAATAAAAAATTCACTCTGACTCCTGCCCTAAACAGTGGCTACATTTTTATTGGTTTTGGAAGGAATTAGGTCAGGACTGCAGTCACCCTGCTGTGTTGCCTCCCAGTCCCGCAGTGCTGACCACCACGGCTTGGTTTTGTATCTAACTGTATTTTGCTCTTTTCTTGTACATGCCAGCAGATTTCAGTCTGTTTGAAGAAGCAGATTTGCATCTAGAACAGAGGAAAGGTAAATGTCTTGCAAGCAGCAAACACTGGTTTGGAGTCTGTGTTCAGCGCTCCTTTAAAATCAGCGGAAAACCTTCCTGTGGCTTAACTTGAACAGGACAGGGCCCAGTTCTGGCAGTGGTTACAGTGCTGGTGTTACGAGAGTTAATTCTGAAATCACTGAGCCGGTGCTTTCCGGTAGTTGAGCTGCAACCTGCAAATGTAAAACTTGGCAAAGCATCTTCTCAAGGAGAAAGGCTTTGTAACAGGTTTATCTCCCTGTCAGCAGGGGAGCAAGCCTGGCCAGGCAGGGGACTTCACAAAGTCAGAAGAAATCTTTTTTTTCCACGTGAGGACCTTCCTAAACTAGCAGAATCTTTCTCCCCAAACACTGGGAAGGGAAAGACTTGTTTCCTTTTTGTTTCATTAAGGACTTGTGGGATAGAGGGAGGAAAAAAATCCAGCCGTGGAACAAAGTTGGGGCTGTGTTTATTGGAAGTTCACCTGTGCTTCCCCTTAACTATTTAGCGCCCTGCTGGGTCTGCTGTTTTAGCAGAGCCTGCAGCAGTGGCTTCCCAGCCCCTCTTTCCACGCCTTTGTCACTTCAGCTGATAAGTAATGCATGCCTTTGGTTGACACATAACATGAAGAGATTTGTGCATTTTTTGTTGTAGTGATGAATTAATTAATTTGATTTCTCCTTTTTTCCTCCAGCTTTTTTTTCTCTCGCACTCCTCAGTGGGAGGAAGGGAGTGGGGAGCAGGGGTGCACAGAGTGGAGGTGATGCCCCAGCCTTCAGAGTACTGCTGTGCAGCTGTGGGAGCAGTGGTGGGCCTGGGGCATTTCTCCTTTGGTTTTCACTTTGCGGGGGCTCAGCTTGCTCAGGCTGCTGCACAAGTCACAGCAAGAAGTGAGGGCTTATCATGAGTACTGGCAGTGAGCAGCATCCAGATCTTGTAGGTGTAGCTCTCAGGCCTTTGTCAGTTCTTAGAAGTCCTGTCATTTATATGAAGCATTTTAATATCTTATATCTTTTTTAAAAATTAGCAAATGAGAACAGACGCTTGGAGAAATCAAGAGAGCGTTACATGAAATAGGCAGGTGTTCTGCAAACCAGTGTCAAAGCGTGCCACACACAGCTGTGACAGTGTACCCTCTTATTATGCACATCTACTACTTCTTGCTGCTCCTCCAGTGTGATCTGTTCCTCATCTCTTACTGCAATCCCATCTTTTCTTAAAAATAGAAAACTAATTCCCAGTCCTTGGCACTGCCCCTTCCCCAGTAGCGAGCAGGACCTTTCCTGCTCCTTCATCATCAGGAGATTACTTTGAGCAAAGGTTGGTAGCTTTAACAAAAGGAAAAAAA
This sequence comes from Steatornis caripensis, assembly GCA_013398225.1. Classification (NCBI taxonomy): domain Eukaryota; kingdom Metazoa; phylum Chordata; class Aves; order Caprimulgiformes; family Steatornithidae; genus Steatornis; species Steatornis caripensis. The sequence goes on from VZSC01015863.1 coordinate 249,328, forward strand.
TCATCCCATACAGAGCAGTCAGTGATCCAGTAAAATTAACTTCATTCAGAGCTGAAATTAGAGTTGCAGTTAAGTTCTGCAAAAGTGAAAAGCTAGAAGTCTGTCTGCTTTCTGTGGCTTGCCTCTAGTCTCTACCAACAATGAAGCCTAATTTTTTTGAAAAGACTCGTGATTCTGTATGCCTGAGTGTTTACATTCCCTTCCTCACAGACATTAACAATGACTTACCTTTTAAAAGAAAGGTGAGGTCTGTTTAAATTGCCTCAAGCTGGCTATCCAGAAATCTAAGCATCCAAGCTCACTTGTCCCTTGTAGTTTTGTTTAAGTGACAATAGCTGAGCTTTGCCCCACCGCGCTGAGTCTCTGTAGCTGTTCTGAGAAAGCACAGCATTAGATAGTTGAACACAGGAAAATTCTGGTATACGCAAAGGCTGTTTCCTTAAAGCGAGGTTACTATTTGACTTGCTATTTGCAAACTTTAATGTAAAACAGTTTCTGATCAGGTGCTTTGAATTCTCATTCCACCGTCCTATGGAGTGCTCAGTATTAACCATTCTCAAGTTGGAACAGCTTGCACTGTACTGCAAAATTGAAGCTGAAGTCTGTTCACCTGCTACTTGATCGTGGGAGATCCCAGGGATCTTAGGAGATCTGGAACATGAGAAACCTAATGCTGTTGTTGAACCCTGTCATTATGGTTTAATATATGTCTCTGTGCCCTTTGAAACAGTGCTCAGACCCATGCTGCTGGAGATGTGATCTCTTAATACATGTGTTTGTTTGAAAAAAACAACTGTTCCGATAGCTGCTTTGTGCTTGCTCAGTATCTTGTAGCACATTTTGCAAAAAAAGCAGGAGTGCTAGTCCTGAGTGGAATTAGATCAGGACTTTCTTCCTCCTTGTATTTCATTTGCAATTTAGACTGAAGAGAGGATTCTTCTCTTTATAATTTCTGCTTTTGGACAATATAGCCCTGACTTGTCAAACAGCTGCCACATTCTACTGCAGAGGTGACTGCGTTTCAAAGACAGATGAAGGATCCTGCTGTATGCTTAGTATAGGCATTGAAGTTGTAAAGCATATTGGGTTATGTGACGCAAGCCAACAGTCAGAATGCTGCAGAATGAAAATAGTACTTTTTATAATATTTCTACATTTAAAAAATAGAAGACATTTTTCTTAACGATGCCGGCCTTCTATTTGTTTGCTATGGCATGAAAATACATCCTTGAGCAATGTTAGATAGTCACTAGGTTATTCCATACAGTGCTGTTGGAAGCTCCAAATTCCTTACACGTGTCACTAGAAGCAGAAAACATACCTAGTTCATCTAAGGTGGAAATACTGAAAAGAACAGGATAACCTCCAGCTGGACGTGGGAAAGTTCCACAGTTTGCCATACAGAAGGTAACTGAATAAAGAGCTGGAGCTTATAAGTGCAAGGAACAGAAGTTTTGTATGGGAAGCACACAGGTTGACCGTATTTTCTCCATTTCCATGTGACGTGCCTTAAGAGGCCTGGCTGGCTATGTAGTTGCGCAGGATAACGGTCCTGTACGGGTTGGCAGACATTTATTGGTTTTGTGTTTCTGTTGTTCTGGTGGGCTTTGATGACTGTGAAAGATCAGTTGCACTAAGGAGAAAAAGGTGGTTTTTGTGTCTTCTGTGTAACCTCTGCACACAAGATAACACGCTGTTGACCAGTGGCTCTGATTTGTTGTGTGACCTTGGTGAAACATTGCCTCTCTCTCTGACTTGTTTCTTTTGTCTGTGAAATGAAGAGAAAACTGTTTATCTAGCTCCTAGGCAAGGTAAGCAGTCCTGATGTACCTGTGTGCTTTGAGATCCCTGGCAGGGAGCCACAGAAGTATTTGAAATCTCGATAGTCGTCTTAGGCTTTAGATGTTGGAGCAACCTGCTTCAATCTCTGCTTGAAGGACAAGAAAGACACCTTCAGATTCTGGACATAGATCCCAGTAGTGTTTTCCCTCATGGCTCTGAAGCCTGAACAGGCTCTAGTGCCTCATGCCGGCATTGGTGTTTCCAAAAGAGCAGGAGAGCGTTTCGTCCAGAGTGCCGGCTGCGCTGAATTCCAGGCAGCTGCCGAAGCTGGAGGCCTGCAATTTGCCATGGCGCCCTCACTGCTGTCAAGAATTACTTATCTTGCGCTTTCTTTCTCTGTGCATGTACGTGTTGCTTTTGCACATTAAAACGTAACTACTTATACCCCTGAGTGACTTTACCCCAAACTATGAATTTAAAGTACTTCCGACACTGTTTTTTAGAATTTGAATATAATTATATGCTTTGGGTGTAAATTGTGGTTTTTGCTACAGAGGAAACTAATGGAAATGATCTGCCTGTTCCTGTAGTTTACAGATTATATGTTTTAGATCTGGGGATGTATATTTAGGCTGCTTTTCTGTATGGTGTATTAAAATGAAAATGAAGTTGGTATGAGCTTGTAGTGGTTGCTAAGCATGAATAGCAGGCCGATAAAGGACATTGCTAAATTGATCCATGTTAAGGTTTACTTTATTATCTTGTAGTTTTGCACTTTTCATCTCTTTGCATTCTTGATGATGGAGAAGAGGAGAGTAGAAAATATTTCCCGGTCTGTAGAGGGCCTTGTGTCTGCGGAAGCTCAAGGGACAAAGTGAATGAATCAGAAAGACATAAGATGTTGCTAAAAAAAGACCCCTTGCTGTGAATATCACATGGTAAAAAATCAGGGAAGACTTTGTTTTCTAGAGGGCTCAGGAAAAGAGTACCATCAGGCTGACTCGCCTGTTTATTCAGTAGGCCAGGCTCCATGTAATAACCGTAGAGTAAATCCATCTCCATGCTATCCTTGGAATGTGGTTTTGAATTTAGAACAAATTCAGAATATCTGCATCAAGCAGATCAAATGACTGGAAGGGGAGAGGAGGTGAAGTTTGTTTTTTTCCAGCAGTTTGATCTTTAGTGTCGTGCTGGATGACATCAGCTGAAACTGTTTGGTGAACCCTTTGGTTCCTTGCTCATCTGCTGTGCTGCCCAGTGAGTTTTTTCCCGACTCCCTGTCACGGCTGGATCCTGCTCCAGCTGGTTTGCTTGATGACCCCATCCAGTGGAGATGCTACAGGGGCGATACCTGGAGGTGTTCCTATCTAGCTGCTTCTGCAGGTTTTCTGTTTCAGCTGCCAGATGTTTCAGTGCACAAATAGACTCCACTGTTGGCGAAAGCTGCTGGCCGTACTACGGGGGCGAAGCAGCACAGTATAGGTATTTGCCAAATAGTGTTGGGGAAGGTGGTTAGGAAGTGGTTAAGGGAGAGAACACACCGTAGACAACTGTGTATCAAGCACACAAGTTATTAACAGTGTTTCTCCTTATCTCACCCCCAGAGCATATATAAACACGGCTTTTAAGAAGCCAAATCTACCAGTGTTTTATTAAAATTGAAAACTTACTGCTCATTTTGTTCTGCAGGAAAACTGATTTTTTAAGCATGTACTTTGCTAGCAAATGTTGCAAGATGGTTTGAGATCTGCCTGCCTTCTGCAGGGCAAGTGAACATGTTTGGCTAAGATAAGAATTGATCTGAAATTGTTGGAGAAATGCAAGTGTTTCCAAAGAAAAGAAAAGAAGAGGGGAAAAAAGGCTTGATTCATTTTGATTCAGTTATTACGCTGTCTGGATGTAGCAAATAGGTTCTGCCAAGGTCTTTGGCTGTCCATGCTGGAAAGATCCTCACTGTTTGGTTAAACACTTGGGAAATCCTGTGTTTATTGGATTAAAACCTGTAACTTTCTTGTACTTCATCTTTTGTAACTTCCCTGAGTTATGGTGATCATCTGAGACAGTTGCACTCCAAAGGCTATTGAAGCTTGTAGTCACACATTTTCTGACCTACCGGCGCTTTGGGACTTGTAGTACCTTGTGAGGTGAAAGTGGAAACAGTAGGTAAGTCCTGACATTTTCCTCTTCCCTTTGTTTGTTCTCTTGATTTATTTGTCTAATGGTAGCCAATCTAATGCTTTTTTCACATTCTTATTATTCTACTGATAATTAGGATGTCCTGGGCTTTCACAGAAGAGTTTGTTACTCACTCGTGTCCGCTGAGTGCAGTGTTTAGGAATGCTGGTGGCCTGCATTCAGCTATCTGCATCCGTAACTTCTCTGTAGGATTGCAGGAGAACCCCCTGCTCCTCCAATGTAATCTTTTCTTTGCAGTTTAGTAATAAATGCTGAAGCTATTCCAAGTTTCTCTGATCTTGCTCCCCTGTCTGCAGTCCAGCATATTTCCGTCAGTGTAGGTTTGCAAGATACTGATGGCTTTGAATGCCTTTTCACTTATCATTATCTCACGATGGAGTCTGCTCTCCTTCCTGTGCCCTCATGCATTCAGAGGCAGTTCATTAGAGGCAAGGAAAAGGCAAAGGAATTAATTTTCCTTGAGAAATGTATTCAGCACCTTACACAGGCTTGAAGAAGAGAAACAGAGCAGAGAATTCTTACTATCTTCTTTCTTAACTTTTTTCCTGTGGTGAATCTGGAGAAAAGTGTCTGTGCCCTGCAAGCACCCCTTCACCCGGTGACTTGCTTTTCTGACACTAGGCGCTAACGAGCACACCAGGCTTGCAGTAGTAATACTGAAACAGAGTAAGGTGATGGGGGTGCCTGTCCTCCGGAACTGATGTGTATTTGCTTAGGAAAAAAAAGGTGTCTTGTAACTGAAGAACAGCGTGGCAAATTCTGCTCAGGCATATGCCAACGGTGAATAAGCTTATTTCATTTTAGGTAATTGTTATCCAGATGGGTTGCTTTCTTGCATAGACTCAGGCTACTTTTCCTGGCCCAGTCATTAGGAAAATATACACTGGCAAAATGAGCAGCATCCTCTAGTGGACTCATTAATACTTGATAGCTGATTTGCACAAAAGGGGAAAACCTGAGCCCTGTGTGGATTCCTTGGTGAGAACTCTTGCCATTGATGTCGGTGAAGTCAGATCCCACCTGGCAATGGGCAATGCTCAAGACATTTTTGCTGGGCAGCAGCACTGAGCAGAACTGAGAACGAGAACCCCCAGACTTTCCCCCTAGCTCTTCCGCTGGCTATCCTTGACATACTGGATGGTGAATTTTAGGGGCACGTCATATATAGCCAGGTGTCTCAGTTTCCCAGTGCTGTAGCACTAAAATGTGACGAGTATTTAAAATCTCTTTAGATCCTGACAATCCATCTGGAAAGAAAGACTTTGTATTGTTAGTGTTCTTTCCCAACATACTGAAAAGGCATTTTTGAACTTCAGGCAGGATACTTGGTCCTTTGAATTTAGGGACTATCACAGTGCTATGGCTCCTGGTACTGTCTTTGCATGAAGCCCTTGGAATTCGTCCTTGTAATAACCTAAGAAGGACTAGTACCTTTTCATGCAGCCGGTTCTACAAAGTAGTATTGATCCTTGTCCCAAAAATAGTGTCAAAAAAATGGGGAATGCCTGGGCTGCATGGTTAAGGCAGTGGGTTTTCTCAGTGATTTCTTTCTAGAAGTGAGTGATTCTCTGCTGCTGGTGGCGGTTTCATTTACTGCTTCAAGGAGCATGATGGACATGCATTTCTCTTTGCTGGTTCCAGAACTCCAGGGGGATTTTTTACACCAGTGATCCAAAGAGCTGACCACATCACCCCAGCCTCTACTTTCAGTGTCCCTGTTCACTGTCCTCTGCTTCTGTCACAAGTTAGATTTTGTCTGCAACTGTTCAATCAATTCATTTTACCAAAACTTGTGAGCAAAATTATTGAGGTGATTTCAGCTAGCAAGGGAAAGAAGAGGTGAGGATGAGAAGAGGAGTAAGATAGAAATTAAGCTGACGTGTAAATCAGTCAGGGGTACAATTCCTGTTCTTTCTTTCTTTCGCTTTAATCAGAAGTGAAGGAGGCAAAGATTATCAGAAGAACCATTAAAGATCCAAGTAGTTCTCAACAAAAGGCACAGACAATTTGAAGCTGGAGATAAAAATACACTAAAGAAACAGGAAAGGAAGGAGGAGTATGAGCTTAGCAGCAGGGTTGCCCTCTTGGCTCCTCTTGATCTGAACTGAGGAGATTCAGACTGCTCTGCAGAAGGCTGTAGGGTCTGCAGTTTGCCCACCAGAACCCCATGCTGCTGATGTTCAGTTTACAGTGACCTTTTAGCCACACGCTTTTTTGACCTTGGACCTGGACTTCAAAGTCTTCCATATGTTTTTACAAATCCAGTTACAGAAATACGCGTTTAAATTTTTATTTTTTTTTTTTTACCATTGCCTGTGTGCTTGCAAGTCTTATTGCCAATACGTAGAAAGAGACATTAATACATTTAGCTTATTACCTACCAGTCTAAAAAGTCAAGGCACTTTTTAAAAAAAATATTTTCTGTGCAGGGAGAAAGGGTGGATTTTGCTGCTGCTTGGCATGGGAAGAGCTGTGCAATGCTTCGTTTGTATTGCTAAGGAGGTCACTGGGACAGGCCCAGGTAAAGGCTGCAGCGGTGCGTCAGGGTGTGTGCATGCCCTGCCTCTGCTCCCCGTTACACAACCGGAGACAAAGAGGAGCAGTTTGTTCAAATGCAGTGTCTGAATAGTGGGCATTTTTGTCAGGGCACCCCTGCAAGTGTACATAGGGATATGTGTAGTATTTCTCCGCAGGGAAGCTTGCTTCTCCTCAGAAGCAGTATCTGGTTTTTACGTTTCTGCTGAGGTTTAGGATTATGTGTAATTCATGTCCATAGGGAAGCTCAGTTCAGATTCAAGAAAGGGCTAGGGGCTGTGTGTGGAGACTGTTTCCCTCTGAATATGAGTAAAGACAGAGCAGTCATATCTGCAGGAGCTCTTTGTTTCTTCTTTTATCCCATTTCACAGCCTCAGCAACCATCCTACAGCAACCATTTTCTATAACCTTTCTGGATTTCCTGTTGGATTCAAAGGCACCTTCTAGGGAGGCTGATTCAGTCCCTGGCCTTCATGTAGCTTAACTCAACCATGTTTACAGAAGTCCTAGTTAGTCAAGAACTTTAAAATATGGCAGTAGAGAGTCCCTGATGTGATATGACAATGCAATGTCATCATTTTATGTTGCAGTGCTAATGGGTTTTAATTACTTCTAAAATAATGATAAAAATGTAAAATCCAATAATTATTATTCCTTATATGATACTCATACAAAAAACAAAAATGCAGTGGATGGCTCTTGTAAAAGATGAGATTTTTGTCATCTTTGCTCTCTCTGCATGTCTCGGAATGAACCACACAAAACCAGCGCAGTCATTTCGAAAGAATTTGTGGGAAGATTTTAGGATCCTGCCATGCAAACCTAGGCGTTAGAAATTCACGAACAAGACTGTAGGTATTAGAAAATTTTTTGGAGTCTGATGGTCTACAGTCTTGTAGGCTACAGTCTTCCAGTCGCAAAGGCTCAGTCACTAATAAGGGTTTTTTGTTCAAATTACAGTTGAGTCATGGATTCTGTTGGTAATCTCTGAGGACAAGGCTTGGAAAATGTAGGAGTGAATGTAGAAATTCACTGATAAGGTAAAATTGTGCATTAGAGTTGAGGTAAGCAAGGGACTAAACTGTCCTAGAATGCAGATGAACTCACAGTACAATCAATGATACGTCAGCACCAATTTTGGTTAAATCTTGATACACAAATAGAAGAGACATATCTAACCTGAAGGAAGAAATTAATCACACAAGATGATAAGAATTGCCATACACATTGGTCCATCTGGTCTGGTGTTCTGTCTCTGGCCGTGGCCAGTGCCAGATGCTACAGATGGACACAAATAACCTCTTTGATATGTTTAATTGTATATCCCAAGGGAGAGTTGTGATTTTTTTTCCCTTGACCTCAGAAATGATGATCACCTTATGCTGTAAAGAACCGAGAAGGAGACTCGTTGCAGTTTTATCCTAGTTATGATAATTCCACATGACATTCTTTATTAATAAGTCTGTTTCTTATGCTAACTTTTTGCTTAGCTATTTTTGCATTGCTATCTCAAAGCATTTATTTAGCTTCTTAGAGCATCACAGCACTGATAGAGGACAAGCAACCAGATTTGGTATTTCTTTTTCTAAGAAGAGAAAATGGGACACGGAGAGGGAAAGCAGCTTGCTGAGTTAGAAACTGTTGCCACATTTCAACAGCCCGAGTTCTGCTGAAGTCCCTGGGTTTGCTGCTTTTTGTCACTTCACTCCAGGCTGTCAGGGTTCCTAATCAATAGGTTTCAGAGGTTAACAGACTTTAGGCTATCTTAATGCAGCCATGCACAGAGTCAAACTTGAAGGTGCAACCTGGCACTGGTGGCGTCCGGTCCACTGCACCCTTCACGCTGTTTTTACTTGGTGGTATTGCTGTGTTTCTGTCTAGGATTTCCTCGCAGAAATATATGCACAGGGGTAGGAGGCACGTGCATAGTTAGTCTGACACCACAAAGAGGCATTGACCATCATGATGAATCCATGCATGTACCTTGAGTCCAGCCTGTCTCAAATACTAATGATTTACTGTTGTGGGCAGATTGTTGATACAGTGCATGTGCATCGGGTCTTCCTTGGAATATTTGGCTCACTACACATGCATTATAGCATTGACTTGGGCATGAGCACTGGAAAACCGGATGTCCAGAAATGCCAGATACACGTACGCAGCCCTCCAGCTTCCTCAGACAGAATTTCCAGGTAGAAGAATAGGACATCTTTGGGGAAATCTGTACATGTAGCAGCCGTACCTCTTTCTCTTCCTAATAGTAACCTGCATCAGGGAGCTCTGAGGTTTAGAAATACAGTGTGTGTGAGTGTGAGAGAGAAAGACTATGCATTGCTTTGCAGAAAAGCGGGATTTGTGTGCATATGTGTGTAATAAAACCAACCGCAGCCATGCTAAATGCTGCCAGAAATGTTTTCTCTTCTGCCTTGGAACCGCATAGGTGCTAAGCCTGTGCCTGCTTTCAGACAGCAGCTGCCATGTACTCACAGTGTTTCAGTTACAGTCTATGTTGCATAGAAGTATTTCCTATGTAGTATTTTCATCTAAAGCAATGTAAGTCTCCCAACGAGCAGCGTTCAGATAAGAATATCCCACAGGGAAAGAGGCAGAGTGGTCTAAGCAAGGAATACGGAAGCAACAGCTTCTGAATGTGGGTCCTGTTTTGACCCTGCCTTCTGCTGTAGCTCTAGACAAATCAGAGCTTCACCTCTGCGTGCTCTAAACTCCCAGGTAGTAATGGGGAGTTGAAAGACTTGCTTACTTCCTAGTGGATTGTGAGGTACAACCAGCCAGATCTTACTTTTGCCGTTACAAATCAGAAGACGTTTGGTGTCAAGACAGTCTGGTGAGCAGACCTCTGGCCAGCACTGTGCTCCCAGCTGGGCAGAGGTCACTTCATTTCCCTTGTCAGAAGAATCTGTACCTGCATGGTTAAAGAAGCTCTGACACATGGATCCCAGTTTCAGCCTCAGCTGTGGTAGCGTGCAGAGCGTTCATGTACGTTGTGCCAACCGTGGATGAAAATCTTTATTGATATTTTGTGTTTGTCTAGCAGTTGGCAGACTCAGCAGCAGAAAAGGAATACCAAGGAACTTCTGGCCTGGGCAGATAGGACTTCCCTCTGCTGTAACCTATGATGTGCACAGGGTAGGGTACAGAGAATGAAGAGCTGCCCCATCTAGTGTATTCAAGTTTTCTTTTTTTTTCCATCTATGAAATGTGACAAAAGCCCAAAATGTTGAAAATGCTGACTTGGCTATTCCAAGGAATTCAGAGAGGGTTGGTCCAACTATCTTCTTTCAACAGCTGCTGCTCAAGGGAGATATATAAATCATATTTTTATGTGAAACATCCAAGCACTCAACGCAAAATAATGATAATACAACCCTTTCTTCTGTACACAAATGCACCCATTGTATATATTTGCTTATGACTTAAAACCACATACAGGAACTTACGTGGAAAACCATTAAACTTCTATAGGAAAAAATAACATCATTAAAAGATGGTTTTCCAGAATTCATTCCTTGCTTAAAATGCCCATAGCCCTCAGACTACCTCTGCAACAGCCTTGCTGAATTCATCACCAGAAGCGAAAGTCATTCCATGAAACCAAGCCACAGATGGCCTTGTTTGTATAGTCACTGTACAAAAATATCACTCACAATAAAACCATCGAAAGCTCTGGATTTAGCACACGTGCGGTCCAGAATATGGACCAATGTGGCAGAGTCATCCAATGTTGCAAAAGCTCTCATGCAACCTAAGCTGATGAGACCTGAAAACTGCTGTGTACTGTGGTGAATTCACACTGACATTCAGTAAGTAGAAACACCCAGTTAACAGTGGTAGAACATTTTTCACAAATAACCACTCTAAACTATCAGTCCTGATCCTCAAGGGAGTCCTTCAAAACAGTTTCAAAGGGAGATCTTAGAAACTAAAATTTGTAACTCTGTTGGACTCTAAAAATCGAGGGCTCGGTATAGCAATATTGATTTATAGTGTGTTGTATTTCTTCATACGTCCTGCTGCCTTTGAACTCCTTCGTGTCCTATAGACAATAATTAGTTTTCTCTCTGTTCCACTGAGGGAGAGAGCATATTACCTCTCTTTTTGCTAGTACTACTCCCCACAGATCTACAGGTAGAACTAACCTGTTCCCTCAAGCTGACTAATTTATTAGCTAACAATGTTAATTTCAGAGCTGTTAGTCTAAACCTGCATGTAGCTTTGAAAGCTGCTGTTACTCTTTTAGATCTGAATAGGGTTTATGTTCCTTACGTTTTGCATTTTATCCTTCTATACCAGTTGCTCTATTAAAGGCAAACCTTGCTCATTTATATCCTTTGATCATCATGGATATAACAACATCATTACAAGAGTTTCAACCTTTGACGTTTTTAAACTTCACCAAGTATTTCTTTACTAAGCTTTGTAAACAAAACATGTTTTTAATGAAACTCGAAGCCTTATTGTTAAATGCCTAAACTTGTTTAAAACCAAATATAGAATGCTTCCTATAAATAGTTTACTTCTGATGAATTACCCTTCGGTGGAAAATTCTCAACCAATGCTAGTCATAAAGAGATTTGGACACAAATGCAAACAAAGACGCACATCTATGCCATTAGAACCATTCTGAAGGCCTGGGTTACATGAGAATTAATACGTTTAGACGGCTCCCAAAATAGTTGCTGTTATTTCTCCCTTACTTGATACAGTGTGGCTTGAACAGCAGGAGGAATGAGAAGTATTTCTGGATCTTAGCTGTAGGTGACTGGGGCTCTGGAAGTGAATATTCTAAACCATGTTATCTTCCCAGGATTTTAGCCTTAAAATGGAATGTTTCTTGTCTTATGACTCTGTAGTTGGGATTTCGATTGCATAGGAATTTTTGAATTGAAATAGGTATCAGTGGGATTCTGAGAAAAAGCATTCAGAGATGATGGAGCAGTGGCGTATATCACTAATAAGGTCATGGTATTCTTTTAACTGCCACTGTGGAGCAAACCCAGTCCTATAGGTTTTTCCAAACCAGGCTGTGGTTGTGGACTTCTTAAAGTATCATTGATTCTGTTGTGAAAATACTTCATTGTGAACTTCCGCACTAATTCTGCACCAAGAAATTCCAGTCTGTAACCTGCTGCTGGAGCAAACCTGAACCGTGGCTCAGTCCCACCTTCACTGCTAGGTGCCTACCATGGTTTTTTGGTGTTTAAAACTTTGCAAATTTAAAGCCCAAACAATTCACTGTTTAGGCAATACATTGTTTAGGATAAACAATACGATAAGTTAATGTAACACATTACAATACCTTGTTCAGGCACATAGAATACAGTCACATTTGCATAAATGAATAATCCTTGCATGTCTCTACGCATTATGGGTTTGCATACCTAGACTAGATGGTTTAAAATTTATTTCTCAGTGGCGGTTGTCAAATGGAATATATGATTTTGGTGAGGTCACGGATTTGTGGGACAGCATTTAGTCCTCATTTTNATGGCAGTTGTCAAATGGAATATATGATTTTGATGAGGTCACAGATTTGTGGGACAGCATTTAGTCCTCATTTTGTAAGATTTCTGTCTACGTCTTTATTACCAAACTGTTTCTTGCTGACATCATTGATAGGTAGCTGTGCGTTTGTGAATCTGGAGGAGAACAGGGTCTGAGAATCTGTTTTGGGATCTTCCATTTTCTGCTTTTATAATCTTAGCCGAGTTACACAAACTACTTACTGCAGTTTCCTCCTGCGTATGGGAATTACAATAGTGACTGAGCTTTGTAAAGCATTTTGAGATACATAATAGTTTTTGATTATGTAAAAGTCGAGTATTATTGTAAGTGTACACATAGAAAGAATAATGTATGTCTGCATATACACGTTACATTTAGAATGGAGTCCTTGGTTTTACCCTTTATTTACCTTTCCTAAAATAACATATACCAGAAGTTTAATATTTTGCATTGCGTGCTTATTGGACTAGGTATTTGGGAATATTTTTAAAGCGGATATTCATTAACACCATGATCTTATCCAGTTCCTCATTTAATCTATATTGAGCTGCCTAGATGTTATTCATATTCCCCTACCACCAGCAAGTCAAGGTCTTGGAGAAACAGACTTGATGTATTCTGTTTATCCCCGATAGTTCATCATCTGAGATAAGCCAGGGTTGTCTGCAAACTGCAATCTCATCAGGCAGACTCAGATAGCATCTCACTTGACTTTTTTGCTTGTTCCATTAACATGACTGTCCTGCAGATTTGGGACGCTCAGATTTGGGACGCTCATGCTGGCAAGAGCAAATGATTAACCGAGGACTGAGATTTAGCCATCACTGGCTCCATGAAACGTGACAACCCTTCTAGTTGTTACGCGGAGCCGCTACAAGGCCATGCTCCAAGTGAGCATTTAAGCAAGAGGGAGAGAAAGGATCAGAGTGCAGTGGCTTTTGTGACACTTTTTTTTGTGCTTTATTACATTACACTTTAAAAAGATCTTAATTCATATCTCAAGAAAGGATTTACCTTCTCTCTTTGTTGTTGTTGATTTCCGGTGCACGTATTCACTAGCACTGGCATTTTAGAGGTAAAAGGCAGGGCGGGCTTACTTTCTACAGCTTAAATAGCACTGGGGAGAGACCCAAGCAGTTGCCACTGATGTGTGCACGCAGCAGCAGTGGTTGTATGCGTGTGGTCAGGACCACCAGCATTCTGTGTCTCTTCCTGCCCCAGTAAAGCAGTCTGTTCAGAGTGTCCTTAAGCTATATTGTTCATCATTTGTACTTGAAATTGTGGGCGTATGAATAGCTAGCCCCCTAGAAAAGCAGTTGATAGGTTTGTAGGTAGGTAGGCTGTGGAAAATTCAGTCTTTGTTGTGTCCACAGTGAAAGGGAAAAATGCCAGCCTCATTTCAGCGCTTGCATTTGCTGAGAAGAGAGGAGAGGGAGAGAGTGCAGCAAGGAGAGGGTTAACTGCTTGCTTGTCTAAAGAGCTGGGCTGGAAAATATTTTTCAACTTACCCTTTCAATATAGAGGTTTTGATGCTTTTTCTGTTTCACAGGGTTCAAAATGGATTTGTTTTTCATGTTCTAAGGGTTTTTACTACAGTTATAACCATTTTGATAACAGCTCTAATAACATTTTTGATAAAGGAATTAGCATTTTAAATGTTTCAAAAATGAAAAATGTTGAAAAGCAAAATGTTGCAGTTTTTAAAAGACCATTTTTCAGTTTAAGAAGTCTTTAGTTTGAAAACATTAAAGCAACTGTATTATCTAAGAAAATCTGCACCAGAATGCTGCCAAAGGAAGCAGAGGCTGGAAGGGGAGGAGGGGCAGGGTGGTGCTTCAAATCTAACCGTGAGGAACCTCCCTTGGCTGGGAAAAATGCTTATCCTGGAGAAGCACACCTCTAGGTGATGGTCAGTAGCAGTTACAGGTGTGACACGAACAAGAAGGCATTAAGTAGATTGAGTTGAATTGCCTCGTGTTTTTTCCTGACATGTAATACGGAAGCGTTTTAATCCTTTATCCAGCATGTCTGCTTATTAAACGTTCCCAACCCAGCAGAAATCCCCAAAGGCTGTTGACCGCAGTCCACTCTGGTTTTAGAAATAACCAGATCCACTACAGAGATTTTCGGGGGAGTCCAATCCTTTGGATTATTTATCTTGCTGAATGGCACAACTGAGGATTCTCAAAGTTCCTCTCCTAAGTGTCTGCAAGTGCTGGGGAGAGATTATGAGGCCAAATACTGCACCTAATGGGCCAAACTTGGAAAGCTGCACTCCACAGTGGAGGGCGATGCGTGGGTCCCGCCTGTGCTCTGTGCTCTGTGTTGGGATCTGAGGAGGACAGTGCTGCTGCTGTTCTTCATCCTGCATTCCAGGCTGCAAACCCCAGCCTTTCAGAGCATGGAAATTGTCTTTTTAACTGGCTCCTGCAGTTAGGAGAGTGCTGTACAAAAAGTTGTATAAGGTACCTCCACAGGTACCCAGCACTGTCTGTTTCTCAGCTGTTACGTGTGTAAATACCATAGGATTTTTTCTCATCATCTAGCAGCCAGGCAAAGTACCGCTTGACTGTGGTTTCCTCTAAATGCGATTTTTGGACACTTCAGTCTGAGCAAGGAGCTGTGGATTGGCCTCACAGAGGGTGATGCTGATAAAATAGTTAATGAAGGAAAGTTCCTGTGTTTCCCAAGGTTAAATAACATGTTCACGATCTAGTACAGTGTGCACAAGAAAAAGCGAGACCGTACATTACATACTACCAAAATATGCTGCAAATTCAGATACAACAGGAAGAGTACTGGTTCTTATCCTAGTTCTGTTCTGCTCTCTTGAATAGCGATATTCCAGGTTTACACTGATATCAGTAGTAGCAGAATGTGGAACATTTTACTTGTAAATCAAAAAAATGCAGGTAGATAATTGATTTTTAGAAGTCTGCTTAGGCTATTATTTTTATTTCTTCTGTCGCAGGGGACTTTTTGCTCGACACAGGAGTGTGGCAGCAGAGCAAGGTGTATTCTAGGGCGGCAGGTGGGTGTTTGGGAGGAGGAGGGTGATCAGCAGGGGTAGGTGGGTGCCGCAGTGCCTCTGTGACTCAGCCAGGCTCATTTTATCAAATGTGTGTGTTGGGGAAGTCGTACATTCGTTAAGCTGGAGATCTGAACAGATGGGGTGAAAGCCCCTTTCCCTTTTATTTCATGTTGACTCTGGTGTTAATATTTTAAGATACGCAGGATAACTTCTCAGTAGGTATGAATATATTGACTCATTCTGCTCACTGACTGTAGCAGAGCTATGCCAGTTTATACCCAGTGGGGATCTGATACCCTCTTTCTGTTTTTTTTATCGGCTTCAGGTGTCTTAAAAAACCAGAAAGACAGTAACAGATTGCATATGATCTAATTTCTTCCCTGGTCTCTCCGGTGTGTCAGCCTTTCCGTGACTGAATCCAAGGGAAGCTGTGATTTGGACATATAATACGTTCAGTACATTGTAATGTTACATCAAAACTCCAAGTTTGTCCCTCCCCCCAAATCTTAATATGCAATCTTATTTTGTAACTCGAAAGAGGACAAGATCAAAGGACAGGTATCATGTTCCTTGCAGACCTGGAGAAATATTGCATTTATGGATGAACTCGCAAAGGAGCAGCGATCTAGAATTGTTAAACATCAATATTAATTGTACTAAGCCTGTCTACTTTTAACTGGGTGGTGCTTTCTTATGCCTCTGACGTAGGACCAAGAAGATGGTTCAGCATGGCGTTCGAGAGGCTGTGCCGCTCAGGGGCCATTGAAAAGGCAGCACGACAAGTATTTCACTGCTAGTAAGAAACCTGCTGGTTCAAGGCTTATCCCTAGAAATGAGGATGAGAGCTAGGAGGTGCAGGAGCACATCTTCCCAAAACTTACTAGAGCAGATTCTAGTTAATAGTGGTGTTGTGGCTCTAATAGTGTTAGTGTGTACATGAAGCAAGGTTAGGAAATCAGCTGATAAAACTGGACTGTAATAGACTAGTTTTTTAACCTTAAAAAGATTTTTGTGTCTGAACTCTTGCCTGTTTGTTCTGACTGCATCAGTTATTCGACTAGACTACATCAATTCCCTCTCACAGAAGTGTTTGCTGTCCTTTCACCGCAGGCTGTGACACTGGCTACTGCCATAGGCACATCCTGCACTACGTGGACCTAGATTTCATCTGAAATGGCAGTTCTGGCTTTTCAGCACTGAGCTCACTCTTCTTAGGGCTAGGGGGCATGTTGTTACTTGTGGAGATATTTTTGATATTAGACATGCAACTGGGAATCCTCATCACTCATTGTCACTGACGTTGTCTAGTGTTAATCCTCATTTCTGGCTATGTCCTAATTCTGTTATTTTTATCTTGACTCTTTAAATTCTTCCTGCAGGCTTACTTTGATACAGACTTTTTCTTCAAGCTGTTTTTCCTCATGTCTGGTCCTGCACTGTTTCATCATGCTTCTGTTAACTGCTCATCAGCGTTCAGGGTCCTCAGCAGGGCATTCATACCTCAGGGCAAAGCAGGGAGAGCAGAATTAGACCACCACTGAATGCTTTTGATGCTTCTACTGAGTAGCATGGTTTAGGCTCAGGGCTAATAGCGAAGCAAGGTGGTACAATTGAAAAAGCAAAGGCTTTCTAAAGATAGTGCCCTATTCACCCTACCATTCAAGGACCAGAGCAGGATTGCTCTGAGGTTGGGAATTAGTGAGCAAGTTCTCTTTTAGTCCTCCAGGTAGCTGATAAAACTGGCAGACATTTGGGAAAGCTTTTAGGGAGGTGTCAAGTGAGGGAATGCAGTCTGCTGGATAATACGCTGCACTTGGGCTTTGGGATTAGAAGATACTACTGCCAACTTTTTAATGCAGTAGCTAAAACTCTCAGGTTTAAAGGATTAATACCATTTATTTGCTTCATTTCCTCCCGCCCCAAACCTGCACCTTCAAAAGCAAAACTTTTCTAATCAGCATGTAGCTCCTGCTGAGTTAGCTGGCCTTTTTTTTCCCCCACAATTTTTTCTATATTGAAAAAGCCTGAGAAGGAAAAAAATGTATGAGGAAAGCTAAGCTCAGGTAAGGGAGGTTGGGACATGTTTTTGTAATTGATTTAACTCTTTCTTTCAAGTGCCTCAGTTACTTTTCTGGTAGCATGCCTAGGCAGCAGTGATTTTTTTTCTGTAGCAAAGCTAACGCTCTGTGTTTGCAGGGGAGGGAGAGCACAGGCAGTGTTTCCTTTAGGGCTGCAGAGCACAACAAGAGATGAGAAAGCAAAAGTCCTTGTAAGGCCGCAGGGCTCAGAGGGAAGGAAGGGGCTGCCCCTCACCTGCCTGGAGGCAGCTCTGCGCTCCGGAGCAGCGCGCAGTGGATGCAGGGAGCTCCTGTCTGCAGGGCCACCCCTGGAATCGGCTTTGATTCTGCCAGAAACCAGCTTAACTCTGTATCATCAGTATTTCCCACATGGTTTAAATGTGATAAAAAGGGGTGTTTCACAGAGCTTAACATATGTCTAAATGGGGCTGACATGTTTCTAGTTTATTTTCATTACCAGATGACAAATGCTTCTCCTGTGTGGTATTTGAACAAATCATGTATTTAACTGCTAAGGAATTTTCGCTTTGCTACTCATTCAGCTGGCAGTCCTTTAGTATGGTGTCATGGCATGGAGATTTACAGGACTGCGGTCAAGCTGTGAAGTTTATTTGGTACTTCAAAACTACACATGGTTGCTAGAATTCTTTTCTAGATAAAAGAGCTAAGCGACTCATAATTTATTATGTGAGAAATGGCAGGTTAAAATCCTGATTCCTGTCTCCAGTTACAGAGCAGAAATACGTAAGAGCACATGAAGAGTTACAACAGTGCAACCGTAAGCAAGTGCAAATGAGATAAATAATTATTTGCAAATTCACAGCTGTTTACATGTCTAGAGCCGGGTAAAACTATCCTACCAAAATAGAACCATATCATTAATTACATTTCATTGAAAGGTGAGTTTCATAAGAAAACTAAGTATCATAAGATTACTGAGTCCTAGGGAAAAGAAGCATCTCATCCAGGTGCACAAAACAATTCTGTTGCAGAACAAGTAGAATCCAGGAGCTATAGCATGTCCCAGGTTTACTAGACCGAGCCATATGTAAGTGGTAGCAGTGGCAAAGTCCTCCTGTTACGGTTCCATCTATTTTTAGATTTATACCTTTAATCTCAAATTGAGTAACTCGCCACAGCACGTGGGGAATGACAACCAAATTTAATATCCTGATGATACATTTCCTAGATAACTACATTGATCGGCATTCTAGAAGCACCTCAGCTAGACAGAGAAGCTGTATTGTATCTCATTTCTGTGACACCAAGAGCTTGGCTGACAGGATCTAACTAATAAACAAAAAAATGTATGCCAGATTATTGTGATGAACAAGCTCCACGTAGGTCAAGAAATACCATTTTGTAGCCTCTACGTTGTGAGTCTGAGACCAAAAATATGTGGGCCAACTGTGCAGTATGCTGCTCTTCGGTTTGGAAGTGCCAAGTTCCTGTAAAAATGGATGGTGCATTTTCCCCATTGCGGGAAGTCCTATGCAGTGGCAATGCATTGTCGTGGACCTCACACCACTTAGTTTTAAGTGATTTTAGATACGGAGTTTTCCTAGAGATGCTGTCGCAGAGCGTTAACAGAATTCTGTTCTAAGTAGCTTTCTCTGGGGTGTTTGGCATCAGTTGCCTTTCTTCATCCAGTCTAGTCTTGCCTTCTCAAATTCTTCCCCAGCTCCTCCCCTTGTTTTCCATCTGCAGCTTCTGCATCCATGCAGATGGCTGTACCCCACAGTTAGGGCTTTACCTAGACATACATATTTAGCTGTGTGTAGGAAATACAAGTTACCTTTTATTTAGTTAGTTTGAGAGACTCCCTTGGTGAACTTGGCTTCGATCTATTAAAAATACTACCTATATTTGTCCTCCCTGATGGAGGCTTGAGGGAAGGGAGGGGAAGATAAGCTTCTCTCTCTAACAAGCAGCTTATATTTAGCTGAGGAACAAAATAACCTTGATCTTTGGGCTACCTGGGGAGATAGACAGATTAGGCTCCTGATGGCCAGGGTTCCCACTTCTCGTATTCGTCAGATCTGGGCCAGGCCCATGGAGCGGCTTCTCCTCCCACTGTAACAACCACCTCAGTCCACGAGAAATGTTTCTTTTGGAGGGAGGGAGACTTGGAGGGAGAAGAAGAGTGAGAGTCCTGTTCTTTCCTTTCCATCTTTTCTAATTGCTTTCACATAGAAACTAAACTGCAGCCCCCTGAGCACCTTGAAGGATTAAATGCTGATCAAAGGCAGGTTTAACCATATCCCCAGGACAAGCTGCTTAGACACCAAGCAGCACAAGCTCTGGGTTAGCACAGCAACCAGAAAAGCAGAATAAATTAACAATTATCATTTCGACATGAGCAGAGTAGAGTTTTGGAAGAGGAGGCACTGGGAGGGTTCAAGGGAGCAGAGTATGGGGGATGCAGATGGAAATGAAGCCAATGTTTATCTCATACATATAGCCAGGAGACACGCTCTGCTTCTGATCTTGGCTGATTGCTGGCATCTGCTGCCACACACTGCCTTTTCCCACCTCAGGTTTGGGCTTTTCAGCGTAATAGCATTAGTGGCATTAGATAGGAGTTTGTGTTATTAGGTACAACCTAAGGGAGGAGGAAATCTTTGGGGGATAAATTAACAGACCCCTCAGCTATCCTGATTGGCACTCAGCCCTTTAGTTCCTGCCCACTCTGTTCCAGCCCACCTTTTTATAGGCTTGCAAAATGTTGAGTATCTTATTTATCTGCTTATTTTGCAGTGATATAACCTAGTGAATTCTGCACTTGCGGTTTCTGGCTTGGAGATAATCAGGGCACGCACTTCTGCTTCACGTTTTCTTAGCATTGGCAAAATCTGGGGCAAAAAAATGCCCTGACTGTTGAAGTTTATAAGTGGGGGAGATACTGAAAAGGAGGATTATTTAGCTTTGGGGACAGATGAGTTAGAGAAGACTACTTAACTGCTAGTGTAGGGATTGTGAAGGATCAGACAGCAAATGATCAGCATCTAGTTCGCACAGTCTTCAATAATACGGGACTGAAGGGCCAGCCAGTAAGGCAGAGCAGAGATGGGAAAGAAATATTATTTTGCACTGTGAACAAAACCTACATCTTTATACCATCTTTTGCCACTGGGCAGCAGGACCTAGTTCATACATTTGCTCAAAATGGTAGCAAGTTGCTGGTGTAAGACCCTGGATTGTGTGCGGGCTTCTTCATAAGGAGGAGGAGAGGTGCAATGACTCTGACCTGTCTTTCTCAAAGCCAAGCCCAAAACCTTTTGGGGGCTGTGCGCATGGTGGCAGGCTAGTGCCGCTGTAAGAGAAGAGCAGGCATGGGCAGAGGGAGGGTATATATAGGGTCTCTACTTCTTCCCTCTTAATCCTAGGCAGAATTAAAGTAGAGAGAGTCAGAAATCCTGTTTCCAGTCCCAGTTCACTCCCTGCCCTCGTGGACAGTGACTCAGAGGCACATTCAGGCTCTAACAGAGGGATAATCAAATCGCATGCCTCAAGTCATTATCTAATCACTGTAGAGGTCAGGAAGGAGTCTCTCCCTGTGGTTCTTGGCTTGGCTGGATGAGCCAAGCATGCTGTAAGCTCTTTTCACTCCCTCAGTGGAGTTCGGAAGCGGAAGGCAAGATTTGATGGACCATCAATTCAATTCAGCATGAAAACTCAATGTTCTTCTGAAAAATCAGCAGTCTCACCAGAGAACCTCTCTTGCACACTGGTGTTCAACAGGCAAAGGGCTCAGCTATCAAATATGAATGTGAGCACCACGAGCAGCAGAAGCCTTTCGTGAAGGTATATCTTTATTTGTGCTAAATAATGAAAGGAATTCCTTATGAGTGAATAAAGCTGCCAAAAGGATTCAACTTGCTCACTAAGACTTTTCCTTTGCTGTGAGGCTCAGTGCTGTATAGATTAGAAGCCATCATTTGCTACAACATTAGCAAACCTTTACAAAGAGAGCCTAAATAAAATTACCGTGTTACCTTGCTCATCTTTCCTGAAGAACAACCACACACTTCTTTGTTTAGACCCACTGGGTAGTTTTCTTTGAATGAAGAGTTTGGCATTGGAACCTGCAAGTCTCAATCTGATTGCAGAGTGATTTACTGGTCCATTAAAGGCTTGGAAAACAAAGGGGCCAAGCTCGGAGACTAACAGGTCAGTTAGTTTTAGTTCCTGATGCTTATTCTACTCCTGAATTAATTCATATATACTTAGGGCTTTCACCCTGTCCAGCCACAGAGGGTGATCTAAACCTTGGGTTCTGGGATGAAAAGGAGAGGCCGAGCTGTGCGTGCCTGGAGGAAGTCTAGTGAAATGATGACTTTGTTGAACTGGCTTTAGTAAAGTATACAAGAGTACTCAAACTCAGCTATTGGGTTGTGTTAGGATGAGTGGTGTAGGAAAAAAGAAGAAGTCAAAAGAGCTTGTGGAAGGAAGGATAGGGGTTGTCCACTACTGCTAGATGTACTCTGGAAGTTTTATGCCTTCAAGGTGGTTTGTTCCGTTTGGGAAGCAAGCAGCCTTCCATGAGCATGTACTCTGTAAGCAAAGCAAAGATTTGCGGTGGCCTCTGTAGAACTTTTGTGCGTCTGTGAGTTGTGTTCTTATTCTAAGTTGTGCCTCAAGAATTATGTTTATTCTCAACACTCATGATGAATTAGGGAAGTGTGACTGTCTCTGTTTACAAGCAGGAAAGCAAGACTGTCAGGCCATAGCTAAATTTACCTCTGCATGTATACTGTATTGCCCCATGAAGTCTTGGTCTCCCAGTCATCTCGATCTTTTACCAGGATGAAATCATGTGGCACCACCCCACCCTCTCATTTTTCCAGATTTTCCATTCATGACAACTAGGGTGTTAAGTGGGAGGGTTGACATGTACCCAGTTCTTGCCCCAGTTTGGATTTGGGACGGAGTTAGGCTACAAATATGGACTTGGGAGTATGGAAGTTCCCCAGGGTCTAGCATGTATTCCTTCACAGTGAGCCTGACAAAAGTTGACTTTCCAGTCTTCCTGAAGTGGATGGTGCAGGAGCAGTAGTTGTGGGTGACTGACAGCACGAAGAGGCTAGTGGTGGTCGAGGTGTTTGGGAAAGGCAGTATAATAGGAGAGCGCCACAGAGACTCTGCAGTCCGGACACACTGACGCCGGGACAGGCAGGGAGGTGGGGAGGCAGGCAAGAATGAATCTTCCTAATCAGCTGAGAGAAACGAGACGGACTTACTTAGAAGCAGCGATGAGAGCGCTTTGCGGAGGTACAGAGACATGTAGGAGACAAACCTCATAAAAAATGCAAAGTGGCTGTCATTTTAGTACCTCTTTCCTTGCTTGGCTGGGGCAGTGTTCCTTTGATGATGTGGCTGTGGGGCTTGGAGGGTCATGGTTCTCAGCAAACACAGGCTGTCGAGGGTGTGCATCTGCATATATACACGCACACAGAATTACATACACGTATGCACATGCTCATGTCATATATCACCAAATGATGTCAGACCTCGCATTGTAGATCCTTTTTCTGATATCTGGCATGAGGCTTTAGAGCCTGATTGCTGCGGGAAGAGAACAGAAAGCTCACACTGAGGAGCTGATCCACAGCAGAGGCATCCAGCCACTAGGAGCCTGTGCATCAGGACACCTTGGGGCATTTGGAGACAGGAGTGGTTTGGCTGGCTCCACGTCTGGCACCTTGGATTTCCAGCGGGAGCTGGGCCCTGGGGGAGTTACTGCGTCTGTGCCTTAACACCCAGGGCAACTATGTGATCTGAAAGAGCATTAGGTATTCTTACGGCATTTCAGAAGTGTGTCAGTATTTAATTTCTTTTTCACTCCTTTGTATTGTGTGTAGCTACTACCTGCCATCTCAGGAAGGCCGTGATCAGTTGTGCTGAGTGTATATCCTGCTGGAGTGCTTTAGATTGAAAGTTCTTGACTATAGAGACTGTATTGAGTCCAACAGATGTTTTAACAGATGAAACTCTGTAACAACTAGATAATTTCTTGACCAGTTTTGTTGGGAATGAGAGAAATCTCACAAAATGCAGTTGAGATGTTCCTGTAGGAGGTGTGCTCCTAGCTGTGCTTTGCAACATGTCAATGGAAAAGAAATTACATTAGAATAGGTGGGTTTATTGCAGCATTTGGTTTTTAAATTGATTTTGGCATTTGTTTGGCCTTACTGGGAACCGGGATTTCCCTCTCTGAGCTCTTATGTAAAAGATGCCGGGAACTGTTGACGCAACACCTCCAAAGCAATGGGATAAGATGGAGTGAGGCACTGTACTGGCTGTTTTCAATCTTTCTTAAGCCTGAGAGTGAACTTGACATTAGTTCAAGTTAATTTTGTTCCTCTGTCACTCTACTTCCTCTGCAGCCTGTGGTATGCAGGCTGATTCAGTCAATCTGCATTTGGGCCAAATATCCATAGAAGTCAATGGAATTTGTTTGGTGTCAACGCCGCAGGACTTGGTGCCATGAAGAACAATTACAGTTATTTGGGTTATTTATGTGATGTTGGTTATTTGGCATGTCGCTTTCACATCAGTGCCAAATTTCCATGTTCACAGCTCAAACAAAAGACTAGAGGTAACAATAAGACCAGGTCCAATGTAGTCAGGCCTACATTAAACCAGAGGAAGAAGAAGGTGCATTCACAGGCTATTTAATGTGGTCATGACATGCAGGAGTTGGAGGAGATCTATCCTGTGGTCTTGACCAAGGAAGTCAAGAGATTTGCTGCTGTCCTGTCAGTGGGCTCCCAGGTCCCCCAGACGCTGCCTTAGCAGTGGGCTGCAGTATTTAGCAGTTTATCTGCTCTTAGTTCTTGTGTTGCTTTCTTTTGTGGTCATTCCTCCTGCATTTTTATCAGTTGTCTTAATAGTTGTGCTTATGTTTTATATAGAACTGATAGATGTAAATGAGGCAACATGTACTCCAAAATATAGACACAACATCTGTAGCCAAGGCACATTATGCACAGTGTGTTCAAACGTGTAAAACGGCCCTGACATTCGTTCACCTGTGGATCCAGCCTGCATAAGGCAGGGCAAAAGTTCCCCAGTCTTCTGGCAGACGTGGAGCCAAATTCAAGTCCAGCATAAACAGATGCCGCTCTTTGGGCTTCAGCGTGTTTGAACTCAGTGCGCAGTGCCTGCCGGGCAGGCTGCTCTGTGCTGCCCTTCATTCTTGCAGCAGGGAAGGCAAGGATGTCTGCCTGTGAGCAGGAAAGGGTGTGCCAGAACAGGAGCATCTGTCCCCTGGCTGGCAGACAGCAGCCAGCCCCGCTGCTGGCACAGGAGCCGTGCAGAACAGAGAAGAGGGGTCCTCTCTCATCTCGCTCATCTTCTTCACAAATGCTATCCATCTGCACAGATATTTAGATGTTCTGCCAAAGTGACAACATCATTACCACTTGCTCAGTATTTGAGCTGCTGGAATATTGTATGCATAATTTAATTCTCAGATGGGATAATGCATTTGGGTGGGCAGCAACGTGTTCTGGGCTGCTGCCTCCCCGTGCACACGGGGAACACTGCTCCACTGCTCTCCAAGGGGTACCTGGATCACTGTGAAAGTTGCTTGCTGCCTAATCCTGTTACCTTCAGGTGGAGAATCCGTCCCTCTCAAGCCTGAATGGCAGGAAAATCCAAGGAGCCTTGGTAATTATAACATTAAAAACATTTCACCCCAGAAATCAGGGAGTAGCTGGAGAAGTATATAGGAGCTGATGGGAAAGGAATTGAAATGATCGTGGAAGAAAACTGGAATGCTGTATTGCTGAAGCCAAGACAGCACTAGAAAGCTGAGATTATCCTCACAGAACATAATCTTCTTTGGCTTTGTTCACAGGCAGCGCTGGGCTGTTTAAACAGAGCAAGGGGTGGGGGGGATCCAAACCCATGTGTCTCTTACTTAATTGCAGACTAATTTTGCACCCTGTGTTCCTCACCCTCCCACTTGGGATTCTGTTGATTGGCTCAGAATAAATGGCTGCAATTCCAGAAACACACTTTTTCCCTCTCAGGCCTTGCTATTGTGCTCATCACAGTATTTCCTGTAGGCCTCTGACTCTTGGAGGGTGGAAATGAGCTCCCTTGGAGCTGTGAATTCCTCAGCAGCCCCTGCCTTGTTTTATGGGTGCAGCACATCGCTGTGGCAGCTCAAAGAGAACAGGGGAAGGACTGAATGCCCTTTTTCTTTATCTTTCTTCAAGGGTTCAGAGGAAATGTCATTACCTTTGCCACCTTCCCCAGGCATGCTGTTACATAGCATGCACCACTGTGTGGCAGGTGGCATGAGGCTATAGAAGCTGCAGCTCCCCATAAGAAAGGAATATTCTCTTCAGCAGGAAAATGCTTCTGCCTTTCCTCTTCAGAATCTGCTGACTTTGTTGCCATAATCAAAGGTTGAAAGGATTGTTAATTTAGATTTTTCTCCATGAAAAATCAATTTCCTATCAGGAAAATACAAGCTGTTCAGTCCCATTGCTTCTTCCTCCATGGCAGTCAGATGTATTTCCCCCCATTAACACTCCCTTGCCATGTACCTTCCATGAAGACCCTGGGACAGCAATGACAGTCTCAGAGCTTGTCGTTTTGGATGTAGGGAGTCACTGAGCCCCGCTGGTGGGTTATCTGAAACGTGGAGAAGGGTCATTCCTGCTTCCCTTGTATGTCACGCGTCAGCTCCCTTCTGCTGAACCAGTCTCGCAGCACGACCCTTTCTTTATGCCTTATCCAATGGAGTTGGTTTATTTTCTCTCCTCTTCACAATGCCACTGCTACCTGTATTGCAGCATCCTCTGAAAGAATAAGAGCGTACAGTTGTGCTTTAAGCAGCCCTTTGGAGAAGAAAACATATGCATACGTATAGGGAAATGGTATCTTGCAAGTTCTCCTCACAGACCACCTGGCATTGAATGGCTCAAACAGAGGGTCCTCCAAACATTCAGAGACAAAATGTCACTGTTAGACTGAATTGTATTGTAGATTGAGGGCAGCTGTGCAACATGTATTTTAAAAGGCTGTTTTGAAATGCATCAGTTTTAAAACAAAGAATGTAGGGCATCCTCACAGAGTGTCTTAGGAAGCAGTGATTTTTGTAAAAGACTTTGGGGTCGTGGCTGTTACTCAGATGAACAGGAGCTCTCAGGATAATGCTGTGGCCAAATGACTAAATCGCTCCGGGGATGTGTAAACAGGAGAGTATTGAGTAGGAATAAATACATCTGGTTTTGCCGTGAGTGTGACTGAGATCCATTTCTTAGGCTTACAGCTGCCATTATATTAGAGGGGTTTCTTTCTTAAATGTGATAATTGTTAAAAGGATTGGAAAATTTGCCCTTTAGTGAGAGATGAAAGGTATCCACCTAAAAAAGAGAAGATGGAGGGGTGACGATCACAATCTACGGTTACCTACAATGGTAAACAGCAATTTAATAATAGAGAGCTTTTACATTTTTACAAGTGAAAGCATGACATTATTGTGTGGCTGGAAGTTCAAGCTAGACAAATATAGACTAGAAATAGTCTGCACATTTTAAATAATAGGGATTAAGTAAAAATAGAACAGTTTTCTACAGTGTGGGAAAGTCATCACTGCTGGCAATTTTCCGTCAAAAGATCCCACCCCTACTGAAAGAATAATAATAAAAAAAAGGAATACTCTAGCTTAGACACAGCTATTGGACTTCAAGTAGAAATTAAAATAAGGAAGTCAGGTTGTGTTGTGCTGGATTTTGGGACTAGTTTTCTTTGTGGGTCTGAGAAAAAAAAAATCACGCATCTCCATCTCTTACATCTTCTGCAGAATCTTCATTGTCGTAAGCCTAGCACTTGAAGCTCCACAGTATTTCTTTCCTTGCATCAGCTGAACTCCCCCAGTCTCTTCCTGCTGCATACAGAACTGCAGTGTAGGTGACTTACAGTAGCAGCCTTTTGATCCTAATAGGAAGTAAGCTAACATGTTTCTCAGATCATTTAAGCACACCGAATCTATCTTGCAAAAGCCTGTCTGCTGGACTTTTCTTTCTCCTGCTAACTTGTCACAGCAAAATCATATAATCTGTATGTGAAATGGGCGGGGG
>VZSC01015863.1:283432-308876 GCA_013398225.1 Steatornis caripensis
CAAGCAAAGACAAATCAATACAGAAGATATCTCTGCAAAATACAGCACAGCTGAAAGGAGATTTGGGGAGGATCTGGGTTAAAGTCTTATAGGAACGCTGTGAAAATCCAAAATTTCAGTGCAATTTTTTTTACAACCATTGAGAACTGTCCTACATTTTACGTGAAAAAAAATCACATTAATACCTAACGTTTAGATTGCATTTTTAATTTCTGAATTTCAAAGTGCCATGTGAAGCCTGAATCATTGTTGTCGTCTTGTAGACAGGTAAATTGAGGCACAAGAAATGAAGGAATTTATTCAGAGTTACGAAGCATGTTATTGATGGAACTGAAAATAGCAGCTGGCTTCCCTAAATTACTGTGCAACAAGTTATACCATGTCCCTAACCACATATACATCACTTGGCCCACGTTGATCTGATAAAGCAAGACTCTTTTTCCCTATCACTTTTCCTATTCTATTTAGGAGGGAAAAAAGGTTTAAATGCTGCTGAATTGGAAAATTGAATTTGAAAATAAAATACAGACATTTTTTAACAGAGCATTTTAACTAGTAATAAGGAATTTGTTACCAGGTCTTGTATGTTTTTTTAATACATACGTTTTTCCAAATGCAACCAAGTTGTCAGGAGAGAAGCTTGAATTAACTTACATAGTTTGCTGCTAGTATCCTGGATTTGACCTAAAATAAAAAATAAATAGTATAAAGAGTTTGTTTTCTGTCTTAAACAAACAACTGGGATAAAAAAAATCAGCTGAAGGAAAGATCTCCAGGTGGCGTGAAATGACTTCAGCAGAGCTGCACAGATTTACCTTGGCTGAAAACCTGGCTCAAAATCAAATTCAATTCCCCAGCAGAGGAAACGTCTTAAGACATCCAGAGGAAAAAACGTACAAAGTAATATAAAATACCTGACAGGGTCTATTTAACAAAGATTGAACTTAATCATATTCCAGAGAGGAACTGGTTAAAGCTTGTAATGAAGAGATGATTTAGTGTCATTTGCTGTGGGTTCTTCAGCAATTATCTGGAATGCGGTTTGGATGGCATCGCTATACCCTCCCTCTCTCCAGCAGCACTTGAATCATCTTGTTGAATTTCAAGAGCCACTAGAGAGAGGAGACCAAGGCTGGTGTCAGATCCTGGCTGACAAACCACATTGGTTTTGCAGTATCTCATGCATTGTAGCCGAATTGCAAAAAGCTCGAAGGGCGTTCTGTGAACAAAATGCTCATGTATTTGATTTATTCAGAAAGAGCATCAGAGTGATTAAGAATGGGTAAACCAGTCCAGAGATGTGGAGAACATTCTCCTTCTCTTGGCTGTTTGGCTGTTTCCAAAAAAGAACTGGGTTTAGAAATTGGTTTGGAAAACATTTTGTGCAGTTGTTTTATTCAATTGCTTTGAATTTTTGCGTTAATGGCGATTTGACAAGAAGTGAATATGTCAGAACCTCAGTAGGATTTTTTTTTTGTTTGCACCAAAGAAAATACAGATCCAAGTAAACACAGTGTTTAACCATACTCAGATTCCAAGGTGCCTAGGTGTATATGTGAACTTTTTCTGAGTAAGTTTGTCTTTGGAATTAAAAGGGATCCGAAATGTTGCATGTGAACATACTCCTCTGAGATTTAAAATGCAGTTTTGTGAAATGAAGTGTTCCAAACAAACATGAAAAGGTGATGGAAATATCAAACTATATCCCTGGATATAGCGGCAGGTCTGTCATACTTCCAGTAGAAATAAGGAAGCATTAGTGCTATTGTGTACAACACTGGTGAGGATTCTTCTAGAAAATGTGTCTGGGTTTGGTCCCTCTTGTTCAAGAAAGACGAATTTCTTTTGGAATACATAAAGAGAAGAGCTTCTGGGTTGTTGGGGAATGGAAAGTCCTCAACAGAAAATTATTGTAAAAGAGTTTGATTTATTTAGCCTAGTAGACTAAAGGCTAGGAGGGGAGGTGATTATTCCCTGTAACTACGCCAATCCGTTAAGCGCCGAAGACGACAAGGGCTCTTTGCAGTTAGAAAGGCAAATTTTACCTAGGAAGGAAAGAGTATAAATTTGTGATGGATGAGAGGAAGATTCCTAACCCTTACAGCGGTGGGTTTTTTGGACAGTTTCCAAAGAGAGGCGGGCAGGTGAAGAAAGTCAAATAACTGTTTTTAAGATGGAGCTTGAAAATACTGTTTTAAACAGAGCTGGTGTGGATAGAATGGACAGGTGGAGGAAGATATGAGATCACTCTGCCTGAATTTGAAGTTGTTCAGACATGAATAAGATCAATTTCAGAGGTTACAGCCCGGCACTGCAACTCAGATAATGAGCCCTGTTGAGCGGGAGGACGAGTTAGCCTGGCCACAGCAGCGCAGTAATGTAGCTGTAGATCTGCAGCTGGTTCATTTTAAGCCGTCTTTGAGACAGAGAGGAGTAAGACATAGTCATGTCTTTTCGTACTGATATACTCTGAGTTTGGCAGAATAAACAAAAGTCAGGCAAAAAGCCGTTTGTACCGCTTTTGTATACAAAGAGCGAAAGCTACAGTGTGGTGCTAAAGGCTTCTTGCTATGAATATAAAGCCTTTCCCAGTAATCCCAGAGTGTGCCAACCTGGGAGGAGAGCATTTATCTTCATCTTCGGCTTATGATTCTATGAATGGTAGCGAGGAACGCTGATTGCAATGTTTATCACGTTAGCATGTTATGAAACTATGTTTTGGATTTCAAAGAGATGCAACTGCATAGCCTCCTTCTAAAGCCCCTGTCCTGCAAAGAGCATAGATCCTGCAGAGCTTCATGTTTCTCTCATTTTCTGTCTTTCCTATGCTCTGAATTGTAATGGGGGACTTCACAACCTACACTTAGGAGAGCACTGGGTGCAAACGGGCCTGGCCAGGTGGCTGGTGGTGCAAGGTTTGGGGTTCCAATCGGGTTTTGGAATTCTCCCCACCTTCCAGGACCAAAAGAGCTTGAATCTGTTGACCATCAACACATACCATGTATTTAGGGAGCCATGCAGAGGGCACAGATTGCTTGAAGAGGATTTAATGAGTTGTTGATTAACTAAAGGATTTTTAATTATTGTTTAATTATAGCTTTTCAATATACTTTGAAAGGCTTATAGATAATGGCAAAAGCTCTGTAAACTCTGGAGTGTTTATGGGGCCCTTCTGGTCTGTTCCTCTTCTTCCCTCTTTCCACATGACACCAGGAATTTTTTCTGCCATTGTTGACATACTGACAGCTTCTCTGTCCTCTAAGCTGTGGGAGACTGACAACTACTGCTGTGGGGACAGTCCTTCATTTAGGCGGGCTAAGATCCATATGAAAGTGCGGAACCGCAGTCCTCAAGGAAAATGCTATTTGAGCTGCATAATTAGAGGATAAATTGTTATTTGTCAACCAGTAGAGAATAAAGAAACCTATCTTTATCTAACATTTTATCATTAGCTGAAGCAGAGGGAGGATTTTTAAGTTCAATTTCAATAAAGAGAAGATAATATAGAGCTGAAATTCTTAAATTAGCTACTTTTATTGTAGTTAGTACTTTGGTTAATCTTTTTAATTTATCACTTAGTACAGGGCAATTACACACCATATGGAAATAAGCCAAGGTTATTGTATTAGTGAGATATGTTTGCAGTGTGCAGGCTGGAACGAAACCGTACAGACTATGTTATCAGTTGGTGCAATAGTGGTAACAGCTCTATTGAGAGCTCCAGGTAGATTTCAGATGGTGGCCTCTGGATTCTTCTTATCAGTTCAACGGTAGGTAGAGAAGCTCTCCTAGGGAATCTTGACATACCATGATTAATGCTGTTCTTTCTTTAATTGAGAAGGGCCAATTGATAGGATAAAACTTTGTGGATTTATTTCAATCGTTTGATGTGGCAAATCATCAACTATCATTATCTAAATTAACACAGATTGGCATAATGGCAGAAGAAGTAAATTACTTTATGGATTACCTCAAGGACAGTACACAAGTAATTTATTTGGCTTAATAGATGTAATTTTCGACCTGGTAACCTGATGTATATAGGTGCCTTAGGTTTCCACGTGGAGATATTTATTATCCTCTCACTTCATTATTTGCCCATACCATGTGTGTTCAGCAGGTTCTGCTGATAGTTAAAGCACAAGAAAGGAGTATTGGAGGTTGCAGAAGAAGGGAGGTAGACGCTAGTCCACTTCCATAGTGATAGAAGGTTATCAGGTGGTAATTTATTTTGTGTGACATTGGCTGACTTTTTCCAGCTTCTAGTGGAAATAATTTTATTTCACTGTAGACGAGCAGCTAGCCCACTTCAAAAAAGCACACAAATAGATTGCTGACATCCTTAATGACACCTTCAGATGAAAAACTGAAGGAAACTGTCCCCTTTCTGGAAAATATCTCTGCTGCTGTAACACATTTGCAGGAATCCCTAGGAATCTCTCCTTTATGATCCAAGCTGTATGTGTTTTGTGGACGTCATATCCTAGGGGTGACAGTCCAGCACAACTGTACCAGTACTGATGTCCCGGCAGTTTGATCAAGTTGTATTGCAAATCACGTTAGTCAAGACATCTCCACACCACTCATGCATTCTTAAAGCAAATAGTTGTTTCCAAAGTACAGAAAATTATTTCAGTTCTTGCTAAATTACTGGTCCTTAATGCTGCAAACATTTTAAACAAAGTTGTGCTCTCAGTCTTTTGTTATATATGAAGTAAAAACACCTATGCAGCTACCCTTGTGTTTTGCCCCACTGCCTTTTCTTCTGTGAGAGGAACTGAAATGGAAGATGTGTTCTGATGTGGAACAGTTTGGGAAGCGGAAGAAGGGAGGTTGTGGAATCCCAATTACAGCCACGCAGACTGGATGGGAAAAAGTTTAGGGTGGTTTAAAGAAGAAAGTTTTACTCTGAAAAACGGTGGTGAGATCTTCCTCACTAAACACAGTGCACAAGCACATGCCTAACTTTAAGCCTCTGCTTAAAGGTCTTGCAATGCAGTATTGTACTTGTTTAAGACTCGTTGATTTTGCTGATTTGGTGCCCTGGGACTATCATTTTCTTCCACGTATATTCAAACCATAGGTTCCTAACTATGGTGCTACTATGATCACCTGAACAGAGAAGGTAGAGTAGAAGATTTACCTTGTGATAAATAAAAATCAGACTTGTTGCTCCTTTTGATTTTTTTTTTAATAGGAGTTATTGACTCTTGGAATAAGTCATTATTATTACCAGCATTTTGAAGGACAAATATAGCCTTAATGCAACCTGACAGCTTTAAGTATTCCCTCTGATAGGCAGATTCATCATTGCTGGCATGGCTAAATGCAAAGCATGTGTGCTCTCAGATTGCTACAGTGGCTCTGAAAAACATGCAAATTGTAATCTCAAGGCCAAAAATAAAACCTGAACGTTTTATTTTTAGTGCTTCTCTTAGCAGACATTTACTTTGTATTAAAAACTAATTAATTTCACACCACTTTCCTTTTCCTGAAAAAAAGCTCCAGTAATGTCTAATAGCTCGCCGTGTTCAGGGTGTACCTTTGAAACTGTAGACACAGGTAGCCACTTCTAGGGTTCAATATCGCAGCTATTGAAAGTACACAGCAAGAATGAAGATACAAGGAAAAAACACAGTATTTTGTTGAACCTAGACAAAGAGTTTGAGGGCAAGAATACTGTTTTCTGAAGTGGGATCTGAGGAATACATAAGGTAAAACCCTTACCTATTTTGAAAGTGCAGTGCAACTCTGCAGATCTGTAGGGCCATACTTCCAGTAAATTCCTGCTTGGTTCACATGCAGAGTCTGCATACGCAACTCTTGCAGCATCTGAAATCTTGGAGAAAAAATTAGGTACAGAATAAAATAACTGCCTGGAAGTGTCCCCAAGTGTATTATCTGCAACACTGCTCTATCATTTTTAAAAGGCATCTTAGTAAAGGAAAATTGAGGTGACCCAATAGCAATATAAAGATATGTTCACAGGAAGAAAATACCAAGTACTAATGGGATCTTTAATCTCCAAAGAAATAAATAACCAAAACCGGTAACTAAAAGCTGAATCTAGAGACAATCAAATGGAAAATCGGGCATGTTTTTAGTGGAGAGGGTGATTGATCATTTACACAAAAATATCAAAAGAAGCAGTGAGTTCTCTCTCTTTGTCTTCCTGTCAAGAGGTTTTTAGGAAGATGTCTTTAGTGTCCTGAAGCACCTTCACCGCGTTTGCCTACGGGAATGTATCGTTTTGATGTAGAGATGGTTGCATACCTACTGTGCTGGTTTTGTACTAATTAGAGACCAGCTGAAAGTGAATGAATTGTGCTCCTGCTGTCGCTCCATGTCATCGATTCATTACTAATTTACAGGGGAAAGTACTGTAGCAGATTAGATGCTCCCTCATAGCTCTATGATAGTTTTGCCCCCCTCACTACAACATGCTCATGGATCAAAAATTAAAGTTTTGAGTATGAAATATCAAAGCCAAGAGGGACATCTAATGATATTTCTCAATAGATCATGCTTTGGAATCAATTAGCAATGAGGATGGACATCAGAGGAATCATTTGTTAGCTGATGAAATGTTGATGATGGCTATTCCAATTGTATCTTCTGCTCTATTGCACACCTAGTTCTTTGACATAGTGTGGTCTCAGCTGCTGGAATTGGCTTTAATTTACTGTAAGCTGAGATGAGCTGTACCCATCATAGTGACAAAAGATGTACCTGAACTTTTTGATGAGGCTGCAGATCTTTAACACATCCCAGACTTGGGCATTTTTCCCCCTCACAGTTCAATGAACATCTACTTCGAGAGGCAGGGAGAGAGTGAATAGCTGTTTACAAAGATGTGAGCAAAGCTGTTTCCCTCAGGCCCACATACATTTAAAAATCCATTTTATCACATGCACTTATACTATCTGTTTCTAACAAAAACACTCTGTCTGCCTAGTGAATCTTACCACTTGCTAATTCTTCTATCGAAGTAGGAGATGAAAAAGGCTACTTATGGTTTTCTTACATTTATTGCTTTCCGTCCTGATACCTGGGGCTATATGTATATGTAGATAATTCTTCAGTCACAGAGAACTTGCAGGAATTAGGCGCCCCACTGGAACAGACTGTCGCTGATCTCATGAGTTAGAACCAGACAAAGTTGATCTGAGAGGGTTGCTACACCAACTCTGCCAGGGTAAACTTCGCCTACAACAAACAATCTCCTTCAAGCAGTTGCTGAGATGTGCAGCGTGGATTCTATTTAGTATGGTATTGCTTTGTGACCACATCCAGTTAAAGGAACAAGACCGACACGTCTTTTGTATCAGTGGCTATGTTTTTTCCCAATGGGTAACTGTTTTTCATTGGTGATGATTCAACTCATTAACTGAGCCTCCTGAACAAACTGTTTGTGTACATCGGATAAATCAGCTAATGGGCACAGACCATACTGCAGTATGGCTGTATTGCTTGTATATGAAAGAGAGAAGTAGTGAGCAGAATGGCACCAGTCTTTTCCTAACAGCACCTTGGGTAGCCATCCAGACATCCTTTCCTGTTAACGGAGTGAAGCTGGATAACTCCAAGGATGGCGAGAATCAAGGTTAAACTCTTCCCTCAGACACACTTACTCTCTGCCTCTTCCTTTGATGTTCACACTCTGTTGGAGCCTGGTGGACCCCAGGTTGTGTGTACTCTTTCTGAATAACCTCTCCTGACTCTTATCTTGTAATACTGTAGTGTATGTATGATGTAGAGGCATCATTACTGACATACATACAAATGTAGAAAGAGAAGATTCTTGAGATCTGAAAGCTGTTGCTGAAGTGGCCAGGGGTCATTCATCCCACTCACAAGCACTCTGGTGTTTCATTCCAGATGCAGATCATGGTCTTTGGCATATAATATCTACAGATTTAAAAAACCACTTTATTATACTTGTGGGTGATTTCAATATATTTCTCAGGTTGCATGCCTTGTGTGGAAGCAACTGCTCGATGTGCTAAGTGGAGATTGTTGTGCTTTCCAGACTGAAATGATTTGGACCTTATGAAAATCAAAACTACTTCTTGGTCTAAAGAAAATGTAAAGTTAAAACTTAATGAAATGCATTATAGATAATAACATATGTTGCCTTCTGTGAAATGGCTTATGATGACTTTTCTTCAAAGTGATGCATTGTGCAAATTATTCCCTTTGTTATGAAAAAAAAAATCAAGATACTGACTACCAGCAGATTTTGTGTGGCTGTTGAGTTCTTTTGAGGTGTAAGCTTCTCACAGAAAGTGGGAGAACTGGTAAGTCTGACTGAAATCTCGTAGGTAAAAGAATCACCTTCTGACCAAGGCAGCACGTTTCTCCCTTCAGAACAGTTTCACTGTTGCATTTCCATGGAGGACCATTTTTAGTGGAGTGGAAGATTAGCTTAGCCACAGGAGTGCATTTTATATAGGTGTTTCAAAGGCTCTTCTGTACTCTACCGTTTTGTGGAAGGAACTAATTCAAACTAGGTAGCTAAGCACCCCATTTCCTTGATGCTTTAGTTAGAAAGATAAATGGCCTTGAGGCTCTATGAAGAAGCTGTAAAACTGATGGATTTGCTGTTGTCTTTTTGTGAGTGGAAAGGTTGAGCATTGCTCGCTAGATACAGGCACCGTGCAGGGGTACTGTATGGCTCTGCCAGGGCTGTTCGCTCGTCCGTGCTGTCCCAGCCTGGGCTTGCTTGGCAGTGTTTCCAGTGTGCTTCATCTCTGACATGCAGTGCTCACTGTTCTCCTTGACTTCCACACAGTCCAGGCCTGGCATCTGTACCCTGAGCTGAAGTTTATAGATTAGCTAGTCCGTTATGGACAACTACAGCTTTGACTGTTCCAGTTCACAACCCCAGCTCCTGTAAGCACTTCTGTTGTGGCCTTCAGCATCTCTGCAGTCCTAGTCCAATGTGTTTTGCTGCTGAAAATCAAATGTGACTTACGTTCTGCTTTCATCATTCCCAACAATGGGTTTTTGCCCTGGTGTGCATAGTTGCAAAAAATTTGCTCCGAGCTAATCATGTGCTGAATGATTGGGAAAAGCCCCCAAGCTGCACTGTGGCACTTCTGAAAGAATTTTCTCAAGATCATTTAGTGGGTAAAGCTATTTACAATTTCACTTCACTCAGAAGTAATTACAGGAGGGAAAGAACCATAGATGGAGAAAAGACATCCATTATATTTATGTTAATGCATTATTATTTATTTGCTTATGCATGGAACCACTCTTTTAATAGGTTGTAGGACATTGTGAGTTCCCTGTTCTTGTTGCATTTAATAAAGCCCCTCGCAATCTCTGCAGTTCCTGCAACTGAATATTTTGAAGGCTATTATAAACACAGCTAATCCCCACTTGGAAAAAGTATCTCGCCATGCAAGTAAACAACTCTTGGGGGCAGGCAGTTGTACAAACTTTGGAATGGAGAGAAAGGATGCTGGTATCTGTGAGTTATGTGCAATGACTGCCAGCCTGAAACATTATTGATGTGGCCATTGTGCAGCGTTAGATCCTGATTGCACAGGCCCCAGCCAAACTTCACTTCACTCAACAGCCCCTGATAGCTGCGTATTGGATAATTGAATGACAGTAATGGAAGGAACCACAATTAAATTCCATTTTTTTTGACCTACTGATTGTTAACTGTCTGTATATCTCTGAGTGGAACACCACGATGCTTGGTTTTGTACTGATAAAGTGGGATATTTTGACTCCAAGTTGGATTCATAACTTGGGCACTTGAGTAAGGTAATGAACCTGAAAGGCTCTTTTAGTGGCATACAGACTTGTACAAATGTGATTTGCTTTACATACCTGAATTCTTCACATTGAATGGGTGGGATGAAACTTAACTTTACCAACCATACAGCAATTATACATGTAAGTAGTTATCTACAAATTTATTAACTGTAACCTGTTTGTTTATGCAAAAGCTACTGTCCTGATTTGACCCAATGCAGTATTCCATCCCATACACATCACGCTCAGTATAAAGCTGAGGGATCACAAGGGTCACTCCCTCTGCCTTCATGGCTGGGGCCTGTGGGCACTCATGGGCTCCAATGACCCTAAGCAGCCTCACCTGGTGCTTCTGCCCACACCCACCCAGGAGCCTATTTCAGCTCAGCATGGGGCTGCCAGGGAGGTCCTGGTGATGTGGCAGGATACTGCTTTCCACCTCTGCCCAGCTCCTTGCTCAAGCATTAGAGGAGGATGATTCTGCCTGAATATTTTGCCTTCAATACTGATCTGTGCATTCTTGTATCCAGTTCCTGTCTGCTGCTGAGTACAGTCTGGGATGTTCCTTGGCCATGCCCTGCAGCGTTCGGATGACGTATTCATCATCGGGGAGGGGTGGGTGGGGGGAGCTCAATATTGGTTTTGTATATATTTCATTATTATTCTTCCTATTATTATAATACATTGTTATTGTAGTTAGATTAAAACTGTTTTAACTTGTACAACCTGTAAGTCTCTTCCCCCCGTTTTGAGGAGGGAGGGGGTTAACAAAGAGCATTTGCTGTCTGTTTAATAGCCAGCCGGGCTTTAAACCGCGACAGCTACTCATTATTTATCTTGGTGTACAAAAGCAATACTGGATGTAAGAGTTGCATAGCAGCAGTGCTTGAAAGGTATGATTATTAGGAGGGTACTTAGAAGATGGCATAAGCTATATTCTTTAGGGTGTTTCTCTTGGGATGGATGAACCTTGTACTGGATAGTCATTTTCACACAGGAGTGAAAGCACCAATGTTAAAAATTATTTAACTTGTTTGAATTGTACATAGGAAGTTATGTTCAGATCTGGAACTCAGTTTGAGTTATTTAGGTCTAAAAGTTTACCTCTGTATCTAGCTGAGCTGATAGTGTCTGAACTGTGTCTTTTAGGTTTTAGTCATATTATTTCACATGCTGTTTTATACGTTATTTATTACAAAGATTCTAAAACATTTTGAAGATGTATTATCTTTTGGGACATCTCTTCACTGATTCTCAACCCACAACATCCTAGCAACAGCAATATCAATAGCTTGTAAGGAAAAGTGAGATTAGGAATGTGTACAGTTGTATCTTTCTTTTTAATGCAATTCTGTCATTGGAAATACCGAGACAGAGGGAGAACTTTGTGACGAACCGTTCTTCCCAGACAGCCAAGAAATGTCTTATGTACCCTTTGTGCTCTACAGACCACAACTAGGGCACTTCCGCTTTGTGCCACAAATCTATTTTCTTTTTAGCTTTTTATGAAGATGACTTTGCTTTTACATTAATAATATGCTGTCAGCATTATAGCAAGGGCCTTGCATGAAAAAATGCCTTCTCTTATACTATGGCACACTGTAGTCCTTAACTCTTACATATGCTTAAAACTACAGTGAGTGAAACTGTGTCAGTCCACAAATGCAGAACAAAATCCAAATTCTGGTGTGGGCTGACGTTGACATCATGGGATTTTTACTGTGTTTAATTGTATTTCCAAAACTGTGGTTCGCTTGAGTATTCTAGATTCTGCATTATACTAAAGTATATACCACACGATGGTCACTTGAAAGTCCCCACAATAACTTTAAGGTTAGAATGCAAGAGGTTCTGCTCCAAAAAACCACGGTCATCTGCTACATGAGCTAAAGGAGAATCTTTGTCGGTGTTAACTAGCTCTAATACACAGCTGGATGTTCCTCGTAATATCCAGTCAGTCAGATGTAAATATAAAAATTAACGTATTATAATAATAAGAAAAAGTATAAAACCAGTGTATAAATATAGTTGTCTTTTTCCTGAAGTACATTCCCGTGTCTCAAAAATCTTCGAAGATCAGAGGTTTTATTTACATCTTTGAATTTAAATCATCAGTGGAATTTTCTTCCGTAAATTGTTCTAATGACTCTTTCAGTCCATTTATACTTGTGGTATCCTGCAAAATGGGTATGAACTGTAATTATGAATTATGTGGAAAAAGCCTTTCCTTTTATTTTTCATAAAGCCTTGGCTTGCTGATCTGGTGTCTCTTCCTTATTGTGAAATAGTGACTAATTATTCTGTATTCATCTTCTATGTGCCTTTCATGGCTTTGTGTATTTCTCATCTCTTCCTAATCGTGTCTTCCAAGCTGAAGAATCTCAGTCTCTTTGCACGTAAACCTTCCTCATTTTGTTGTTTTCTGTACCTTCTCCAGTTCTGTTGTTTCTTTCTGAGGTGGGTATGACTTCTACTAGGATCATTTTCCCTCTGCAGAAAGCACTAGTAAGTGTGTTTGAAATATATGCAGCTCAATTTGCAGCTTATCAGCAAAAGGCAGCTAGTTTCGAGCACCGGTGATTATCCTCTATTGCTCAAAGGTGTACCTGAAGCACACCTCTGTGCACACCTGATGGGCATTGATAGAGACCCCAGCTTGCACATTGATATGCACAAACTGCAGTCTGTCATGGCAGACTCTACTGCAGGTTCCACGATGCAATATAGAAAAACTTATCCGTATCCCACTGCCCTCATTCAAGACCTTTGGATTTGAGAGGAATTTGAATTATGCCATAGCAGAGATTGAACTGGACCTTGGTAGGTTTTTTCCCCTCTTCCCTTGTTGGCATACCACCGTAGGCCTTTCCATAGGTTAAAGGAAAAACAGGGAAAGTTTCCTAGAGCTTCACCAACTCTATTCCCTATTCTGTCTCAGTACTTCTAAGATGGTGCAAGGATTTGAAAGCCCTGGAGGTTTTCTAGAACAGCTGGACTGGAATTTGGGAATGGAGCTTTCACTTTTTCCTAATACATGTAGTGTTATGGAAGCTATACATATGTTCACAGAAGAAATGAATAGTCTAAGATTTGAATATTCTTGCCTCCTATGTGTGGACTAAGCCCTTCTTTTTTCCTAATCACATGATAGTACTTGGGCTCTCATGTTAAAAATATTGTCTCAACTATAAATCATCTTAGAAAAATGGAAGGAATACAGGGAAATGAAATGGCACTTCTCCAAATACCCATAGGAAATAAGAAATCACTACTTAGTGTTTGAGATTGAGGGGTAAGGAACTGAAAAGATAAAGAAAACAAACCCAAAGATTCTGTAGCATTCTAGTGCGCACTTAATGTGGTGCCTTGATTTGTTACCTAAAGTTAGATAACTGCATATTTTTAGGGAATAACTCTTTTATAATAACATTAGCCTCAGTGGTAGAATCATGTGGAGTAACTTGTGTAATATTTTGACCTACTTTCATAAGTGAAAATGCCAAGTACATGTATTCACTTACAGAGTATTTTTCCCGTATGTCACACTGGCACAACTGTTCTGTTGCATGTGCTTTAAAATTCTAATTAAAAGTATATTGACATCAAGTATCTTAGCGTTCCTCCTGTGGGTGCAAGTCACCTTCAGGGAAACCAAAAGTGGTGTTATTCTAGCAGAGCATAAGAGGGACTGACTAGTAAGAAAGCAGCATGCACAGCCATTTCACCAGACTCTGAAAGTTGTCCCACCCTTACAGGAGTCACAGACAGTATCTAATACTCTGTTTAGAATCAATAGAATGTTGTAAATGGTCTTCTTGTTTCACATCAAAGGAGAGGCAAGGCTGTGTGTGTTTCTGTGCGAGACTGTACAGCTGACTGCTTGCTGAGCAGAAAACACTCGTGTCTCTTCAGGTTTTACCTAGTCTCGTTTATAATAAATGGTAAATGGTTTACAGAGAGTTCATATGTGATGAATAAGCATCACGAGGAAATATTGCTGTTAGTCACAACACATCAGGGAAAGATATTTTATTGTGGTTATGAGCCATGGCTATTAAAACCTATCATCCAATGAACTTCAGTATACTCTGTGATACTTGCTTGGCTGCTTACGACAACATTGTTTAAGCACTAATTATTTACAATTGAAATAACAGTATAAAGTGTGATTCTACAACTGATGAGAGCAGGAAAATATTTCTCAAGAGACAGGCCAAAAGCATACCTAAGTCTCATATGCTGACTATCCATCAATCTTAAATTTTACATCATCACTCAACAAAGGTTCCAGCAGCTAGTGTCTAGCAAGTCATGCTGTGATGACAGTCTTCTGGTTTTCATAACCAGAAAAGCATGAAAGAGTTAAAAGATGAGTAGAAGAATTGTAGAAAGATGGTATGGTCTGCTAATTCTCCTAGGAATTATTGGAGAAGCTAATAGTGAAATGTGATTTTGAGTTGTGAAAAGATTGGATTATAAACCAGAAAGTCTTTGTGCAGAGTAAAAGCTCATCTGGGCCCATAATAATTTACACTAGTTTCCTACCATTAACATTGTCTTGTGTATTTGAAGGTACAAGAATGAGTAGGAATGCTAAGAAGTAGTATCAAGAAACTGCACAGTCTCTGAGACGCTCTTGCTATGTGCAGTCCCTTGAGATTTGGATTAGAAAGAGGAATTCTCCACTTTATAAGGAGTGATGCTTGAAGAAATCCTGCCCGCAACATCAATCTGTTTGTATCTGTTGCTCTGCTTTTTTAAGACATCCAGTGATATGATATGTAGAATGGATTGTATTCCTGTTTAGAATAGGAAAACATTTAATTTATTAAAGTGAAGCTGATGAGGAATGAGGACCTAGTCAGAGGTTCTTACTTGCAATTCAGCTCCTGAATTTTGTTTTACATCTAACACTTCTGACAGCCTTATAGTAAATAAACCTATCAGTTTTCTTTGAAATATGTCAGCCAGCATTGTGCAAGTAGGTGAAAGCACAGCTCATGGAAATAATGGGACTTGCCCCAGGGAACAAACAGTAAGTTGATAATAAAGATATCCTGGTTCCTAGTGTACTACTTACATTAACCATGGGAGGAAAAAAAAAAAATCAAGGAACTAACAAAGAACTAAAACCATTCAATAAAAAATATCGTACAAGAAATAAAGATAATTATTATCATAGTGTTAACTACAGAGCGTGGAATTCACTAGCAAATCAAAGTGGTCATTTACAGAAAACTATACTGATATTTCTCAAAATTATCCCAAATTTATAACTGTTCAGCGCTGGTGTAACTCAAGAAATGGTATTTCAGGAAATAAACCTGAAATATAAAAATGGAAGACCCCACAAATATTAGAATGTAAATTAGAGATAAGAAAGACCTAATAAGCCATGTCAAGTGTGGTATGTGAGTACATGTGGTGCGAATGATGATTCCATGTGGTACTTCCCATATGGAAAAGTCCTGTGTAGTGTTTATTGTAAATTCAGAATTATGATCTTTCTCTAGGGGTTTTAAGACCATTGGTAGGACCCTGCTTCGAAGGCTGTAGCTCTTCAGGAGACTTTAAGAGGAATTTCTGAAGCTCTTGGTGAATTTTGTTTAGTCACGCTACTTTCTACAGGATTCTTATCCATTACGGTTAAAATGACCAACGGGCTAAGGCATCTACCATCTTTCCCCTGAGAGACAATTTCAGAGCCACATAGAGCTCACTATCAAGAAGTTTTTTTGCTAATGATCTTTAATTTTCCTTTTATTACTCCCCTAGAATTTTTCACAAACAAATAAAACTCTGTAATTAACCGTGTTTCCTTCAGTGTGGAAATGTTGGCCATAGATTAGATCTCTTGCTGTCAACAGCAGGTTTTTATTCTCCTAGGAGCAAACAACAAGGCACTTCTCATTAGACACAATTTGCAGGCCTCAGAAGGCTTGATTACCAAAATTTGCACAAACCTGCCTCTCTGTTCCTAGAGTATAAAAAGGGCTAAGATTGGGCCAGAGCGCTGGTGTTTAAAACTGTAGCTCAGTGTCTTCGCAGACATAGGTCAGCAAGCAGAAATCTTGTTTTAATGCTGATTCCCAGAACATAATCAGTACCCGACTATTAAGAGGCAAAGAAGGTGCTTTGATTCCGCCATATGCTTGTGCTGCTCTTCTGATTGCTGTAAGGGAGCTGCAACAAGGATGATCTTTTCAGTCTAACATGATTTTTAAAATGTCTGTTGCCCATATTCTGATAAGGAAGGTATCCTGGCACAGGTTTATCTGTGCTGATAGTGGGCCCTGTGGCTGTAGGGAAGTGCTGATACCATATTTCAGCATCTCTCATCTCAACATCTACTCTTTAGCAGATTAAAAAGAATAATGGATACTTGAGGTGCTGTATTGTAGTGAATTGTCAACGGTCAGAATGGGGAATTCTAATGGGGATCATATGTCTTGTCTTATATATCATCTTGCAGTAAACATGTATTATCTTTTCTCCTTCCTTCTCTCTCTCAATTTTTTTTCTTGCAGACTTGCTTTGACATGTTTTCTTCTCTCCTCGGTCCATTTTTCACTCTTCTCATGCCACCTTTGACATTTTCCCTTTTCTTCTCACACATGCTCATTTATTTTTCCTTTTTCTTTCTCTTCTGTTTTCATATCTTTTTCTCCATAATTGTGGACCAGCCAGGCAAAAATACGCTCCATGCTTCAGACAGTTTGGAAAGGCAAATCTGGAAATATTCACTGTGGGATGAAATTGTGCAGGGATTTTGTGGAATCGGGAGAAATATCGATGAGAAAGTGTGGAGTTGCGTCT
Organism: Steatornis caripensis; assembly: GCA_013398225.1. Lineage (NCBI taxonomy): Eukaryota > Metazoa > Chordata > Aves > Caprimulgiformes > Steatornithidae > Steatornis > Steatornis caripensis. Next base: position 300,017 of record VZSC01015863.1, read on the forward strand.
TGTGCTTCGAGTTTATGGCTGTATGTGGTATGTCTGTGTCCTGAAAGTGGGGTTAAGTCCACTAAATCCTGCACTATGTTGTTAACAGTGGGGCCACAGAGTAGCTTCTGGAACTGTAGATTTCTGATCCATAGTTGGTATAATCACGGCATATTGAAAGACGTGTTCCCACATATGAGATACAAAAAGAGTAGTTTGTGATTTTTTTTTTTTCTGATGAAATGCAAGGATTTGAAGAGGTGACTCGTACTTTCCTGAGAGCACACTACGAGTAGATGTGAATAGCTGTGCAGTTTGTATTCTGACTGGTAGATTTTATTTGCAGAGCCTGGCAATTTATCAATCTAATTCTAGTTAATTGATATATGGCTATTCTGTGTATAGTACATACATCTGGGTTTATCTGTTATACCCATCATGACTATGTATGGGCACTTTATATAGATACATCTTACAGTTATGCTCAATAAATGAGAGGAGGGGAAGTTGCTTTGGCTAGACTTGAATTTTCCTTATGTTGTCAGTGAAAAAGGCTTATGATGAGTCCAGGGTGAAAATAAAATTAACATAATGTTCTCACTGCAGTCGTTGGCAATAGACATCACACGAAAACGGAGCAGTAATGAAATAAAATCCACAGTAAAAAATATAGAATAGTAATTGATTATAACCTAGAAACATGATTTGCCTTTATTCTGGGGCATTTTTGTGAAGTGATGGTGGTGTAAAAGACATACAGAAGCAATACAGAAGTGCTTCAAAAAATGCCTGTGTAAGGATCCCTTACATCGAACATCTAATGTGGCCTTAGTACAAGTAAGAACGAGGTACTCCATATATCTAGAGTGATTTATAGTGAGAGATGCATAGGTCTGCAGCTTGATGAATGCACCAGTAAAGACACAACCGATAATGGTTACCCAGTAATGTGCCTTTTCAGGCCCATGCACTACAACTTCTTTGATGCTGGAAGCAAAATATCTGCATGCTGCTATTTTTCGCTGCTTTGGAAAAAATACTTGAAAGAATCTTAACAGCGTGTCATCTTCTGTAAATCAAAAGCAATATAAAATTTCTACCTTGCTTTTCTCCAATGTCTCCACTTGGTGCTTTACGTTTGTTCGAGTCTCTGTAGGGTTGCATTGGGCATTCTCATGCCATCTGACTGCTTTCTTTCCTCCTCTTCGGTAATCATTTCCTTCTGTCATGTGCCAACTATGCAGGTTTTGTAAACGTGAGTGGAAAACCACCATATATTTGTGTTGTTTATTCCAGCTCTCTCCCTGTCTTGCTCTTCTTGATTTCCCTGCTCCTGGAGTCATATGGATCTTACCCGTGACCCTATTCTGCATTAGTAACTTGCAAGATTGTTAATATTGTCCGAACTTTCTGGAAAGCTTGATCTCAGTGAGACACTGAGCGAGCCCCACTCTCTCTGGTAACAGTCCATCTGCTGAAGTCCTCTGATGCAGGACTGCTTCGGAGTCCCTTCTCACACAGACTTTTTCATCTGCCTAACTCCCGTGCAGGCAGGGGGGATAGTATTTCCTGGCACTGTTCTAAGCAGAAGAATGCTCCTGCTTTTATTTAGCTTTTCATATGGTGCCTAGCATTCTAGTGTGCTTGATGTAAACAATACTGTATACATGTTTATCAGCAGTACAGCTCGAGAGCAGCTTTGGTCCTGTAGTCACAACTGTGGTGTTAGAGCCAAAGCACTCAGTAATATTCTGGTTAGCCATGCCTGGTTAGCAGCTGCACTTGTGTTTAATGAAGGTAGCTAAGGACCACAGGAAACTCTGTTTTCTCTCTTGCTGAATGTCATTTAGCTAGAACTCAGCAAAAGCTAAACGACATACAATCTCTAGAATACTTTGTACGTATCTGACTATGCAAAATTAGGTTGTGTTCTATGACAATAAATGAAGAAAGGACTATGCTGGACTCTTAAAATGTTTTTTCAACTGTTTCTAGAGATTTTTCTGTAGAAATTCTGGTCTATGGTGCCTTTGATCTGCTTGCATTGGGGTATTTTGATTCTGTGGTGTTTAGGATGACCTGCCTTCCAAACCTGAAGAGGATAATTTTTGTTGTTTATTTCATTATCTAGCAAGGCTGCTTGTAGAAATGAAGTGAGTGTACCCAGGCAGGTAGGAAAGATCACACTGAGGTGAGAATCTCCTCCTTTTACTGCTCCAGGAGGTGCTTCAAGATGTAATTGGAGTGTTCTTAATGCAGTAGAAAAGCATAGCCTCCAAGCAAGCAAAGTGATTACCTGTTCTTAAAAACTTTTCCTGTTATTTTGTCTTGTTGAACTTTCCTTAAGGCTTTTTGAACGGTAGTTACTGCATGCAAAATTTAGCTAGTTGGGTAAAGTTTCCAGGGTTATGCTTTATATGACTTTAAAAGTCAAGTCCGGCAACTGTGATGAAACCAAACAAGCAAATACAGCCATACGTCTCTCCATCTTCTCTCTGCCAAATGGATTTCTGTCTGTCTAATTTTCACTTCCATGTGATGTTATTGAGCTACCTGGTTTTGCTGGAGCTGGGACTGCGCCCTCAGCATCTACTGCTGATCAACCCTGCATTTCCCGGCCACTTCAATGCATCATTTAGATTAAGATCTCCGTCCAATATGCCTCTTGAAACACCCACTGGAACTAATTTGGATCTAAGGACTTACTAAGATGATAAACCACAGACAGGTAGTCTAAACGCTAGGATGTAGTTGAGACTTCAACTTACAAGTTGAATTCATCAGAGTTTTTGTTTTATGTTTCATTCAAAATGGACCACTCCAGCAGCACTGTGCCACCAGTGAAGGAATAGTATAAAAAGAGAAAAGTCCTTTTTTACTGACACTTTTGGTAGTGCAGACATTGACTAATTATTGATTCGATGAGTGAGAACTCCGAGAAATCACTCAACAGCTAATTTCTCATGTGACCTGTCTTCCAAATGCCTACCGGACCAAATTCAGACCTTTTTTAACTTGTGAGGTCACAGAATCTCAGGATAAACAGCAGCCTTAAGGCATCACCTCATCTGTTGTGCATCAAGGCAGGATAAACTATACCTGTGTCATTCTGGATGGGTGATGATCTAGGCTGTTTGTAGAGACTTCCAGTGATAGAGACTCAACAACCTCCTCAAGCAGTCTATGCCAGGGCTCCAGTATTTTAAGTAATGGAAAGCCTTTCCCTATATCTAACTTGGATCTCCTTTGCTGCAGCTTAAGTCTGTTATTTCTTGCTTTATCTACCCTGGATGAGGAGAACGGCTTATTCCCTTCTTTGCAGCAGCCTTCAGGTACTTGACTATTATCATGTCTCCCCAGTGTTTGTTCCCAGATAGGTGACAGCAAACAAAAGGGTATATGGAAAAAAGCAGGGTTGGTAAAAGCAGAAAGATGAACAGCTCTTAGTCATCATAATCCTAAAGATAGTATTTAGATTCTTTAATGGTCTAGGCCTATTTGGTTTGCCCACTTTAATGTCTTTTTATAACAAAAAGGAATCTGGGCTCAGATTTTGTTTATAGATAGAAAATTTAACCTATGTTTGTTTTCACCTCTCTGGTCTCCAGACCACCCAAATTAATTTCTACAGTTTGTTTTTTCTTCTGCCACATAAGGACAGATTAGGAAGAAGATGTATGCGGGGGGAGACAGGGGAAAAAAAAAAGATATTAAGCTTGTCTTTTTTATTTTTCTGGGTTTTTTTTGTGCAGAAGATTGCCCAACAGTAATACTTGGTGTAATTAGGGAAGAGCATGTCTATGCTGCATGGATTAGACTGATCCATGATGCTTTTATCAGTAACTTCAATTTTGTCATTGGCACCCTTGTAAGCTAAATCAGTGAGAAAAATATAATAGAGAGCAAGAGAGAGAGAGACAGCTAGAAGCAATCCAGCTAATGGGAAGTGTACTGAGTAAAATGTTCTGCTTTTGAAGTATGCTGACATCTCAATTTTTTTCCCCCTTTAATCCAAACTTGTTTATCTGCTGAAGTAAACAGGAGCTCAGAAACAGGTTTTGCCTTTCTCTTAACCTCCTCTAACCCAGCCAACTAAGCAACGATTTTAGTGGAAATCTGTAACAGGCTTGCTGTGCTATTCCCCTTACCCTGATCTAAGCTTTTTTTCTTTTCTCTCTCCACACATAAGGTGTGTTTTCTTCCCTTTTTCTTCCTTCTTAGGTATGTACTTTGCAACTCCTTGTAGCTTAGTCCAACAATAAAGAGGTTAATTAGCTTGCAAGCACTTGGCTGTGCAGTAGTTCATATGTCTGTTGTGTTCCTACTGGGCAGGACAAATAAAGTATTAAATCATAATTGCTAGTAGAATTATTAACAAAGTGCTATTTATACAAGGGATCTGCTGCTATTGTGATCAAAGGAGAAGCACAAAAGATGTCCGGAAGCATATGCAGTTTTTTTGGTACAGTCTTAAATTTTTGAGCACTTGGAAATTCTCCTTGGAACTCGATAATGACTAAAGAAATCCACTAGAAATACCTTAGTTTTTTAATGTGCATCATGGTGGTTTGATCTTTCCTCATCTTGTTCCTATGACTTTACTCTGTTGGCTTAAGTGTATCCTTTAGGGTTCATTTGATCATAACTTCACATTTCCTAGTTTAAGCTCCAGAATTGTTTGCATCCTGCTTTACTGCTGAACAAATTGCACAGAAAGGAAGCAAGTCTCTCCTGGATGGGACTATTGATGCTACCTCCATGTATAATAACATGGTGACACCAGAAAGTGGGGTGCTTGTCAACCTTAGCTGAAGAAGTCTGGGAAGGGATTGTTGTTTCTGGGTTAGTTTTGTTCCTGGGGAAGCAAAAATTGCATGTTTAAGCAGGTGAGAGAAGGGTTAGGAAGAGTCATACGGAGAGAGCCTCTTCCTGTGCTGTTCACTGAATGCATCTACTTTCAGTCTCTAAATAACAAAAGGTCAGCGCTGGGCTCTTTGATGTTCTGGAAAATCATCCCACTTCCCATGTATGGGGAAAGAAAATACCAGAAATGGTATCTTACTGCACCAGCTCTGGATAATGTATTGAAGTATATGAAAAAGGTAACGAATACTGCGTCTGCTCCAGAATTAAAGACAGAAGCAGGTCTGTGAATTAGTTACTATTTATAGATAACATTTTAGAGTCAGACTGTTGCAGTGAAGTTATATTTCTGATCTTTTAGTCTTACACAGAGAGTTTGCATTTATTCTTTATTTTCACTGAATCTGGGGAAAAAGGTCTAAGGAGTTCAGAGTTTGGCTTCTGTTCACAAACAGAGCATATCATTTTATACTTCAGACTACCTGGGGAGAAGGGTTGGAGTTGGTGTCTCTATGCTCTTTTTGATTTAATTACTTAAGTCTGAGTTTCTCTTCTGCCAGCATTAGTGGTGTTTCAAATCAAACCGATGTGTTCAAACCTTTTAATGGGAGGTGGAAGGAATTTAGTCTCTGTCAACTCTTGTGGAGTCAAGATTGCTCCTTCAGTGGCAGTTGGGATAAGTAAGCATAAAGGTGCCATAGGTAGGAAAATGGACAATTGGTGGTCTTTGATCTCTAAGCAGAGCATTCTTAGCTGGGGGCACGGAAGATGTTTTCATTAGATGCTGCTGCATTAACGCATGAAGAATAATTAACCGGTGGGAAATACAGGAGGAGGGCAAATAGAAATAATTTTTATTTTTCATTGGAATTTTATTTTGACAGACATCTCCTGGGCATGTATCTTGCTGATGGTTGTCGTTTTTTAATATCAACAAAAGTTGATATTGAGACCTGACAGACAAGGACACATTTCTAGTTGTTAAAAAAAAACCCCCAAACTTAAAGCATATAGAATGAAATGTTTCATTAAATCTTGCCAGAACCTGGTGAAACAAATTGCAAAGAGGTCCTCAGTGCTGTTTTCTGCTCACTCTGACTGAGTCTCGATGGTGCAATGTAATGATCTGCCGTGTGTAGACCTCTGTGGCTGCCTGCAAGAAAATAAGCAATATATCGCAGCAAAATGCACTGAGCAATAATGATGTGCTCTGTTTATATAAACTTACTGGCCCCACTCAGCAAATGTCTTGAAGTTGTTCAGTATTTGGGAAGAAAAAAATCACAGATGCAGCCTGTTAAAGGCTAAGGAGCAGCTTCATTATTTCCTCCAGCTGGGACTCAATGGCCAGCTGACTCTGGATGCTGTAGAAGAGGGTAGCCTGGGCAGAGTGGGAAACCATGAACCTGTGTAGCAGGGAGAAGCATGGACTGTGAAGCTGGAAAGATACTTGGGATATTGGTGAGTGGTGAGAAGGCTTAGTTATTTAAGGCAAGAAACTTGAGGAGAGAAGAGACTTTGGCATTTTCTACCTTTTAGAAGAGGAGAAATGATGGTGGTGACCATTAGCATAGTGGCTTCTGACATCTGGAAGATCTGAGGTTCAGCTGCCTAGTTGCCTCATCTTTGAGCTATAGTATTGAAGTAAACCTTGATTAAGGATGGTCCTAGCAAAAAGGTCTATGAATGATAAAAGGACTATTAAGCTAAGCCTGGCCAGTTGTAACAGGGAGGGGAACGATGAAATAAAATGCCTTTCTCCTCAGAGGGCAAGGATAAGAAAATAGGTGTTGTATGGTAGCTTGATATCATAAGCTGCTACAAGCAGAGCATTCTAGGTGTGGAGAGCTGTGGAAAAGAGGGCTTTTCTGGGTACTGTGGGCACTGCAACCTGCAAAGTAGGCTCTGAATTTAATGCTGGGCTGCTGGCACTGACTAGTGTCTAGGTTAGCATGGAGATTTTTTTAGCTTTCCTCACCAAAATTTAGACAGGACAGCATTGTGTTCTTGCTTCCTGGAGTAGGAAGGCTATGATGTATTTCTAACCTTGCCTATCCCCCACCCTAAGTGACTGTTTGCCTTTGCTGATTGTTGTAACTTGACTAACTAGCCGAATACTGGAAAGAGTTTGCATTTTGAATGCTACGACAGGGTTCTTGCTGCATTGTNCAGCATTGTGTTCTTGCTTCTTGGAGTAGGAAGGCTATGATGTATTTCTAACCTTGCCTATCCCCCACCCTAAGTGACTGTTTGCCTTTGCTGATTGTTGTAACTTGACTAACTAGCTGAATACTGGAAAGAGTTTGCATTTTGAATGCTACGACAGGGTTCTTGCTGCATTGTTAGATGTTAGCTCAGCTTTTTGCTTTCCTTCGTTGGGGTAAGTGTATATGAAGAAGGGAGAGACACGCTAGAGTTCATTCACCTCTGTGCCATCGAAACCAGAAGTCAAGTAATAGGTTAAATGGAGTAGAGGCCATTCACAGAAGGTTAAGATGCATTAGGGTGTTAAAATCCAGGTTGAATGTTTCTTCTTCTTCTGCAGACAAAAAAAGCTTCAGAATGCTTGAAATACAGATATTTATATGCCATAAAATAGCACTTCTGTGGGAGAAGAGGAGAACAACCTGTCCATTTCTCCTCATCTCTACTTTATCATAAATGAAATGAGTTATGAGTTAATCTTGGTAAAATAAGTGCCTGTACTGTGTATGAATGGAAACCTCAATGCCAGGTAACTTGCCTCTGGACACTAGTCTTCTGCCTTTGGTGTCTGTAGTTTGGCTCCTAGAGCCGGTCTACATCAAGGGTGGGCCGACTTCCACACTGGCATGACTGTTGCAGCTCAGCTGCTGGAAGTCAGGCAACAGCTGCTTCTCAGGGGCTCAGCCTGGTTCTTGCATTCTGATAATAACTGGTGCTAATTCTCATCAACTCTAATAACTTTTTTTCTAATCTGTGTAAGATTCTCAGAAGATCCCACAGTATACCTGTAATTCTGCTTATAGGGATTGTTGCCAGCAGCTATCAGGGTATTTTCTGCTGGGCCGCTTCTAACAATAACCTCTGAACAATTCATGGTAGTGGAAAGGATGACAAACTGAGGAAAAAAACTCAAATTATTTGTTAAACATCATAGCAAGAGATGCCAAGAAGCTACTTAGTACTGCACATTACTTCTTCATCATTTGATTATTTTACTGTTTCATTTCTATTTACATACCCCGTTGATTCTTTTGCATCTGGGTTTTGCACAATTCTTCCAGTAACATACGGTTCAGTGACTATAATTACAGGATTGTTAAAGTTCACATTCATTCCACTATTCATCTTGTTATCTCTCATAATGGAAGGTTGAAATAAATGCACATAATTACATGGTTGGTCCTAAATTATTTTTGTATTGCTGTCACTAGGACACATTTGAAAAGCAAAACTTAGTTTTGGTGTGTTTGTGGTGGGGTCCTCTGGCAAAATAAAAACAAGACCTGCTGCTGAACCCATCTGCTTTGGTGTTCTGGTGTCTCCGTCTCCTTCCCATTGAAACCCATGCGTTTTACACAATTTCAGAATAGGAATGGATAGTTTACACTGATGAAATGCCTACTTAGTGAGTTCTAAGCAAAGGTTTTGGGACCAGGTATGTGCAGGGGCAGTTCATATGCAAATGACAGCTCTGTGTAAATGCTGGAGATGAAACAGCTGTAGGGTTTTCACAGAATGGTACGGATTGGAAGGGACCTCTGGAGATCTAGTCCAATCACCCTGCTAATGCAGGTGCCCGTAGAGCAGGTTGCACAGGAACACTTCCAGGCGGGTTTTGAATATCTCCAGAGAAGGAGATTCCACAGCCTCCCTGGGCAGCCTGTGCCAGTGCTCTGTCACCCTCACAGTAAACAAGTTCCTCCTCATGTTCAGGTGGAACTTCCTGTGTTCCAGTTTGTGCCCATTGCCCCTTGTCCTGTCGCTGGGCACCACTGAAAAGAGTCTGGACCCATCCTCTTGACACCTGCCCTTT
>VZSC01015863.1:309433-329312 GCA_013398225.1 Steatornis caripensis
CCAGCAGGTGAGCCCCCAGCCTGTACTGGTGTATGGGGTTGTTCCTCCCCAGGTGCAGGGCCCTACACTTGTCCTTGTTGAACTTCGCCAGGTTTTCTTACCTTAAAAAAAAAAAAAAAAAAAAAGTTCTCTGTCCTGATGCCACAAGGTTGAGAATGAAGAAACCATGAGTAAAGAGGACTCTCTATGTAAATTCTGTGCACATTCTGTTATTCTTTATCTAAGGTTCTGTACCTTATTGTGTATTTTACACAGTGCTTGTACTTGCTATACTTGGGCTCACTGCCCAGGATCAGGTCAAAAGTGTATTTCTGTGCTGATCAACTATGGGGTCGGTAGTAGTTTTATTTGAGTGGGAGAACAGGAAGGAGAGCGGGATAGAAATAAAGTTGGTATTCTACCAGTTTCATTTAGCTTTAAAGTTACTTCATAAAATGCTTGGGGTTTTTTTGTTGAAATGGTCTTGAAAGCTTGCTCTGACTCCCCTCATCAGTCTCTTGACCCTTTTGGAAGATGTAAAAAAGCTTTCTTTAGCTTGGATTCAAGCCTGTGGTGAGATACCTAAGATGATGTAGTCTGTGGTCAGTGTAAAAGGAACAGTCTGTCTGAAGCTGAGGTCTCTATAGTTAGAATAGCTTGTGCGTGTATGTGTATGTATTTTAATTGGAGACTGGATGAGTTTTGTGTAACTTGTCTTCTGATATCAGCTAAAGTGTACTGGTTGACAGAAATATGTAATAATCTCCTGGCCTAGCTATGGTTTTCCTAATCCCTCAGGTAGAGGTGGAAAAACTTTCGGCATATGGGTCTAACTTAATGTGTAGCCCCTCTATAGGGTTTTAATATGAGAATGCCCCCGAAGCTATGAGAATTTACTTGCATCCTGATGTTCCAAAAGGATAATGTTTGAAGTGAGTGCTGAGCAGGAAAAGGTACGCCAGCCTTTCTTTAAAGCTACTTATGATCTGTTTGAGTATCACATTTGTGCAACGGAGATCTTAAAACGTCTTTCAAGAAGCAATGTGCTCTGACTGCAGGAACAAAACCCTTGTGCTTTTTTAACAATACTTAGTATTCAAGTTTATCTACTTGCAAACACTTATGAGCCACTAAATGGGCAGAGACTAATAGTATTCAGAGAAGAACTAAGGATATTAATAGGTAATTTGTAAGCTGAGAGAAGTCCTGCATGAAGTCAATAAGAAAACAATATCCCTTGACGAATCATAGCAGTAATGCGTGGTGAATGTTGCAGGAATTGGTCTGAAAGGAGACCATGGCCAAGCATCTGCTGAACACGTGCAAGTAATGTATAGATTGGTGAACTGGCAAACTCATGGCAGAACTTGGAAGTTTTCATTATGAACCTTTCTACTGAAAAATAATTCAAGTAAGTCAATGACCTTTGCACTACATGGTCAAAAAGGACAAGGTCAATGGCTAGCTTAGTGTTCACCTAGTCCTTAAAACAAGGACTACATTGAGGTGATGCGTTGTCTTGACTGTGGAAAGACCGTGGAAGTTTCTTAGTAGTGAGAGGTGTTTCCTACCCCCAGAGGAAGGTGGACTAGCTGGACGTTAGGGTGGCAGGCACTTGGTTCAGCAGTGAATGTGTAATTACTCTGCTCTAAGATTGCTTCCTTTGTTTGAAACCATTCCTATCACTTGTGGTTCAAACCCCTAGCTCTGATTTATCAATCCTAATTATTAAGGGCTGCTGCTGATTGCCTTACAAGCTGCTGTGAAAGGACGTGGAAAAGCTGAGCTGGGCTCAGACCCATAGATGAAATTACCCCTGTCTCCTGCACATTAAGTACAAGGTAGCCTGCTGCTTTTGTGTGTATGGACTGAGGAAATGTGAGGGGGCAAATGTGGGAGGAATCCTATAGCAGGCAGCTTACTGCTTCCGGAGACTGTTGCTGTGGGTGACCTCTGTGCATTGCTCCTTACCAAGATAGAACCTGAAACCCAAGTCTCGTCTGGTGTGGAGCTGGGGGTCTTTGTCAGCTGGAGGCCATAAACTGTGGTTTTCCTCCCCCACGAACGAGATTTCTTCTTTACTTTAAAATGTGGTAGAGATGAGGCCACATATAAGAGGAGTTTTGTCATCTTGAATCTAGAGGTGATCTAAATTGGTATAAACTATCCCTTGTAGCTTCCAGGGGACCATTGCAAACTATCCACTGCATCCCATAGGCTTGCATATAGCCTGGCTTGGGACTGCCAAGTTTGACTATCTCGCTTTGGAGTGAGTTTAGGCTGTGCAGTGAGCTAACTTCCCCCCTCAACGGTATATTTATTTGAAAGTAGGAATGAAGCATGTGAAGAAACACCCTTACCAAGGTAAATACATCTGGTAGTATGCAATATGCAATTGCCCTTCTCCTGGGGTCAGGCTACAGTCCTTGTTTGGTGGTGGAAACAGCTGCCAGAGCAGCTTCCCACCTCTTGCAGCAGCTGCTCTCTGGTCGTTTGAGGTCTGAGTCCGGTAGCCTGTTGTGCTGAACAGTAAAGGCTGCTGCAGGATTTTAGTAATCCTGTGTTATGACTCGTTATCTCTGGTTGTTGTGGCTTCTGATAGAACAACCAGAAGCCTGGTTCTGATACTTATGCTCTTGAGCAGCAATAAAAGTAACACACAGAGCTGCGTGCCATCTTTCTTCCCTGCTATGGATTCCTTCTTCCTTCCTCCTCCTTAGTGGCAATAACTGTTTCAAGCAAAGGCTTCAAGCTACCCACAAATTTAGAATGACTCTGAAGACAGACTTCCATATGTTATCTCAATGGTAGACTTCTCTCTGCCTTGTGGTGTTGCCCCCTGCATTTCTCTTTCTTTTTCTTCTGAAGAGGAATGACTCCCAAAGGTGAGAAGAAAACGTGCAGAGCAAACACACTTCATGTCTGTCCCTGGATCCCTTTTATTTATCTTCCTTCCTTGCAAAAGATGTCAAAAAAGTGCTTGTTATTTCTGGACGTCTTAGGGAGAGTACTTTACTTTTAGGTTTCGGCACATTATGCGAGCCTGCTCTCCCTTCATCCCATCACAGCAGGCCCGCCAGGTGAAAGGTTAGGTTTGGTTATTTTCCATCCTCCTTTGACGTTCCAGTAGTGTTTTCAGAGCTCTAAAAATACTCTGCAGTTATGTCCACACTGTTTAAAGTGAGATTTGGATTTGCTTGGATACACCTGTCTCTGTTTAGCCAGCTGTTCTGTCACCGAATGACCCCTCTTCAGCTGGGAAGGGGGAATCTGGAAAAGGAAAGGAGACCCATGGGTTGAAATAGAAATGGATTTAATAAAATAACAATAACAAACTAATATTAATGCCAGTATGAATATAAAATACACAAAGCTATACTCTGCCTATATGGTGGTCGTGAGCCCCACACTCCCAGCAGTGAGTGCCAGGTGTCAAACCCTGCGAGCACCACAGCTCCAGCGACAGCGCAATGGTCACAGCACAGGGAAGAGTAGGCCTTGGGACGGATGAGACCCTCCAGAAACGGTGGGCTTTGAGGAAGAAAAGATACCTGTCCCCGGCAAACTTTCCAATTTATAGTGAGCGTGACGTTTATGGTATGGATACTGCTGTTGGCCAGCCTGGGTCAGCTGCCCTGGCTTTTGCTCCTCCCAGCTTTAGCACCTGGCGTACTCGAAACTGCTAAAGGCCTTGATTGGTATGGAAACCTGCACACCATGGCCAGCCACGAAGTAAAACCAAGCGTCTTATTGACTTTGTTCCCACCGAATTGGGTGCTGCAGTCTTCTAAAAAATGCAGCTTTCCTGAACAGAAAATTGATTCTATGATGCTATCCCAGTGAAACCAGGACAACCTTGCCTAGTTAGCTTTGTGGTTGGCATCACCACATTCTGATCATGTGGAACTCCCTAGGTTTTATTTTAGCCTTTGGAAAGCATCCATCCAGGTTATGAAACTAGACGGTTAAGTTTGACATAACTTGGTTGGTTTTCCAGATTTTTTTAAGAGGAGAGAAATGGACAGTAGATGCCTGAAAGAAGGCAGTACACAGCTGCTCGTCCTCTGAGAAGCAGCATTGGACTTGTTCGGAGCCAGTTGCTTGGATACTGCCATAGCTAAAGTGCTGACAGCCCCTAACAAACCCAGTTGGTGGTTGATAATAGATTCCGTCAGCTTCAGATTTGATGACGCAACTAAGATACCTCCCTGTTAACTAAGCAGAGAGAGTTTGTTGTGGTGGGGAAGGTAAAGCTGGGCAGAAGTTCCGTGTTACTGAGGAGACCCAATTGTTATACAGACTGAGGCTGAACAAAAGCAATTATCTCTTGGTCTCATTTGTACTTGGTGTACAGATTCCAGTTCTTTCATGCATTGAATGAATCACTTGTTACGAGCAGGTTTTATGCGTGCGTCCTCCTGAGACATTGAAATTGGCATGTGTTTATTCACGTTAGTGTGACAACTCCTACAGCAGCAGCCCAGGTGCACATCACAGTACCAGCCTGTGCACTGGGTTATTTTTGCTCAAATTTTAAAGGCTTCTCCTGTAGTGCTTGAATAAAATTTAGTGTTTCAAAATGCTTGACTATTAAGTTACACTCCTGTGGTTTGCAGTATCATATTTAAAGATGTCACAGATGTTCGCTTTGGCATTAATTGTTTTCTTTTCCAAAACAGTAGAGTTTAGTTATGATGTGCCAATGAAATTTGTTTGGAAGCTGTGTCGTGGGGTAGATAATTTACCAATGCCTGTGAGCTCTCTGACATGTTCCTTCTCCCCATAACCCCCACGCTGTTCCAAGTTGCCAAGTGTACCTCACCATGAAGCGTCCCTCCTCATGCGTGTGACTCTGCGTGCTTGGCTCTGTTGAAAACCTCAGTTGTTACGCTCAGTGTCCCTTATGGTTCTGGTATGGTTTGGCTCAGTCTAAATTTTGTTGCATTCTTTGACAGTTCAAACATGGGCTCCTTAGAGAAACTGTAGGAGTTTACTTCAGTCCTGATCTCAAGCAACATGTCCATGACGTGTCCAGATTTGCCTAGTGTGCTTCAAGATGAGTCCATGGCCCTCTCCCGCAAAGGCCCATTGTGCTCCCTTCTCATAACTGCTGCTGCTTGCATCTTCCTGACAATGAAATGCATGGATGAAAATCAGTGCATTGCTGTCCTCTGAGAGCTTGCCCAGTTATACTAAACTGCATCCCAGTTCTGTGTCATAAGCTAATGTGTCCTTTGACTCCTTTGAATTTGTATTTTTGCCATTTCATATTAGTCTATGAAGCAAAGTTAAACACAAGAGTTCGAAGGCAAAGGTCTCTTCGGTGTTGCTCCTCCCTATTTTTTAAATCAATTTGGAGACCTCACACAATGTTGCAAAACAAATTGCAGGCAAAGTTTTTATTTTATTTAAGACCATCTGTTTTTCTGCTTAGATTTCATGATTGCACGATTCTCACTGCTGTGCCTATGTAAGGGTTATAGACATTGCCAAAGATGTATTGGCTTAATTAGGGCTTTGAAGCTCATTTCCAAAGGTACCAGTGTGAGGCTGTTGCTTAATATCAAGTGCTATTCTGGTATCTGTCTGATGCTGAAAGTGAAGAAAGGGAAAATGTGCAAGCCTTTAAAAAAAGAAAAAAAAAAAGGAGGGGCAAGGGGCCAAGGCAGAAGAAATCCAGGGTGGCCAGTTCAGCATTGCTTTTTTCAATGTATTTCCAGCATGTCTTGAATGTCTTCCATCACATATTACTAACAAAAAAATCCATCAAAAGAAATACTTTGGCATTCAAACTACATTTTCCTATGCTTAATTTCATCTTTTCCTTCTACTTGAGAGTTAAGATATTCTTTGACTTTCTTTCTGCACACTTCAAATCTCTGCAAGCAGTTACGTCCATAGTGTGTTAAGCCAAGCTTTCTACTTTCCTAAGCTCTGTTGCTGCTGTTTTCTTTGTCCCATGCCAAGATGTTGTGCAAGTTACCTCTTTTTTTCCCTTGCCTATGTATTCCTATGAGTAATACAAGCATAATGATACTTATCCTTCCTTTGCATAGTGTACTTCTGTTTACAGATAAAAAAAGCAGTGTAAGAACCAAATGTTTCTGTGGGTGAAAGAGGTGTGTTTTCATACGCTAAGTAGCAGGTACAAACCTGTGTTCCATTGTCTGGAAGTGCCACCATGCTCACTGCAGGGTGATTTGGACAGCTTACACAAGGAGAGTCTGTTCTCTAACTTCTTGTTGAAAAACAGTCTGTCCTGTTTGCCTCTGAATAAACCCTACACTATGCACTGTTCAGGAAAATGCTTCAAAAATATACCCAGCTTATCATTCAGCATAGCCCTGTCTGGATGTGTTGCAATGAGTTTATGCCAGTGTTGGAGAAAAAGCAAGGAAGCAGAAGTGTTCTACTACAGCCACCACGATCCATCATGAGCGAGCCATGCATCGTGGAGCACTGGGCCGTTAATCCTCTGCCTTGTCATGTCACGTCACACAGCTTGGTGCAAGATCATCACGGATTGTGCTTCTGAAGCATTCCCTTGGTGCAAAGCATTGACACAAATAAGTCAATCACTGGCAGCACAGTGTCCATCTAAGTTTCAGTGCATCCTTGGCTCTGAAAGCCTGCAAGCTCAGCAGGGAGCTTAAATGGAGATTTCTAATGCCTGGAGCCTTTCCTTTGTCGATACTAAAACACTAAATGTAACCATGCCCAATTTGATGCAATCAGTGCTCTCAAGCTCAAGACGGGTAAAGGGTGGAAGTGGAGCGTGCAGGCAGAAGTATGGGTGGCTAGTGCTGATGGATGGAATAAAGAAAAGAGGTTTTAATAAAAATATTTCTTAAAATGTAGGGGCAGCTGGGTGGTGAGGTACCCCAACAATGTGCCCTGGCCCGGAAAGCTGGCACAAGATGCCAAGGAAGAGGAGCTGTGTGAATCTTGGGATTGGAATGGCATCTGAGGAAAGGAAGGGTTAAATAAATGTAGAAGGAGATAGCTGATAATGTTGCAAAAGAGTAAGATCTGAGGTTTTGCACTGGGGAGGGATACTCGGATTTTTTTATTTTAAATTTTTTTCTTTTAACTTATTCTGTGACAGGGATAGAAGGGATTGTTTCTGACTGGCAGAGAGGTGCTGCCAGGTGTGAGTGGGTATGGAAGGCATCAGGAGCAGATCTCTCTGCCTTCAGAGACTGAGACACTTAACGCATTTTAGGGTGAAGACTGGACTAGAACAGAAAAGGCATGTTGCGCTTCAAGCAATAGGTATGTAGCCCACAGGAGAAAAGGTCAACTTGGCTTAGCTCTGCTCTGGCAGCTCCCACTTCTTATTTCTTAATTAGTTAGTGCTTGTAAATGTGAAGTGTCCTATAAGTGCTAAGTATTATTATGGATACTAAAGCTGAACATAAAGCCTTATATAGAAAAAAAGTAAAGCACCCACATTTAGCTACATAAGCAAAGCAGCTCCTGACATTCATTTACTTATGTCACCAAACAGAAACTGCAGTAGTTATGCTGAAGTAGATGTGATCTAATGGAGCTTTAAAATTGAGTAGTATTTGGCTTGGAGACAGCTGTAGCTCATCGGGGCAAAATGGTTTATTGAGTCAGTATGTGTGTGGGGATGTTGTTATTTACCTGGTAATGAAGAACTGCGATGAACCAGTGGAATGTGTTAGGGAAAGTTTTATCATGGGTGTTAAAAAGGAAAAAAAAAAATCTTGGTCTGTCAGACTTTGACATTTTGTTTTGCGGTGCTGTGATTCTGACCTCAGGTGCCTGGCATGTTTCTGCTCTGAAGAGTCTATTTTGAATTTAAACATATGGTCCCAGCAGCATATCCCCATTATGTGGCCCACTAGCACCAAGTACAGTTGCATATGGAGAAACTGCCTCTCCCCACACTTGAGCGTGCCAGGAGACCAAGATCCTTTCGTGGAATTGCAGTGGTACAGAGCTTGCAAGCTCATTACCCAATTTTTATACAGTCTGGAGAGCATAAGCTTTGTTATCAGCCAAAATAATTCCAGCTAACTGGGATCTTACCTGTGTCCCTGGGCTATGCTATATACACAGCATGTGAGAAATAAAATATCAGGAGGAAATATTTTTTCTAAAACCCAGCTTGGGTAATGCTACAGTAGGAAAACAGATCCTTATTTTAATTTCCTTCTACCCAGTATCATCATTGAAGTTGCTGCTTCTGTTACAAATGTATGCTTTCTCAGCAGTATTAGTCAACTCTTGGAACAAGTTTATACTGAAGTAGTTTCCCAGGTTAATGACATAGTTTAGGTAAGTGCAATATTTTCTTCTGTTTTTCTTCTTGAATTTCCTGCCTTTGTGATGAGGATAATCTTGTTTCCAAAACACACAGTATGTCAGTATCCAATACATTTCTGTGTAGAAAAACAAACTGTCATAGGAAATATCTAACTTCACTTTTGTTTTTTGCTCCAAGTTTAAAAATGGATTGGTTCGAATTGTTGATAACAGATATTGAACAAACTGAGAAGGAGTCAGGAACCTGTTGCTTATCCCTACCATCCAGTTAATTCTTGCTCAGGAGGACTCCAACTTCCCTTGTTCTTATTCCACACATGCACAGCTGCCTTCAAATGCGCATGGAGAGGTGTCCTATCTCTGGGCGTTGTCTGACCTCTTACAGAAAGGTTCAGCAAAAGTGCAAAGTGCAGGGAAGGTTTTTGTGCAGTTAAACTCTAAACTGAAGATCTGGACTGATCAATCATTTGCATAGTTGAATCTGCAAGGATAGTTTTACAGGTTCCTTATTTGCCTTCCAATTTTTAAGAAGTGTAATGTTTCACAATGCAACTCGTAATTATTTTTTACTTTATTCTGGGCTTTTTTTTGCAAGCCTGTGTAGAGTAACTTTGAAAATGTAAACTAGACCTCAGATAATCATTAGCATGTCACCTTTTTGAAGCACTGGCCCGGACTATTTCTGAGATAAGAAGTAGATGTAAATCCCTTTCAATAACTGTTCACTGCTCAGGGACGCTTCTCAGCTGGAGTGTCGTCAGAGGAGCATTAGAGCAATTTTCACGTAATCATACCCTTGACTGTCTATAGATTGTATGTGTTAGGGAGCTGGAAATGTGTGGTACTGTTGGAATGGAGTCAGTTTTTTGCCATCGATGGACTCTCCTCAGCAAAGTCCATGGGCACAGTATGAGTTGTCAGGGATTTGAAATCTATGAAAGGCTTCTGAACAAGTATGTGCATGAATTTTGATTGTGTTTGACTTTGGTGTGGGTTCGGTTTTTTGGTCTTGAACAACAGGAATAATGCATGTCTATGATGCACTGTAACTTTATTTCCAATATACCAGGAAGTTCTAAAATCAATTTCCCATCTGTACTATGTAACGAGAGGGAGTTTTTCTTAGCCAATCACTGAGGTACAGCTACAACTAGGAATCAGGTTTATTTGTGAGTTGTATATTAACAATTTATTCAACTGAAATGTTTTAATAAGAAAATGACATTATTGTGTTCTCTTGGAATTCAAAATGAGCTGAACTCTGCTCTTGTACTGATAAAGGCATCAGGGTGTTGTTCTGTGACAACATAAGCCAGACTTAGCTGAAGGCTCTTGCTACAAGCTTCTGGCCTTATGCTGGTGCTGCCGCTGGAATTCAGGTGAAAAGGTGAAGTGTTATCTGCATGACCTTAAACAGCCAAAAGTGAACAGAGACCCCCCAAAATCAACTTTTCTGGTTTTAGATGGATCAGGACTCTGGACTGGTCCATCTGCTTTGTGACGCAAACAACAGCGTGGGGTCTGCAGAGGTGAAGATTGCACAGTGGTAGGAACAGTGAGACCACAACAGCTGAAATTTAAGTTATTTCATACTTTTGGAGAACACCAACCTCATGTTTTGTTCCTTGGGCTTGACTTTACAATTGGTGGTAATTAAGAGCAGCTTATTTTTTTAAAGGNAACAGCTGAAATTTAAGTTATCTCATACTTTTGGAGAACACCAACCTCATGTTTTGTTCCTTGGGCTTGACTTTACAATTGGTGGTAATTAAGAGCAGCTTATTTTTTTAAAGGCAAAGGCCCTGAGGCCTAATCTACTGTGAGTCATAAAGAACATGTTATTTCTGTGAACACTGTTTCCAGCTCAACAACTGACTGTCTTGGCTGACCTGACTATCTTGAACTCATTGAGGTTGAGGGCTGATACATGACTTAGTCACTTACCCTCATGGACCAAGCGATTGTCAGTGCAGTGTAATGTCACTATGGGAACATATGTCACCGATTCATGAGGTGTTTGGGGATATCTTTAGGGGCATTGAGTTCAAGTTCCATCTCAAAGTGAGGTTTGGAAAAATGTGTACGTGTATGGTGAAAACACTTCTCTGTATGCGGGAATACATAAACCTTTTGAGGGGAATGAACTAAAAACTTAGCTTTCATGGTCCTCGTGAGTTTGCTCTCTGGAATCTCTCTAGTCCTGCTACAAGCAGGACAGTCCTTCTATCATGTGGGTGGAAAGCCCTTATTAGAACAGCTGAGATGTCAGCTTCTGCCTGAAAACATAATTCTAGATGTGCATTCAGTGTATTCATGAACATAGTCTGGAGAGATTAAATGTTTAATGCTCAAACGAGTCAGTAGCTTGAGGTATGGAATCTGAGACATGCGAACAATTTCTATTCATTTTAATAAGACGAAGGGCATTCTAAATTGAGCTCTAGCTCAATAAGGGATGAGGCTATTAGTAGGAGTTAACCAGTGGGTTAAGGCAGATACCTGATACTGACAACCATCAAAGGTGGAACATTAGAGTAGATGGAGTATAGACCTTGCATGGAATTATTCTTCTTAATATGTGCCAATTAAAAACTATCATTAATAATTACTTTGGTATTACAGCAGCGGCAGTTCAAGTAACACCTAGCAACACCTTGATCTGTTATATGAATTACAACAAAGATGGTCCTTGTGCCAGGAAGTCCAAAGTCCAGTTCTAAAACAAGAAAAAAGGGGAAGAAAAGATCAAGTTAAACCAGGCTTCAGTTCAGACAAAGCTTGGCTCATTCTTTGTTTTCATGAAGGTGCTGAAATCCTTGCAATGATTGTCACAAATATGTTACGCTTACGAGTCTGTATGAAGTGTATTATGTAAGGCACTTAACATGATTGAATTCCTGGAAGGAAATATGGAGTATGTAAAGACTAAAGACTATGGCAAATATTGCATCATTCAACTGCTGAAGTTCTCCTATGCAAGGAGGGAGATCCTGACTCACATGAGAAACATACTGTTTTTAATATGAGCAAAAAACTTCCAGAAATATATTTCAAGATTGTAGTGATTATAGTTCTGAAAAATACCCTTCTGGGTAAGTTTTCTTAATAGGAATTAATTCTGGATTTTCTACTATTTGCTCACCTCTTTCTGAAATCTATAATCTTTTATTAGCCTTAAAATCAGTCTTCTTGGTGTGTATAAAAAACAGATTCCAAAAGGTAAATTTACAAGCCATGTTACTCTAGTGATTCAGGTGAATAAAAAATACTGCTTATTAAGTTTGAGACTTGGAAGGTCTTATTTACCTTAATAATGAAGTCTATTAAACATATAAGCCATCAACAGCACGAAGATTTAGTAAAAAACCCCAACCTCTCACGTGAGGCTTCCATAGGGCAAGTTTTTTTTCTTGTTGACCCAAATTCTTTTGCTGCACTCTTTGCTTTCTGCTTCTCTGTAAAATTTTATGTTAAGAGCGCTAACTCTGGGGGCAGCAGGTATTTCAAAGCCTAGATTGCCACTTGAAAATTTTGGAAATTTAAACTGGAGTTGAAATGTAAAGATTGTAGAGGTGCCACTGAATTATGAAGGATTTCTAGCTCTTTCTGTAGCTGACAATCCTCTGCCTACAGCAAAGTCACTAGCGGATTTCATTAGCTGCAACAGCAATCTGATACTGCATTACCAATACCAATATTACGTTTGCTCTCAAATTAGAAGGGCTGCTATCTGTGTGCTCCATTTGTTGGCTAGTAGAGCTTCCTCTTTCCTTGTTCTGAAAAGTAAAGGATGGGAATGTTCCTATCTTTCCATGTATAAGTCATTTTGCTTTTTAACTCTGCCATATATGTGATGGAGTACTGTGGTGCCTGAGTGTGTCATATCCCGCTGAAGTTAGCTGGGAACTTGGCATGTTGTAGATGTCTGTTAGGTCTGTGGAAATAATAAGCTTATGGGAGAATCTTCTGTAAGGAGGTTTCTTCTTCAGCCAGCCCAACTGAAGAACTTAACTTAGGAATTCACCTGTGTGACTCTGCGAAAGGCTAGAGTAATTTATTGTGTAAGATCCTGTATGTTCGTAAGCTGTGAACCTGGGACCTTTTCCTTATATTAGGTGCTTAAGGTTAGGTAGTGAATATGTGCCCATGGCATCTCTTATTGTGAGCAGTTAGGTACCCTTTGTTTGTAGGAAGTTGCATCCATAGAAACAGCAATGGGGTTGGAGAATCACCAGGTTATGCAGAAGGAAATCTGCGAAATGCTGATTCCCCGCTGCCTGCAAACATTTGGAGGCTCCCAATTGCTGTCTTCACACAATGGCATCAGAGAAGTTGCTATTTCATGTGCAGCCCTTCTGCATACCATCCCTTAGCTCAAGAGAGCAATCAACCCTATTTTTGTTTGCTTCCTTCAAATAGCATGGACAGACTAATTCTTGTTGCTAAGTTATAAATGTTTAACAACTCAAAATGGGACTGAAGAAACAGTAAACGGGGAGACCTGTAAGAAAAAACCCCAAACAAATCCAGTTTCTCTTTTCAATGACTGAAATTTAATTAAGTATTGGTAAGATGTGGTGTGTGACCTGGGGGAGCAGAAGCAGTTGATGGATGACCTTGTAATGGTTTCTGGATCTTCACAGCTGTATTTAGAAAGTGTAGTAGAATATGAGTAAAAGGAAGAAAAAGGAGTATATAAAAGAGCAGGAGAGAGGAAAATGGGAACAGGAAGCAAGATAAAATAAGGGAAAAGAAGTAGTTAAGGAGAAAGGCAACAGGACAAAGGCTGGGAATTAAGAACAACTAAGGTTATGTACTTCTAGGCTGTGAAATGTGTGTGTGGAAGTTGAATGTGGGAGCGGAGGAGACTGAGAAAAAAAGAAAGAAAATGGAAACAAAAGTGCTGGAGTGGGAGAAGAGGTTATTTCATTTTTGTGGCTAATTTTGGTGTTAAACCAGCCAAGCTTGTGTTTTTCTAGACATCCCCATTCAAGAGGGATGAAGAGAGGACTGGTTGCCCACTTCCCTGGTCACAGCCCTGGGCATGGGCAGCATGGCAAGGCTGGGCAAATCAAACCTGTCTGAGGCAGAGAGGTGACTGAATGGAGCTCCAGCTTTGGGAGACCACGAGCATCACAGCAGTCTCCTCAGGGGACCGCAGGATAATCCTGTGAAAGGGGAGGGTGGAGGGAAGTTGTCATGGAAATGGAAAGCCTGAAAGATTGACTCTGAGCAGCAACAGGCCAGCAAGGCAGCCTAAGTAGGATTTATAGCACGTTATGGTGTGAAAAACAGGAGAAAATTACTGTAAACGCAGGAATTATAGCACAACAGAACATATCAGCTCTGGGATCTGTCTTGCTAATTAAAACGGCATACTCTGTGGTGGAGCATGCGATAAGCCTGTTAGCCTAAATGGGAAGATGTTATCAGTACTTCATTATAAAGTTTATTGTCTTTATAGTAACTGTGGAGGGAGGGGCAGGGAGGTGTGGAACCTGACTAACCAATGCCACTCTCTGTCCACTCCCTGTACTCAATAAATAGCTGTTCACTGTTAAGTCTTAAATCTCTGGAATGTTTTTGCTTCTTGAAATTTTCCAGCTGCAGGTCAATTTGCATGTGTTTGTGGGGAAAAATAAGGAGCATAAGGGGGAAAAGTGTGACTGTATGGAGGGGGCGGCTAAGCAAGTTTTAGTACCTTTCTCTTACTGAAGTCACTGTGTCACCTAAGTTTAAAAAAAAAAAAAAGGAGTGAGGGCAGATGTTCCCGAAATAGGACTTAATTTTGCACGGTTCTAGTACCTCTTAACTGAGGATCTCAAATCCCTTAACGTGCCTGGTGAGACTTGTAAGGGCTAATTCAAGGTCATGAAGTAAGTCAATACCAGGGCTGCGAACTAGCCACAACTTTTTTCTCACTGTGAAGTAGAGTCTGTCTAGTCATTAGACGAATTTTCCGTATTTCTTAATATTATTGCGTCCGTTCTTCAGCCTTATGTCCACAGTAATCAAACATCCACTACTTGAGCTTTGGCTCTGTTAGTCCTAATTGGCCTGACAATTCCTGTCTAATAGCACACATGTAGAAGGTTTGAGTGAACAGTTTAAAAAAAATTAGGAAGTGGTGCAATCTAACCCATGTGGTACATCGTAATATGCTGGACGGGATGAAAAGCCCTAGGATACTTCTATTCAATGAAGTAATCAATATTCTTCTTTGAATATCAGAATACTATTTAAGGAAGAAGTGAAAAAAACCCCCAAACCTGAAGCTCGATTGTTGACACATCGATGGGTGTGTTGGACGTGCTTTCATATTACAAAATCTGAGGCAGTAAGTCTTATGATGCTAGCTTTTAAGTATTTTAGCACATTACAGTATTGCAGCAATGTTTAAAAATAACCTAAATGCTTGTACTTCATCAGCTTTGAATCTTTAACTGCAATGAGTGTCTCTCTCGTTTCTTGCTTCTTAGAGTTTTCTTTACATTTTCTTTACATTTCTGTGCAGAATGTTTCCCTCAGATGAAAGCTGTGAAAGGATTGGCGTAGGCAAACTGAGCACCTTTAATGATGAATGTGACAAAATTGTGATGCTGGTTTATGGCAAAGAAATTTAGCAGCCTGTTCAGTCCTAGTGTCTCACAGCAAAAGCCCTCCTGCCTTACACCCCTTCTGCTGGGAGGAGAGACTTTACAGGTAGAGGACCTTTCTTGGGCAGGCGTAAGCAATCAGTGGGAAGTTGAGGGCCCGTTGTTCCTTCCTTCATCTCATCATGCTTAGGTCTGAGGTGCTGTGTGTCTTTTCAAGGCTGTTAAGGTTTGGCTGCTCTGCCCTTCCTCCCCATTGCCGCCTTTGTACAATGCTCTTCGGACACTCAGTCTTCTTCCAGGAGCAGCATCAACAGCAAGTTTTGAGCTTTGTTTCAAGCTCAAGCTCTGTGCTGCTAAACCTGATTAACTTCGAATGGTAATTACTGTAGCATTTATCACTTAATTTATTGTCTGTGATAGATGCAGTAGGAGTTGAGAAATCTTACAAGAATTTCAAGAGGTCCATCTAGTTGAGACCTCTACATTGCATACATCTTTGTCAGATTTTTCAGAAACTGGTAGATGCATTTCAATGTCAGTTGAAACATGAAACATATGCAAAACATCTGAAACTGAAGTAAAAGCTTCCAAAGAAAAATTTAGTTTATGGATCACAACCAAACCCAAGAAAAGTTATAGAATATGGTTTGTTGATATCCACTGTGTGTCCACTATAGCATGTTAAAGGACTGAACTGGATAACCCCTTAGTGGAGTATGTACGTTTCCTCTTAATACTGATTTCAAGATTTCTTTCAAAGTTTCTAGCAGGTTTTGATTTCATACTTGAGATGTGTTCCTCTTGCCAGCTGCAGAAATAGAAATGCATTCCCTAATGAAGTTTGAAGTGCTCAAGTTCATAATTTGAACAATTTCAGCTTGTGAAACTGGGGAACTTGGCCGTGTGAGTCTTTGTAACCATGTGGATTTTTCTACCTGTGGTTTCTGCCAGTAAAGCAACAGTAAGATTTCTGCCCCGTCCGCTTTCTCTAATGGCATATTTTTCTTAAGTTAAAGCTCAGGTGTAATCTAGAAACTCTGTATGCAGCCAGTCTGAAATACCAGGAGCTGTGATTGGTAGGGCAGATCTTGTGCACCAAGTGAGGGTGTGCTTTGTTACATTACCTTTCAGTGAGACAACATGCTTTGTATAGAGAGTGATACAGATGCTGCCATAACATCTGTGTCTGGGTTGGGAATACCATCCTCCCAGATGTGCTGCTTCAGGGATAGAAAGGAAAAGAAAGGCTGTGTTGGCATGTTCAAGTGAGCTGAACAACAGCCAAACAGGAAAGTAAAAATCACCTGTTGAACTTATATATTTTAATACTAGACGAAGCTCTTGAGGCATCTTATGAGTCAGTGGTTTTCTAACATTTTTAAAATAGCATAACCATTAAAGTTTAAAGAGGAAAACAATACAAAATAAACTGTCTTATTCCAGTCTTCTTCAGGAGTGGGGAGGTAGAGAGAACAATAAGTGAATAGTATAGAAACAGGTCTCTAGACCAGAATCGTAATCTCAATATTTGTAATTTTAAAAAAATATATTAATGATAAAAAAGGAAAGAGGAAAACATGCAGTAAATTTTTAAAATCCCTTTCTGATGGCTTGTGATCTGAGAACAACTGGGACCCGCATACTTACTGAGTTAGGTTAGTATGTGTCAGGTTACTTTTTCGTACAAGAATAACGTAGGGTGGTGGTGGGTTTTGCATGGGGTTTAAAAATAGTTGAGTATTGAATGTTTACTGATTTAGTATTTGATACTGTCCCCTTCAGTGCTGGGCAGTATTTAGATCTCGGTGCAATGTCAGGTTAAACACTCCCACTGCTGGCTATTGGTTTTGCCTGGAGGGTGTTGACTCTACTGTGCAATTTTGTGATGTGAACCAGTTTAATGAACTGATCCAGCTGAAAAATAACTCAAGAAAACAGTCTGGTTCAATCCAAGTAGCTTTGTCAGCACAATGGAGACAAAAGCAGGTGTCACAAACGTAAACCCTCACCCCTGACAAAGGGGGTGGAAAGCAGGTATGTTATACTTGGCATTAATGCCAAATGTACTGCTCTGACTTTGGTATTAGTTTCAGCTATATGCTCCCTCTATTCACAGGATCTGTAGCGAGCAGTCTTACTGTTGTGAGGAGAGCCTGGCTGAATTTCTCTTCTTATTGGAGTATTTTAAAAGGTCACTGTGTGTATGAAATCATTTGCCATCCTAGGTATTGATTAATCTACAAGCAGATTGGTAAGAGATGGATGGATAAAGCAAGCAGCTGGAATAACTGAATACTAATTTCCTTAATCTTTTTCTTCAAGTCTTACTTTCTGAGCAATTCTTATTATTGGCCGTAGTCATTGTAGGTGCTTGAAAGTTTGATCCATTGCTTTCGGTGAGAACTTCCCATGTTATAGTACAGGGGAGAGAGCCCTCAGGGTTTGTCCTGAAGGAGATCTGGTTGGCAAGACAATTAAATTAACAACCTGCAGCCCATGCTGTCTGCTTCGCAGTCAGGCAGCAGCTCAAGAAAACATATGCAGCATCAGCAGAGATTGTAAAAAATAACACAGCCTCTTAGTGAGTCATCAAACCAATTGCACAGACTTTGCCTGCTTAATAGTTGGTGGTTTGGTTTTGATGTTTGGTTTTTTTTTTTAACCCAGGGGCATTAAAGCATGCCAAAGTACTGTGTCTGAGTGCTTTGGCCATAACTTTTTCATTGTATTTTTAGGTGGACCTTTTAGAACTATGATCATTTCTAGAGGTTTTTCTGTTTGTGTAGGATTCTGGTAAAGTCAGAAGATCAGAGCATGACCTCTCTCTGGGAATGGCAGGCAGGTGCTGTGGAAAAGAACATTTTCTTGGTCTGTTACAGTAACCAAGTAGCAGAATATGTGTCTGCATGTTTCTAGAGCTTCTTACTTATTTATCTTTGTCTTATATGTATAAATTATTATCTATAGATCTTCTTTTGCTTTCCTTCCAACTTTACTCCTTTATCGCCTCAATTGGTCCCCAGTTCTTCAGTTTTCTGTTTCTCTGTGTACTTCTGTTATTGTTTATCACTCTTTCTGCACCCTGTTCCTCTCAGAGAATGAGACTTTTCCAAAATTGGTATACTTGACTGGCCCTGCTAACTACTTGCTGCAGCCAGCACAAAGCATTCATGCTGCTTCTGAGTGGTACCATTTGGACAAGTACATTTATTTTCCTTTGATGCTTGTCTTGTGAGGAAGTATGTAATTGTGATGTCCTGGGCTGCACCTTAGCATTAGATGGACAATACTTAATTAACTATTTGCTGATTTCCAGTGATGAAGGTTGTAATAGAGTAGTTGAAAGAGGAGAAGGTGATTCAAAATGAAGGGTGGTGCTATATTTTATTTTGCCACCAGCATCTTTTGTGTGTACTTCTGGAGTGAAATGGAGAGGAAAAAAAGATACTGAATTTTCAGATTTATATTTCTGCACTGAAAATTTGAAGAACGCTTTCTGATTAGCATCCTTGATGTCTTGGGCACTTTTTTGAGCAGATGCATCACTAACTATGTAGGTTTGAAACATCCGTTAAATGCTGGTGACATGAATGCCAGGGTGATGAAGGATACTGGAACAGCTGGAACAATGTGGTTAAATTACAGCATTTTTCAAGGTCTTTTATACCATGTGATAAGCAGTATAAAGGCTATTATTTTCTTTAGAAAAGCATGTGGGATGGGAAGAAGAAAGCCCTGTGGAAGCCATCGGTAATCTTTTCTGTGCAAAAGCAAGAAGTTCTGTGCAGCAAATAGCCTTCCTTGTTGGATCCTAGGTTAGCACAAACTTGGTCAATATGCTCTTCAACCATGTGGTGCTAACTCAGTGCATTTGGTTCGTCACGCAAAGTGACAGCAGGTATTTAAAAAGAAGGCCTTGCCTGTTCCTTTTGCTGCCCCCAAAGTAAATAATTGAGTTTCTGTTTAAGTAACTCATTTTACTCCCCCTAAATTATCCTAATATTTCCAGTACAGCCAGATCTGGGCTGTTGGGTGTAATACAGCAATGTTCCATGAGGGTAGAATTGGAATGTCTTCCCTCTGAAAGGTGGTGATACAATTATGTTATTTATGTGTATGTATATTGTCCTTCCAGTGCACTGTCACATTTGAAACCAACTGAAATCACAATGAAATGCAGAAGTCTCAGTCAGATCATTCAATCTGCTTTGTGCAGCTTTCACAATATATATTCGGAGAAAACCAAGTCTGCTAAATTACATTTGGGGAGAATGAACCAGGAATGCTCCATGCTGTACTTTCTATTCTATTGAGTTAAAACAGCTGTGATAATTATAGTGGTTCCTACTCTTGGTGTACAACTTCGAATTCATTAAGAAGTCTTTACACTTCTGAATCCTTTTTGGCAAAAAAGCCAACTGCAAAAAAGTGCACATTGTTAGTAGAGACTCCTAACTAAAGCTGTAACTACTCAGGACAGGCATCGACTCTGACTTGTTTCATGCATTTTTTCTCTACTCCTGCATTGTTTTAAAGGCCTTCTGCTCAGACTTTTTTCTAAAAATATTACTTCTATATATCAGAGGTATGTAATGATTATTTATGTAATGTGGACTGTATCTGGGGAAAAAGACCTACTGGGAGGAATTCCTTGGGTTAGGGCTCTAGAAGGCAGGGGGGCCCAAGAGAGCTGGTTAATATTCAAGAACCGCTTCCTCCAAGCTCAGGATCAGTGCATCCCGATGAGGAAGAAGTCGAGCAAAGGAGGCAGGACACCTCCGTGGATGAACAAGGAGGTTGCAAAAAAGCTCAAAGGGAAGAAGGAAGTTTACAGGATGTGGAAAAAAGGACTAGCTACTTGGGAGGAATATAGGACTGTTGTCAGAACATGCAGGGATGCAACACGGAAGGCTAAGGCCCGACTGGAATTAAACCTGGCAAGGGAGGTTAAAGACAACAGGAAAGGCTTCTATAGGTACATTGGGAGCAAAAGGAAGACTAGGGAAAATGTG
>VZSC01015863.1:330859-346534 GCA_013398225.1 Steatornis caripensis
ACTGTGAGGGTGACAGAGCACTGGAACAGGCTGCCCAGGGAGGTTGTGGAATCTCCTTCTCTGGAGATATTTAAAACCCTCCTGGATGCATTCCTGTGCAACCTGCTCTAGGCTAACCTGCTTTAGCAGGGGGGTTGGACTAGATGATCTCTAGAGGTCCCTTCCAACCCCTACCATTCTATGATTCTATGATTCTTAAAGAGCACTGCTAAGAGTTGAAGTATTGACTCAGTAGTTGGTGTTCCAGTGTTGAGCTGATGTCCCATTAACTGTATGTGTCGAGGAAGATAAGAATGGAAGGAAGGTAGAATAAAATAATATAATAGCTATCTAATATTTCAGTGCTTTCTCAGATAATATATACTATACAGAAACATGCCTCTTTCCGTTTTTCTTTTTAGCTTGGCCAGGTCTAAGATACGATAATGACTTCTCCCACACACATTTCTGCAGATGTTGAGGCTTTCTTTGCTGGTATTTTGGTCAAATTGCTGAGAAGTCCAAAGAGTGAATCAACTAGCTGAATGCCTCAAGAAACTGGATTGTGTGATTCACAAGAATTAGTCTCTAATCTTTAGCATAATTTTATGGGATGAAAGGGAAGACGAGTTTTACATCACTTTTTTCTGAAATATAGATTTCATTCAGCTGTTCATGCTAGTATGGGTGTGAATGAAGATATCAATATAGGAACAACTACATCTATTCTATCCACATGAGATCAAAGATCAAATAACGGCGTTTTTACAATGCAGAATGAGAGAGATAAAAATTAGAATGACAGGCACATGAGCTCTCAAATGAATGGTTAAATTCAGTGTCTTTAGAGGTGAGAGGTATAAAGCGTGCCTTTTCCCATTGACAGGTCTCCCCGTTTAGGCTAGGTGTGATAAATATGAGCTACCTACCACCTGATTTCATCTGAGTAAACCTTTAACCTCTAAAGTTGGGGTAATGATGAAGTGCTGCCTTTGTAAGAAGTAAGCTTATTAGTTTCTTTCCACATGACTAGACAGTACACTTCTGGTAAACTGCGTTCAGCAGTAGGTAAGAGTTTTCTGCATTAGGACTTGCATGCTTTGTGTAACCCTGACCTGTTTCCTTTTCACTTCCTAAAATCCCATCAGTGACTCCTCACAGTTATGCAGTTGCTGAATTTGTGTGCATCCATTTTTGTTTGTTTGTTTCAGAAGATACATTCGTAGCAAAAGGTCCACTTTATTCTTAAACTAAGGGCTAAGAAAAGGAGTGGACAGAACCCCATAGACTTGCAAATCCACCACATTTCATTGTGACCTCCTATGAGGTGATCCAAATGGTGTTTAGTAGCAAGAACGCAATTGCTTTCGTGTTGAATGTGGCTAATGTTCCTGAATGCCCTTGAAAGCAGAAACAATGCTGCTAACTGTGCAGAGTAGCACACGCTTTCCAGCAGTGCTGATGTCTGGAATACTTTGTATTCTTTAAACTGCATTGGAAGCGGCAAATTGTAAATCTGGCTCTAGTTTGCATCAGAGAATCAAAGAAAAAAAGAGTTGCTGTAGGTGGTATCGAATGGTAGCTAGAAGACCTAAATGAGTTGCTTTGAATCACCCTAAATGGGAACATACCCCACCAGGCTCATTGCTTGGATTTTGTTTTAATCAATGGACTTCACTAAATGCCAGGTTGCTGTTGGACTCCTCTGGATGAGATTTCCATGAATGGAAAATGAGTTTGTTGGGACTGTAGTGAAGAAATACAGTAAATACAAACCAAAGGCATTCAGCAAGCATGCGTCTCACTACATCTGCAAGCTGAACATATTCAGCAGAATGTCATCTGCGCATGAAGTGGGTTTAATAGGTGGCACATATTGATTAGGATGCTACCAGCATGGTGGCATGTATCTACTCATTAAATACCCACAGAAGGCCCGGTCATATTCTAATTTTCACCAACATGAAAATAGAGTGAATTTGAACTTAGTGGTAGTACTGTAAAATTACAGCCACGCTGTGACTTTTGAAAGCTGGCCATCCGCAGGAGTGCTTTCTTTCCATGAGTAAGATGGACTATACATCCTATAAATTCCTTTGATATCTCTGATCATTGTGATTAAACTGTGTTTTATCTCGCCACATCGGATGACTATGCCTGATGTTCTGAGCACTGATAGAATGAAATTTATGTAATGTGGCTTGTTGATTTATAGTGTCTGACAGACATACAGGTGATACCTTCCTTTTCGTATGTGATGCACCCTGCAGTCCTCTGTGTAGTGTTGTACGGAAGTATTATGCAGGGTGCTCTTTAAAAAAAGTGCAGTAGCTGAATTGACTATTGTGGAATCACAGAAGCCCTCTAAATTACTCACACCGACCATGTAAAGTTTGGCCTTAAGTTTCTTATTCAGGGATAAGACTTTTCAGTAGCTCTCAAGCAGCCTAATCTACCAACCTGCGTGAGAGCTAATCTGAGATATCCCAGAGTATGGTTTAAATTCTCACCTCAGTCCTTCACTGACATCTGCGAGAAGATAGGAGGAAGTCTCAAAATTTCTATACTCATTGTGTACTTACCCCTTCTCCTTGGGAAACAGGACAATTTGCTGAGAAAGAAGGAAAAACATAATAAGGATCTAAGATTTTTCCCACAGTAGAATCATAATCCTAATGCTGGCTGTATGTGATTATGTAACTACAGCTTAATTGCATCTCAGTAGTAAATAGTAATTTTTGAGATGTTGTGTGTCTGCAGGGTTCCTCGATATTGTTATTAATGTAGCTGGGAAGATCAAAGATGAGTTGCTATCTACCTTTTTGCATTTTTTTGCATTTCCTGATCAGCCAATAATTTAAGGATCCACTGTTGGCAATTGAGTTGCACTTGATAAAGCATACCGTTGCCATTGTATTTGCTGGCTATCAGATATCAGTGGACTTGAAGTATGGCGTTACTGAAGAAGATATGGTCTCTGCCTCAAAGAGCTGTTCAAAAACAAAAAAACCAACACATGCTCCCCCAAAAAACCTCAAACAAACAAAGAAACCTACGCAAACTTCCCCCCACCCTGCCTTAAGTAGGCGTTGAAAAGATACTGAATTTCACCACTTCCCTAGTGGGAAGTGGCAAAATGTTTGCTCGAGTAGATAAGAACATAGGGCTGGGCTTCGTGCTGGCAGCCTCAGCAGCGCTAAGGAATTCAGGAGTTGCTATTCCTTAATTGCTTTCTGTTAGTATTCATTAGTGAGATTATAGGAAAGAAAGCAAGACGCTCGTGGACAGAGCTGGCAACTGGGTTGTACCTATTCTGTGCATGAGTGGAGTTTTCCATTAGTGCTAATCCAATAGCACTGATCTTAAAGGAAAAGAGGCAGGTTTAACACTTACCTTTCTCTGTCCTGCTTTATGGAAGTGTCTTGTAGCCTTAGGCTGCATAACTTGTGCCTCATCGGTATTTAGGTAGTTGGGCAACAGATGGGTTCACTTTTCTCCCTAAAGTTTTCTCACAATAGGTAGTCTTTCTTGGTAGAGGAGGGGGCAGCTCCTTTTTGCTGCTGCTGCAAAGGAATTCACTAAGGTCTTGGCATTTGTACTCCGATGTTAGAGAGCAAGAGGAAAAGACTGGGAAAGCACCCAATCACTAAGACCTTTAGAATCAGACTATATTTTCTGAGCAGCTGTCAATGGAGTGTGTGTGAGATTATTATTGTTTGCAGAAGCTTTATTGATCTTGGCTTTGAAGCCCAGAAATCTGTTTACAGGAGCCTGTAAAAATGAACGGCTACTTCTTTTGCTGAAGGTTAACACACTGTGTTTGTTTAATTGAATTGAAATGGTTTTGTGTTGGCTAAATGTCAGTGTTATTGAATTTTTGAGTGATTTTTAGATTCTCCTAGTCGGATAAAAGTATATAGATAAAAAGCGATATGTTAAAAGAGGGTGCTATCCACTTCATTAAAACAAGGTAAACCTAGAACTGAAGAGCAACACTATTGCTTTTGACACAGTTGACTGCATGACAAGGTCCTTTTAGATTTCCAAGTCTGTTTTGTTTTTTTTACATCAGTTTGTGTTATTTGCATCTGTGTTTCTTTGGAAACAGCGGAAAGAAACAAATAAATGCAGAAGGCCAAAAGTGGGACTTTTGGAATATCCAGCTCTTCTAGAAAATCCGTTGGTGGAAGGAAGACCTTAACGTAGTGAAATGGGAAGACATTTATTTATAGCTTCCTGATTGCAACAAGAGAGCTGGAAACTTGTGCTACTGCTTGGCCATAATGAGTTCTTCAGTGGACTGCTGTGGGCATTTTCCCCTTCTGGTTTTCTTGTTCTGAAACTAGTTCATCAAGCTTTTTGTCTAGTTTC
Source organism: Steatornis caripensis (assembly GCA_013398225.1). Taxonomy (NCBI): domain Eukaryota; kingdom Metazoa; phylum Chordata; class Aves; order Caprimulgiformes; family Steatornithidae; genus Steatornis; species Steatornis caripensis. Next base: position 335,210 of record VZSC01015863.1, read on the forward strand.
ATTACATAGCTTTTTCTTTGCTCTGCAATTTGTCAGGTAAATGTAATGTGTGTTGCTGAGTGTACTGTAAGCTTAAGACACAAAGACTCAATATAGAAGCAGTGTTTACTAAAACATATACACATGTGGGTCGTGATGTTGGTTTTGCAGCCATTTGTTTTCCTCGAAATATTGTATTGACATGCTTTCTTAAAAAGATCCTAGTTTTTGTTACGATCTGATTAAACATGGTCGTGTGTTTGAAAACTGCTGTCATCCAGGATGCTGCTGTGCACTTGGACAGGCTTAGAGGCAGTCCCTTCCCCGAGACCCTTCACTGTGTATTGCGCTGTCTGTAATGTGTTTTGCCTATCTATAAATGGATCAGGATGTTGCTGAAATAGGCATTGCGTGAACACAGCAGGAAGAGATGGCTTGTGTCTTGATTATACCCTCAGTTATGTCTCTTGTGCTCTGCCTACCATCAAGCTACTCTCCGTGAGAGACTTTTTCCCCTTCATTGTCCTCTCCTCTGGGTACTGGACAGCTATATATGACAGAGACCACTGACTGCAGCTCACAAGTGGCTGTTGACTGCAACATCTGCTACTCTTCAGTTAATGACTATTTTCAGATTTTGTGTCCCCCACCCCAATCTTTACACATAGAGAGACTACAGGATTGGAAGCTAAAAGGGAATAAACAGGAAATGGCCAGGAAGGTGAAGAGAGGTACATTTTAATCTCTATGACAAATTGGAATATTTAGCACCAAGCCAGCAAGTCTTTTTTCAGCCCAACATCATGACTGCTCACTGCATTTATTTATTTATTTACAGAATTACCATGAATTTCCCCCACCCATCTGTTGAGAGCTCAAACAGAGCAGTGATGTTCCCCAGGGAATATGAAGTTACACAGATCATTGCTCTCTGTCAGGGCTTTCAAATCTCACAATGCTCCGGAGAAAGTTTTTTCATGAAACAGGTTCATCATCTATTAAATGTGTTCTCCAAGGAATGGTTGATAATATACAATTAAATGAGAGCTGAACACAGAGGATATCCTGAGCAGCTGTATCCCTCTGGCTAAAATCTTCTATTAGCAAATGCTGCTTAAATAAAGGTGAAAGGAATACTAGCAGTTACAGATAATAAACCTGAAAAGATTCTTTGAGCCCTTCTCTGTATCAATGTGGTCTTCATCAGAGCTTTTCAAATCTTTGTCCCATTATACCTTAAATAAGTCCATCATGAAGACTAATGCTATAAAAAGAAATAAATTAAATTAGAGGCTTATTTGAAATCCCTTCCAAACAGTGAAAGTCCTATTTCAAAGCTTTTGATCTCAATAGGTTTTGGAACAAACAAAGATTGTAGGTTCGATCCTGTAGTGACTTGCATATCTGGAACTCGGAGCGATAGAAAAGCAGTGAATTTCAATTTGCGTGTTCAAAACGCAGTGCATACAAGAAAGGGTGAAGATGTGATAGAGGCTTAACCTTTTGATTTGCCTCTTCTTCATGCATTGAAGTTCTCTGGAAGGTTTTCAGTTGAGTTCGTTGTGTGCAGGAACAGCATCTGCTTCGGTAGAGAGGGAAAGACGTTGTAGGAAGGATTCCAGATAGTTTAGAACCATATTTATTTTGTGACTTGAACACTTGTTTTGTCTGTTTGTGGTAAATATGTTAGTAAGTACAATTTTGCATTGTTTCCAGTAACAATGATATATTTATTTTCACTCCCAGGTGATGCTGCTATTACATTTGCAGCGAGAGTTGAAGTGAACGCTCCTTAGGAAAACTTATTTTTAAGGTTGGGGTTTAGTAGTCTTACAGATTATTTATGTTTCAATAATAATAAAATTTTGTGTATTAAAGAATGAACAGGTGAAAACTGTGGATCTGTCCATATTGCAAGATTTTACTGGTTTTTTTTGATAGTCCCAGCAGAGGATCCCAGGGTGAGCTCCAAAGGATGTTTGTGCTTTTAAATGTCTGACTACAATGATGTGAATATAGTAAATAAACTGCCTGGGTTTTTCCCCCAAATCTGTATGTACAAAACTCTACAAAACTCCAAGTTTTTAAGCAAGCTAAGCTATTTAGTTAGACCTAAGCTTGAGGATTTTTTCTCAGCTGGGGAGTCCATCACTAGTCCTTAAGTCAGCACACAGTGGGAGCTCCCTGCTTTCCTTGGAGGTTACATATACTGTCTTGCTCTGGGAGAAACCAAAACCTCTAAGGTCAGGCCTTTTCAGGCAAAAGAAACCTCTCACCGGACCGTTGATCTTCCTAGTCCTGTATGAAAACTAGAGGGAAGGTTAGAAATATTTACATGGTAACATAAAGCTTCCACCAAATGATGTGATGCTTTTGGTGCATCTTTCTCCCCACCGTGGATATTTTCCAAGCTATGTATCTGTGTATGAGTGTAATGTGTTCAAATAGTTGAACATGCTATTTTCTATTGTTATTGGTAATAAGATTCCTGCACACTGTAGTATAACCATATTTGTGAACCATTTTTAGGTGTTTTATAATAAATGAGAGGATGTATGTTTTTTCTAAAGACAGCAATTACTCTACGTTATTTTTATCTCTAAACTGACAGTGTGTCAGAAATGGTCTGTCATATCTTGGAGACTTCCCAAACAGACACTTGAGCAGCAGAAGGAGATTATACTTCCCATGTGGAAAACACGGGGTTATATTTCTCTTGACTGTCACAAGGTGCTCTGAACTGGAGTTGTTGTTCTCCAGTTGTTGTATAGTCTCTATTTGGACAGTTTGGAGAGATTTAGATAATCTTCCCGTGTGGACAACAGGACAGCAGAAAAGCTTTCTTTGGTGTGTTTGGAAACACATCTAGATTTGGGCTTCAGAAAGAAGGCAAGAAACGGTAGTTGAGCCTCTTCTATGCCATGCAGATAATTCAGGTTATGGTACAGAAATTTGAGTTTTATGTCTCTTGCAGACATCCCACAAATTAATTTTCCGTTTTGATTTGGAAACAATTTTTCTTGTTCTCTAGTGGAAACCTCTACAAATGAGTCAAAAAGGAAAGCTTTGAGTTAAAATAAACCTCTGTTCAGCAACAGCTAATTAGATGTTCCAGACCATTCTGCTGCAGGGCTCTGCGGCATCGTTTCCAGTTCAGTGCATTTTTGTATGCACCCTTTCTTCTCTTGAGCAGCAGGGTTTTTGACTGTAATTTTTGTAATTGTGGTGTACCTTGTTACTTTTACTAATTCTCATGTGGAGACTGTGCTTGCAGGATAACGTAAAATGGATCCGTGTGGTAAGATACAGCGCCTCAGTGGAAGACCACCTCAGGGCTCCCAGCCTGAGCAGCAGGGAGCAGAGGTTAGGGGTCTGCATTGCAGTTATTGCAGTCAAAGTAGTACCCGCTGAATCTTAAAGGTCAGATTTCTTGGCTTTTGGGGGTTTTTCCTTCTGATTTCTGTTTTGAACACTTAAAAAAAAAAAAAAGCTGCTGTTACTTGGTTTCAAACAGACAGACCGCATGAACCTCAAACTGCTATATCAGCTTTGCTTACACTTCTTGTGCCACTGGTAGGTCAGGAGAAATCTTTCCCTTCCAGTGATATATAACTGCTTGTGAGAGAAGTTAAAGAGCAGCAGAGGTCCTGTTGCATATGTTTGGAGGGATAAGANAGATGCTGGTACTTGGTTTCAAACAGACAGACTGCATGAACCTCAAACTGCTATATCAGCTTTGCTCACACTTCTTGTGCCACTGGTAGGTCAGGAGAAATCTTTCCCTTCCAGTGATATATAACTGCTTGTGAGAGAAGTTAAAGAGCAGCAGAGGTCCTGTTGCATATGTTTGGAGGGATAAGACTTATGAAGGCATGATTGTGATTTTGCCTCTTTTATTTTCAGTACTTGTCACTCTTAACTGTTTCTTACTAGAAACTCTTCTGTGAAACTCATTTCATGAAAATGGGTTTGTCACTTCTGTTATTGGTGTTTTTTTCTCATCAGAAGCTGTAACTCTCTGGTATCACCATAGACCCCTATCAAATGTCTGGGTTATTGTAAGGAACAGATTATTGTAAGGAACAGAGAGAGTTCTCTGGCTTTCAGACTTTTCACCATTGAGTTGCTGTCCCAAAATTATCAGGAAAGATTATAAATGCATCATACAGCTTCTAGACAGAAACAAATCTGATAGTAATGTTGTTCTACAGACCAATTTCAGGTAGTCTTTATGGACTCCTAGGCCACCTTTGGGATACCTGTCTTGGCGCTGGGAATTCTGAATTCTTTCTCTACTGTCTCGCTGACTTTGTGGTGCTTGGTAAGTCACATGAGACCAAAGAGGTGCTGCACTATTGCACTTCTTACTATAGCCTACGGGGAAATGCAGGCTCTTCTTGAAGTGTAGGCTACTGAGGTCCTTTTTCCCTGACGTTAGGGATAGTATTTATTCTTTCTAAGTGCTATGAAATGTAAGAAAGAACAATGTAAATTGTACAGTGTTGTTCTGATTCCATGTTGGAAATTATCATCACGTTTTATAAAGACAGTGTCATGTAAGTGTTTTTAATAACAAAGTGGAAGGTGACCTCATAGTCTTTGTTGGAATTCACTTTAACAGAATGTGGCTGAGGAAGGAGGTTGCTGAACCTGTATGGTAGCTTCATGGGAGTGCTGTGATTTGCTCCCTTGGGATAAATTGAATGCTTGGAGTCAGTGCGAACAGATAGCAAAAAGAAATTATAAGTACTTTTTGTCTGTTGTGAGCTAGTTCTCTTTGCTGATCTCACTGGAGGTGTGTCTGCGCACACATGGGGTAGTATGTCTCAAAAATATTGTATTTACAAGATTTCATTGTCATGTTCTCATGATAATTTTTTTTGAGTAATAAAGAGCCATAGAAAAACATTTTGTTTAAATTATAAGATCAGGTTCTGTTTCTAAACCTGCTTTTTATTACAGATTCCTGGGAGTCAGTCATTGCTCTTAATGAATAGTTTTAGGCCATTTCTTTGTGTGCCAACACAGATTTGAAAAGAAATGTATTACTTCCTTTTTCCTTCAATTTCAGATGAGATATTACTTACTGGCTAGAATAGAAAGTCTTGTGTCTCTGGGGATATTAGTACAAAGCATGTGATTTCCCCATCTGTAACTTTGACTGACACATGGCTTATCCAGTCAGTCTGTGGTAGTCCTTTACACTTGTCACGTGCTTACTTGTACCCACAAACATACGCCCTCAGGACTAGTAAGTACTTTAAAAATAAAAAGTTTAAAAAGTTGCAGCTTATTGTTTCAGTTGATGCGATGAAGTGGCCAGAAAGATTTTATTATTAAGGTAAGATGGTGGGGTGTTTTACTTTTTCTATATGGAAAAATAGGAATGCAGCGTTATGTTCCTGATTCTGAGCGTTGTGTCCAGCTCATGGTTCTGTGCTCTGTAGCACAGAGGAAAACTGCTTCCCTACGGATAATCAGGAGGCTAAACAAGTGCTGCTCCATGACATTACGTTAGCCGTTAAAGGCTCAGTGCTGTGTGTGTGCAGAACAGAGGCAGAAGCCGGTGTGTCTGGGATCCACTTGGCAGTTCCCATTATGACTCATGACTCTGCTCATCTTCCTGGCAATCTCACCTGGGAGAGCCAGGAGTGAAAACAGTTCAAAGGTGAGCTTAGTTCTCAGCCCTAGAAATTCATGACTCTGTAGCAGCAGTGTTGGAGGCAGTGTAGTTAAAACCTTTGTGGCTTCTGCGTATGATAAGCCTGCAAGCAGATGTCCTTATTCAGAGCCGTGTCAACTGAGAAAATTCATCAGTTCTAAATGTGCTAGCAAAGAAAGACCTTTAAAATCTCAGCAATGTGCCCTTGTGTGCTCTGCATCCTTTAGAAGCAGTTAGTTGATGAGTCTGTTGTATCCATATTCGCTAGTACTTTCAATGTGTTTTGGCACATTGACAAACTATTAAAAACTTCTGTTTTCTCAGCTAATTATAATTACTTCCCGGCAGCATTAGAAGCAACAGCATCAAACTAAAGGAGACACTGAAATAGAAATATAAATGCAAAAACTCCTAAAGCACATTTCTTCCAGACTGATGTGTGGGGAATAGCATAGAACCATACAATAAAGACAACATTAAGAAATATTGAAATAACAGGATGCAACAACATCCACCTGTCAGAGGAGCAAGTTACCACAGTCTGTCTTTGTGTGGGTCACATCTCATGATGACTTTAGTGACCAGCCTTGTTCACTTCATGTGATTAAGGTTCCCTAGATAATGCATCAAAGTTGCAAAGGCCGTTTTTGTCTTTGGATACAGAATGCATAGCTGTCTTTTGTGGTATTTGTCACTTGAGCTTATTGGTGCAAGGAGATGGGGATGAAGAACAGGAATTCAAGCAAAGACGTCTGATAGGGACTCTAACTGAAAATCCAACAAATTACCATTAGGGGGTTTATTGTGGGTAAATGGTCAATCATAATATATTGCAGTGTTTATTAATACTGCTTGGTTATTTCCTTGTCCCTTGTCAGAAGAGTTTGCATCTTGAGTCATCAAGCTTTCTTCCATCAACACCTCTCAAAGCACCTTGTATAGATAGAGAAATATTTCTCTTCTCCATTTTGAAGAAGGTTAGAGCAAGACTCTGAAACTTGCCGAGTGTCTCAGAACAAGCCGGCAGCAAACCCAGGAAAATATCCCATGCACCAAATTCCTTATCTGCTGGAGTTCCTCAGGGAGGCAGCTGTCACAGCTAGCCCCTTCCCACTGTGCGAGGGTATGTGTCTGTATGTCGAAGAGCTCAGGAGATAATGTTACAGAAAGAATTGATTAGGAGTAATTTGCCAGGGGAAGGGAGCTGTATTGTGAGCTGTCAGCAAGTAATGAAGCAAGGATGCCAACTGACAGGTGGACCAAAGCTTTTTCAGTAGGAGGGAGGAGGAAATCGGTTCCAAGATACAATTGCTCTAATTGAGGCTGTGAAGAGATAAATGGGGAAAGTTTGCAACAGCTGGAGACCGCTCTGAAGGAAAACTTTGAGGGTTTGTTATCCTCTCAGGAGGTCTTTTAGTCACCATGGTGATGCCTCTGGCAGACATCAGCAGGGGGAAAAAAAACCCAGTAAAACCAAAACCAAGGTCAAACAAAAGCCCCCAAGCAAAAGGTTCCAGACATGGGGGGGCGGTGGGGGGAAGAAACAAATATTGGTGGTGATGTTCTTTGAACTTGCACTTGAAAACAACTTTAAGTACACATCTGAACAGTGCTGGGATGCCATGGTTACAGGCTCTGTATAAAAATTTCGGTAGTTACAAAGCAATGTGTATTGGTCACCAGGAACAGTGGTGTTGGACCTGGGTTTTTGGGGCCCATAGGCACTTCTGCAAGACAATTTTCTTGTGTCCACTAGAAAAGTGTGTAGAAAGTTTGATGGTAGGCTTACGTATTGTGGCTTTGAAGTGAGAAGGACGATTATGTGAAGGCCTGCTTCAGAACTAGGAGGGAGGAAAAAAAAAAAAGGCATGGAGAGAGGTCATAATAATTATTAATTTTTTGTTCCCCCTGATATTCAGCTGATGACTACTTCATTTCTTTCCCGCCCCCTTCCAGTTTCATCTCGTTACTTCTAGCTGTTTCTTTTTGGTGCCACTTTGAAAGTTTACCTCCTTTCTCACTATAGGCGTCTTTCAAACACACTCCTTAGATAAGCTATATGTAGAGTATATAGCTTTTTTTCATCTCATCAGTCAATCCTTTTTGTTCTGGGTATTTTATACTGGAGCAGAAAGGAGTGGGGTTAACCAACACTTTTATCTGTTTTTCTTCTCAAATTTAAATAGGTTAATATGATGAGTTCAAGTTAATGGGGAAGAATACATACTTTTAAGATGTCTATGCTTCATCATTGACACATACCCTGGTGTTGACTGAATTACTTGTTTGTATAGTGGTGGCAGGCAAAATACCCCCATTACATCAGGGTCCCTTTAGGCCAGTGCTGAACAAAGAAATGACTACTTGTAGTTGCTGTACTGGAGATACTACTCTATAATGTAAAACTGGATGCAAATGAATGTATTAAGGAACAGAAGGAAAAGCAAAGGAAAAAAGGGAGCTGCAATAATAGGATTGTGTGCCTGGAAGAAATAATTTTATTTCAGTGTGTTGAAAAGGTTGTATTTTAAAATAGAAATATCATTGTTTGGATTGTATTGCAGTAGTCTCTAGAGAGTCTAATCAATGACCAACCTTAAGTGGTACGCACATGTAACTAGAAACTGCCAGGCACTATTCTGTTTGATTAAATGCTACTTACCCTACCTATAATTTCATAACTCACTTCTCATGGGTCTTGTTGAAAATGTCTGTCGTGGGACAAGATCTGGAGGAGAAGATATTGGAATAGTTCTTCCTTTCTGCATACAAAGGTTAGCGTGGAAGGAGGAATAAACATGAGTGCAAAAATGTGTGATGCCAATGTTGCTGGAGAAGTAAAAGCAAGTTTTGATGTTTTATTGAAGCTACTTCCCCTTCTAATAAAAAAAAAAATGCCAATATGTTTGCAGTAAGGAGGCATGCTAAAATGCAGTATCTCAATTTATGTAGTACTTAGTGATAGAAATATCCACATCTGAAAGTAAGGGCTGAGTGACAATTTAAATGAATGATTTCCTGTAAACTTGTTAAGCAAGATGCCGGCATGTTGTTAAAAGTGTGGGGGTAGGGGAGGGCTCTTGTGTTTTTGTTAGTTGGGCAAGCGTGTGTAGTTACCACTGTCATGGGAGCCTGATATGTGTGCTTTTGGGAATTTATATTTTTTTCTTTTTTTATGCTGATATTTTATTGGTGTGGTTTATCCTGATTCCTTTGTTTCTACAAAGCTGATCCCAAGAGGCATGTCAAAAAATCCAGTACTTTTCTACCCACCAAAGAGCTTGTTTTTGTAACATTGCATGTGGAAATCGAGTGAGTGTAGTGTATTTGCAAATATGGTGGAAAATACTTAACTGACGTTGTTCTTGAGATATTCTTTTCACCAGTAGATGAGAGCTGCCATTTTCTGTGTCCTTGCTGGCTGACTGAATACAGAAATGTGTATAGACCATAGTTCTTATCATGCCCAAACTCAATATGTTCATAGTTACTCAATGTCTGGATTGGTTGATCTTCTATAAGGAGATAAGACAGACTGTTAATTTGACATCCACTAGCACACAATGTCTGTTCTTTTTTCTATAAGGCATTATTTATATGCTCTGCTTGATGTAGTTTAGCTGTAGATACAGCAGTGCAAATTAACTTGAATAGGACAGTCTTGAACTCCCTCACAGCATGTAACCACTTGACCTAACTCAGGAGAGAGGGTTGTACATCTTTTGCATTGTTTAGTTTCTAGGCTTTTTCCACTGGATGGTCTAGCGGCTATGTAAGTGCTAGCAATTCTTCAATTTCCTCTTGCTCTACTGTGACAGTAATTGGTTGCTGATAGACTACACCTAATGCCAAAATAACTGGACAGAAATGTCGATTACACTGCTCCACTGTGTGTGGTGTAAATCTGCTCTGGCAGTGTTATGTGAGGATTGCCTTGAAAGAGAAAGATCCATCCCAGGTACTTGTAGAATATGTTATCAGAGAAGGATGTGGTTGATGGAGGAAGTTCTTACATATTCTGTAACAGGTGGAAAATTTCACTACTAGCAACTTCAGTTTTGCAGTGATTGTTTTTCCCCAGTATTTCCCCAATAGAATACGTTACAGAAGGTATTCTATTTGAATATGAATTAAGATGCAAGCAGATACTGCCTTTAAGTACTGCAATGGGTATAGTTTCTTTCATAACTAAACGTACTTGAATTAAGTCACTGACCTAAGATGAATTGCTCTAGATTTACACTTTTTGCATGCTCAGAACAACAATTCCCTTTCCTTATGTTTTTGACCTTACTGTTCTGTTGTGCCAGTTATTGTCACCTTTTCAATTCAGCATTTTATTACTTTCCTGGAGAACCAAATGGAGAGAATAAAAGCCATAGGATCCCATTTAAATATAAATAACTTCGAGTATTAGCAAAAGTGACGTGGAAACTGATTGTACATAAAAATAAATAAATTAGTGTACAAGTGTGTTAAGTATTTCAAAGTTTTCCTTGTATGGAAGCCACCTTTCAGAATAGCATGTGAACCTGTGAACAAAGGAAAACGAGCATGTGGACAGCCTGCACTTCTGAGACCAGTGAAAGCAAATTGCCTTTTCATGGAATTTGCTTTCTGCTCTAAGTGTGCATTCCAATTTATTTAGTAGTACTGAAGAGGAGATATAGCTGTCAGTGACATGTTGAAAGGACTTCCCTGAAGAAACGACAGTGCGTAAAAGATTTGAGAGTATCTTGTAACAGCATTCTGCTAATGGAAAAGCAAAACCAATTCTGTAGTATTTTTATTCTCTAGAACAAAGGAGCAGAGTTGTTGGATTTGGAGCAGAACATCTAAATCTGAAGAGCCAGCCTATAGCTCCAAATATACTACATGAGAGAGACTATTCAACATACGCAGAATGGGCTTAAAGATCAGATTAATGAACAGGGTTTCTAGGCCCATTCCCACAGGAAGGAAAACACTTTTCTGGATTTGGAAGAAAATAGGGCATTACAGTATACAGAACACCAGTAGTGCTTGGCGTGTTTCATGAAACAGTTAGCTAATCGTATAGCTCGGGAGCAGGTTCTGCTGTTTGATGAACCAAGTGGTTGGTCTTGGAAATGGAACTTCTCTTTGTATTTCCAGGTCCTTAAACAGATGAAATAACACTAGCTTGCAGGCTCTGAGACTGAAAGTGATTTCCTGAGTTGTCACAAGGGTGTATCTATTTTTAACTGCACATGTGAAGGAAAGAAATTCTTTCTAGGATAGAAATATTAAGATCCAAGAACTACATCACACTGTAGCACTTTAATCTTCAATAAATATAGTGAGGAGTTGTGAGGTACCTGGAGACAAAGTAGATGCAGAAAAAAACCCAGTGAAAACGTTATTAGTGGGGATATTATGACTGGGGGAAAAAAAGAAAATGCCANGTCACAAGGGTGTATCTATTTTTAACTGCACATGTGAAGGAAAGAAATTCTTTCTAGGATAGAAATATTAAGATCCAAGAACTACATCACACTGTAGCACTTTAATCTTCAATAAATATAGTGAGGAGTTGTGAGGTACCTGGAGACAAAGTAGATGCAGAAAAAAACCCAGTGAAAACGTTATTAGTGGGGATATTATGACTGGGGGAAAAAAAGAAAATGCCATGTCAGCCAAAAAGAAAATGGCATGTCACAGCTAGT
>VZSC01015865.1:0-10742 GCA_013398225.1 Steatornis caripensis
TCAGCAGCTACCGTCACCTACACAGGGAGCAGTCCCTCGACAAGAAATCTGCACCACGTCGAACTGCCAAGCCCTATCACCCAGCCTCATCCTTCCTCTTTGTCCTGCTCGTCACGTCTCATATCCAAACCCTGTCGTTCTGGGGGAGATTTCTCCTGGGGACGAAGTGAAGCATCCCAGATCCGAACCATCTCTGAAAATCATCATATCTGTCATCTGGACTTAGAAGCGTCAAACAACTTTCCAGTGCCAAACGAGAAAACGAAGAATCAGTGTGCCAGTGATGCCTGAACTGAAATTCAGGCATCTGAAATAGATTCATAAATACATTTAACCAATTTCAGATGGCTAATTAATGCACAGGAAATACACTCTGCTTATTGTGTGAAGACAGAGGTATGGAGCAAATCCATTTGACAAATTATCTCCACGGACCACTCGAACAGCTCACAAAAATATCTATCTCGCCAGGCAAGCTTTCAGGCAGACACTAGTATTTTGTGCGTTTTAGTAGCACAGCTGCTAATCTTTATTCATTTATTTATTTTCTTTACAAAGGAGAATAATTGATTTTTAACCAGCCCGTTATTAGCTTTCAGCACCTAATCCTCAGATCGAAAACTGCTTCCAGAGTAATATGGGGGAGGACTTATGAAACACACAATAATGAGAAAATCAGATAGTCAGTGACTTAGTCAGGCTTGAAATAGATGATCCCCCTCCAGAATTAAAGAACTGGTACCAAAAAGACAGTGAAGGTATGAAAATAAAAATTAAACAAAAAATTAAAAGGCAGCTGAAAGCTTTCCCTGTTGAGAGGGGTGTTTGCAGAGCATTTTCCGCTGTCTGTCACAGTGACAGCTTCAAGAATCAATAGGAGAAAGAAGAAAATAACATGTCAAGATATTTTTGGAGACTGGTGAGGCTTACAGGGAAATTCCTTTGCAGGCAAAGAACAAATATTTATTGCCCTTTCTTTATTTCTTTTGCCCATTCCAAGACAGAAAAGGCTCTTGCTCAGATCTCAATAAACAAGAGCAGACATACATCCTCTGATCTTTTGCCCAGACTTAGATCAGTGCTGAAAGTCACCATAAGCATAAAAAATGTTCTTTTTTTTTATTAAATTTGGGGGGCATTAGTCAAAAATACTAGCATTAGAATAGAGAGAAAAATGTAATTGGGATTGGGTTTTGTCACAAAGTTTGCTGAGATTCCCAGCCAGGGATATTGAATGCCAAAGGTGCAAATGCTGGTCCGTCCTGACCTGTCCAGCCTGAGAATCTGCTCCAGACCAAGACATGGAGAGATGCTGTGCAGATCTGGTCCAGTCTGACGGTGGTCAAATGCATCGAACACATCCTCCCGTTTGCTGAGCCCCTCCTCCCTACGAGAGGCAGGAAAACAGTTATCTCCTTCCACCCTTCGTCTGTCTAGTTTGGAATATGGTCGCTTTTCTCAGCTTCCTATATCTGCTTTGACCTCTCACAATGGCCACAACACGATCTCTCCCATGGTGAGGTGGATGAGGTAGGGAGAGAGAAGCATTTCTGTATTGGGACTGCAGCCTTGCGTCGTGTGGGGTGGGGCTTCGGTTTAGGAGGACGAGTTTGTTTGCTGAGAAGATGTCTGAGTTTGCTAAGCAGGATGTCTTTTCAGCTTCTTTCACCTGCAAACCACTGATTTAGGGAAGAAGATGATGCAACAGGGATTTTCTTGCTGTAGGGAGTACCCTTGTCAAATGCTTGGAGCTCATCAGGCGAAGAGCGCTATCTGTTCTCCCAGCAACAAGTACCTCAGCCCTTTGCTCCAGACCTCAATTTCAGGTGCAGTTCTACCAGAACAACACTTTTCTCATTTGCACCTTGCTAATTCGCACGATTTCCGGCACTCCCCCAGCTGCCATCACCACCACAGCTCAAACAATGCATCAGCAGAGGAAAGTACCCCCATCCCAATTAGGCTGGCAAAGACCCGTGACAGCCCTGGCGAGAAGCTGTTTTTGAAGTACTATTTATTCCACTGCAAAAGCCACCCTCGCTTTCACGGCACATTCAGCAGCACAGCTTTCAGCAGCTCTGCAGCATCCAGAGCTGTCTCCATGCACTGGAATAAATATGGGGAGTGCACTCAGGAACAGGACCTGCATCCCATCATGTTGTGCTGCGTTTGCTCATGTCACAAGTTCAGGCGCACGAAAGCCGGGAGGACGGCGTCATCCTCCTTGTCTTGGCTGCCAGACACAAGCCGAAGGATTTTGTCCATTTATTTCTCCTATAAACTCCTGGTGAGTTTTTTCCTCTGGCAACCTACTGGAGAGGGTGCGTTCACCGCGGGTTCAATGCTGGGAGCTGGCGCAAGGTGCCTACATGTGTGTCAGCTCACCGGGCTGGTGTCTAAGCTCGTGTTCGGGCAACTGAGCTCAATGGGTCTATTCTAGGCAACCGCTGTCGAAGCCGTGTGGCACCAAGGAAGCATTCCCGACCCAAAATAATTGGAGGTTGTGCTGAAATGCTTCCATTTTCTGCCAGATATTCTAATTCTACAATTGGCACCCTCCCGATCTCAAAATACGGCATGGGAAAACATCCCGTTGCCCTGGCTCCAGGCGTGTGTCCTCACTTTCCAGCAATCCTCTAGCATCCTGTTCGGCTGTGCCTTGGATGAGGCTGCAGGAGGAAGGTGATGGCAGAACGGACGGTTGCCTTTTTGGTTTGTGCTCCACGGCTTCTGAGCTGCCGAACTTTGTTGTTGTCATGCGAAGAACATCATCGTGCTCAATGGCTGGTGGGTGGCTGTCTGGAAGCAGAGTGGAAGTTGTTTGTGGAATATGTAATGAGGATTATGTATGTATGCAGTTCAGCCAGAGATTGGCTGGGCTTGGCATCTTGCAAAGATGCAACCTCCTTCGTGTCTCATTTTGATTTTCTTAAACGCAGGAGGGCCCTTCCCCCACCAAAATGAGAAATCAGGACTCATCCTTCCCCTCTCCATCCTCTTCATCAAATTGAGGTGACTGATTCAAGTAACAATATTTTAGAAATTATAATCATCAACCCTGGATGTCTTTTCAAGTTGCTTCTTGATTTTCTGAGCCAGGAAAAGTAAAGATTTCAAATTAAATTGCAAACACAAATTATAACACCCTCCTGCTTCAAACTGTACTGGATTCCTAGCACCACCCCTAATTGTTTTTTGATGGGACCTTTGAGATTTGTGAGAGGAAGCAACACAGATTTCATTTTATTCTCTATCCTCAGTGCTGCATCTGACATGTCATAGCAGCCTTTAAAGAAAGACAGCGGAGAGAGAGATGGCAGAGAGAGACGTGAGGCTTGGGGCTCCAAGCGCCAGTCTAGCAGGGTAAACGTTTCTAAAGTGACTGCATTTGCAGGTAGTTAACAGGAAAAGGAAAGTAATCTTTTACTCAAATCTTGAAACCAGTTTGAACTTGCAGAGCTGCACTGGGTCACCTGAGTTGTCCTGCTCCTAAACTTCACAAGGCACTTTTTTGGGCAAAATATCATTTTATTTTGGAGCTGTTTTATTCCTATGTCTATGTGTGTGGTTGTCATTAGGAAAGGGCGCGGTATCTGCCCTGCTCCCTTCCTCACAGCCTGGACGGCACTCTGGGCCCACCCCACTCCGTGTACCTGAACCCATGCTCTGCTCGAGGACCCGTGCTTCCCACCGTCTCCCATCCCGCCTTGCAAATCCTTCATCCCTCTTTCTTTGAAGTGACCTTCTAGGTAAGTGCTTGCTACAGAAGTGTTGGCTCAGGATGGAGAGGTGGGGAGGGTGAGGATGGTGAGCCTTCGCCAGGGAGGACATGAGGATGAGATGTCAGCAAGGAGGTGGGAGGGAGACAAAGGCGGTAGGAGGGCAAGGTAGGAAGGATGTATTTGTACTCTCTCCTGCAAGTTTCTGTTTTGTTGACCGTGAAGACCGTGTCAATAGAAAGATGAGGCAATACGTTTTTGCCAGTGGATCAGCTGCATACCCACTACCGCACAGGCGTCCAAGTTCCCGTTCGTCCAGCTCTGCTGCCACCTCAGCAAAGCGCTTCCACCGACAGACACCAAGAGTGCAGGCAGACACCAGAACTGAAGCTCTGCTCACACCCTTAGCCCTTAAATCTGACTCAAGTCGGCAACAGAGGCAGGGAAGAAACCTCTGAGGTGTCTGCAGAAACTCAGATTCATGTTTGAAACAACATTTCGTGGCTGAAAATTTCGCTATCCAGGGCACAGGAATTATTTTGGCAGCCTTGGGTATGAGGAAGGCTCACGCCGTCCATCAGCTCAGGTGCTTGCTGGAGAGGAAGGGCAGCTTGTAGGTGTCCGAGATGTGCAACGTCCCCCAACAGAGATAAGTGAATAGTGGCACAGTTACTCCATCACTTCTGTTTCCTTTTTTCCTTTTCATTTAGCTTTTCCTGGAGGCTTCAGTTTCTCACATGGTGTGCTATAAATGATCACTTGGGACTTTAATGTGCTCTGTGTAATTGTATTATTTCCAGAACACGAGTCAGAGGTTGCCTTTGTTTTTTCTTTTAAAGTCTTTTAAGAAATAGCTTCGTCTCTCACAAAAC
This sequence comes from Steatornis caripensis, assembly GCA_013398225.1. NCBI lineage: Eukaryota > Metazoa > Chordata > Aves > Caprimulgiformes > Steatornithidae > Steatornis > Steatornis caripensis. The sequence continues at coordinate 4,592 of VZSC01015865.1, forward strand.
CAGTGGTCATTTTTTCCCCCCTAAGAACATTAACTGGGTTATTTCCAGACTTGTCCTTTGATGAGGTTTCATTCCTCTGTACATCTCCGAGGAACAGGTACTGGCCGTCTTGAAAAGATCTCAAATAATATTTCTTTTTTTTTTTGTATTTGCGAAAGAGCAGAAAAATATGTGTGTATGACATGAGAGAAATAAAATACTTTTCAGTCCATTAGTAACTAAGGAGGTTGTTAAGCAACACCTGTTTGGAACAAAACTGTATTTATATAATTTAAACTTGATAATCTGAGACAATTTTCATTCAGGACACTTCAACAATCTGGTCAATGGGTTCTCCAGCACACTGATATTAAATGCTGAAGAGTGAGAAATCCTTCTCATGGGGGAACGTGCAGAGGTTAATGGAGCATTGTGCAGAGAAGACAAGCAGAATGTCCCAGACCCGTTCGTTAAACAGGTGTCGGTCAAGGGAAAGCTGACCATGGGATTCGGTTCATTGGCAACTAAAGGCTGGCAATGTCTTGCCGTGGATTGGTTGAAGGCGCCTCTGATCAAGTGGATTTTCAGTCGCACACTTATGGTTGGTAGAAGTACCTGCTCTGGTACAATAGATCTCGATTTCTGAAAGGCCTTTGTACCGAGTAAACGGTTAGCACTAACCCGGAAACGACTTTGTCTGCCCAACTGGGCTGAGAAAAGATAATACCTCTCCCAACAAAGCCCGGCTTGCCGTGTTAATGAAGCAGATTAATAAAGAGCTGCCAGGAGGAAATCACCTTTGGGTGGGATGTTTCTGGGGGAGTGCTGCAGCGCCGCAAGCAGACGCTTCCCTCCCATTTCATCACCGCTGTTGAAGCAGATAGAAAACCACAAGTAGTAAAGTCACGTGCAAAGCTTGGTAAATTGGTGAATAACAAAGAAGAAAAGACAGGCCGGTGATTACAAGTCTCCCATACAATAAGCCTGTTCTAATCCATCTGTATATACGTCTGTCTTCCCTTCAGCTCCCCAGAAATAAAGCTTTGCATCAGAGGACAAGTCAGGTTTACCTGTGGGCGTCTGTGTCCTGGAATTTAACAGCTCAGAAAATGAACCAGGCTACAGAAGCGCCAGCATGGCTGGAAGGGCTGGAGGCAATAGAAATGGCCAACTAATAAATATGTGCCTCCCTGACTCTGCCTACATGGGCAGCTCAGGCGTTGCCGCTCAGGTCTTTAAGAGAAGGTGAAAAATCAGAAGGGACTGAGAGCAGGGACCACGTGTGATTGGAGCCCTAGAGAAAATGCCACACCGTGGGAGACTGAAAGAGCTCAATCTGGCTAGCTGATCAAAAAGAGGGGGAAAACGGAAAAAAAAAAAAAAAAGCCAGATTGAGAGGTGATTTGATCACAGTGAATAAGTGTCTTCCTGCGGAGAAAACACGAGGTACTCAAGTGCTCTTGAACGTAGAGGAGAAGGAATCAGTGGCAAGGATCTGAACCCAGCAGCTTTGCATTGGAAATGAAGCACAAGGTTTTTTCCGTCACAAGCGTGACTAATCCATGCAACAAGCACTAGCCATCCTCCTGTGGTTTCCAGAGCAAACCTGGATGCCTTCCTAGCAAACAGGCTGTGTCCAGCAGAAATGATCAGTCTTAAGAGCTTACTGATGTGACAAATAACAGCGACTTTGCAATCCCACCTACAGGCAACAGGCTCTGGAGCAGCAGTGGGGCTGGAAACATGGGCTCCGACACGAGAACGAGCCCATGGCTAGAGCAGCCTGGAGCTGGAGTTTGTCCAGCAGAAAGGCAGGGTCCTCAATACCCGTTCTTTAGCCAAACTTAGGCATTCCGCAGAAAATGGAAAAAGACTTTAAACACGAAAAGGTTGCGGGTTTCTCTGTCCAGGTGAGCAGGAGTACCTTATTAGACCATTGACCTGCACTGCAATGGCCCAAGTACAGGGAACCAGACGTGGACTTGTGCACCTACTCGAAAAACTCTGCAGAGAGCTCTGCCGTTAGCTTCCTCAGGTCAGAAACATGGAGTTACTCCCAAATTTATACCCAGATAAGACACACACCAGGTTAACTCCTGCTGAGCGAGTGCCATCCCGGCGGGGAATACGCTGCAGCCGGGTGGCTGTGAGTGACTCAGCCTGAGTGGGAGAACGTGCTGAGTAAATGGCGTTGGGGGGTGACTCACCGCGCAGGACGGCGCGTGGCTGCAGGTCCGAAGGCAGCAAAGAAATACGCCATCGCCAGCGCTGGCGGATGATATGACTCAAGCACAACTTTACCTTTCTCAACCGTTAATGAAAAGTAAAAGCGGGCCGGGTTTGAAATACCTGGCAATGGAAGCCCTCCTTGGGCAGGGCTGACTCAAGCGCTGATTTAGCTCATGGCAGTTCCTGCAGCTGTGTTCTTTGCTGCTCCTGAGGGTATATCCCTCCACCTCTTTGGAAGCGGCATCTATGACGAGGGAGAAATTCACGGAGCCTCTGCCCAGGCCAGCTGCCAGACAGCACCAGCCTCCTGCCTTTTTGAGGAAAAACATTGCTACTCTCCGCACGTATCTTCCCAAGCACTGCCCGCTGCACACCCGGGACTGCACGACAGCCTCTCCTAGTCCTGAGGACTCTTAACACGGTTAAAAAAGGATGCACGCCACTCCTGCAGTGAAAGCGAATTCCTCAGATACATGCTGGAAACAGCGTAAAACTTCACACAGGAGCTAATACACGACCTTCTGAAGTGCCGTGCAGTTTGAACGAAATCTTGCCAACTAATTAAAATCCCTTCATCCATCTCAAACATCCCAGAATCGTTTTCCTCCGTGACTGAATTATGTAAGAGTTCCTTCTCTCAGGATGCAAAATGATTGTGTTAGTGTTGCATTACTGCAAGTTCAGCGTGGTGAAAACCCTTCGGCCTCTGAGAAACTGTGTGTAACAAATGAACGAAGAGATGCCGTTGCTCTGCATTCGGACAACTTCTTTTGGCGAAAACTGCCACTGGTCCTGGAAACCACAAGACAGAGCCTTTAGGGACACCTCTCCTGCACTCATGTTGGCAGAAGTACACGCAAGAAACGAGGAGAGAGCAACGCGGAGCTTCAGTTGGTTCCCCCATCCACTTGACTAAGCACAGCCTGAAATTGCACCTCCAGCACAACCGAGAGCCTCATACGGGACTGGAAGTGAGGAACAGGGTGAGAAGGAGGTAGGAACTGCTTAATTAGGCACTGCCACCATGGAAGATAACCGTGGCATCACAATCAAATGGGTCAGCAGAGACAGCTCAGGGGGCTTGCGGGACATAACTGCACCATCGAACGGGGCGGCCTCTGCTCAACCTGCACTAACAGACTCCCAGCTTGGTCTCTTCTGCATCTCTGGTTGCATTTCAACTGTTTAGAAGGTGGCAGCTGGACACAGTAGGTCACTGTCACCTGCCAGNGAGCCTTTAGGGACACCTCTCCTGCACTCATGTTGGCAGAAGTACACGCAAGAAACGAGGAGAGAGCAACGCGGAGCTTCAGTTGGTTCCCCCATCCACTTGACTAAGCACAGCCTGAAATTGCACCTCCAGCACAACCGAGAGCCTCATACGGGACTGGAAGTGAGGAACAGGGTGAGAAGGAGGTAGGAACTGCTTAATTAGGCACTGCCACCATGGAAGATAACCGTGGCATCACAATCAAATGGGTCAGCAGAGACAGCTCAGGGGGCTTGCGGGACATAACTGCACCATCGAACGGGGCGGCCTCTGCTCAACCTGCACTAACAGACTCCCAGCTTGGTCTCTTCTGCATCTCTGGTTGCATTTCAACTGTTTAGAAGGTGGCAGCTGGACACAGTAGGTCACTGTCACCTGCCAGGGCTGGCTGAAGCCCCCAGCTAGACTGCTTTGGAGGTCTGGAGTCCAACCACACCTGCTGGTACGTGGTGGTGCTGTTGGCGCCACGCGGGTGCTCACGGGAGGTCCACATTTCCCGGGCAGAGGCGTCACAGAGGGCTTTTCGGTCGGCTGCAGCAGACCCATCCATGGGGCAGGACACAGTTATGGCTTAAGCTGTATCTTTACTCACGGGTGCACCAAGCTAGTCTTTCAAAATCTGTTTCAAAATCCTCCCCTATTCCTTTTCGTGACCCTTTTCGTAGGTCTTGACCCAACAGCAGACAGACTGAGGCTTTCAATTCAGCAAAGCTCCACGCCCACAGCACGAGACAGGCTTACTTCCCAGAAAAGGGCAAAGCACTTGCCATCCACTCCGCTTTTTGGCCCATGAGTGCTGTCCTCAGAGCACACATTGCCTGGGTCAGGCGAGCCTGTGCCAAGGGCAAGGAATGATGCTTCCAAATGACTTTAATAACGTGGAGAAGCGATTGAACAAGGCATTTCACATGAGCACCATCACTTTGCCTGTCTCTCGTTCACTCTGGAATTGCTAATCATGGTACATCAAATGCAATTTAATTTCAATTACAATCTCTCTGATAAAGCTTATGGCTTCTTTCCCCATCCCTCTTGTGCACTCCTGCTCTCACACACACAACACAGAACAGAGCACTTCCAGAAAAGAGAAGATCCAATATATTTCTGTTGCATTAACAAAGGCTTTGTGCTGGCATTATCTCCCCTCCATGCATTTTGAGAAAGTACGAACATTATTAACTGAACGTTGCTCGTAACATTAGGAGTTAATAGATTCCCATGGGAAGGAGTCAGAGTTGTGACTTCAGTCTGACACTTTGGAGGAAGCAGAAGGAAGAACATTACTTTCTTTGACTGACACTCAACTTGGAAAGCTGCGGAAAATTGAGTTGATTTCACTGAGGCTGTAGAATCATTACGGAGGCTCTGGCTAGAACATGTAAGAGGTATTTATCTATTCTGTAAATCACATCTGCAAGCCTTCATATGTTCAACTGAAGCTGGAAGAGTCAAGGAAAGAAAGAAAGAAGCGGTAAGCATCTGCACAGCTCCATGGCAGCCGGAGCTGGAAGATCAAGGAGCTTTAGGTAGGAGAGGGGTACATGGTGAGCCAGGGTAGGTAAAGGGTGGAGAATTGAGTGCGAAAACCCAGCCTGGGAACCACCCTCAAAACTGGGGGCCTTGGAGAAAGCCTGGAAAAGACCAGAGGGGACGAGGCTATGGCCGAGGCCGTGGCCAAGGCCAGCAAGGTGTCACATTTTTCTGGACTTTGGTGTGCGTGGCTCAAAGCCTACTTTTTACCAGTCAGACAAACTTCCAGATGACGGATCTCACTCTGCAATCCCCTTCTCCTCTATCTTAGGCCTGACACATATACACATATACGTGTGATTTTTGTAATTAATTCCTACGTTTAGTCCAGTGCAGCTTTGACTGTAGCACTTGCACTTCCCTTTTTTTTTTCCCCTCTTCTATTTTGCAGCTCCTCCTGTCTGCTCTAGAAACCTAGTTCACTTTGGAAAAGAAGATGAAACGTGGAGAAGACAAAAGCAGCAATTAGCCAGATGGCCCTGCACACAGTCGTGAGACCATGGGAGATCAGAGCCTGCCTCGAAAGAGCAAATCACAGCTGGTGGCTTTGTGGGGGCAAAGAGACTCAGGCAGCTTCCAAGGAATGTCACATCCAGGGTTATTTTCATTTCAGTTTCTTTTCAATTTATTGCAATTGACTTTGATTTGGAAGATGCTGTTTCAATGAATAATAAATTGGAAGCCCTAAGTCTGCAGTCAGTGCAAGGGAAATGGTAAAAACTAAATCTCCAAGGCTGGAGGCAAGCTCAGATAGCTCAGGGCTGTGTGCTTGTGGGCTGCCTGAACCCCAGAGGCCACATAGGCAGACCACCGCCGAGAATCGCCTCGGCCCTTCTCCGCTGCACAGAGGCAGGGGAGTGTGGGCAGCACCCTGGCTGCAAAGTGGCTGGATTCCCCCCCAAGGTGGGAAAAAATGGATTTTTGAAGAGGTTAATGTTATTTTATTGTGTGCCAGCAGAACATTAGAGCCTTGAGACGCTCCAAAAACACCCTAGGCTCTCCAGAGGTGACGGCCAGGAAGACAACCTTCTAATTTGTCTCTCTTTCCTCCCATAAAAGAGAAAAATTTGCATTTCTCTTGCAAGAGAGTGAAGGGGAGAGATTGCAACACATCACTTTCTCTCTCCTTCCTGTAGCTGTCTC
>VZSC01015865.1:21375-58859 GCA_013398225.1 Steatornis caripensis
CTGAATGGCAGCACAGCCTTCCCGTGAGTCAGCCGCTCCCCCCAGCGTTGTATCGTCAGCAAACTTGCTGAGGGTGCACTCTGTCCCTTCATCCAAATCATTGATGAATACGTTGAACAGGGCTGGACCCAGCACTGACCCCTGGGGAACACCGCTGGTCACAGGCCTCCAGCCAGACTCTGCACCACCGATCACAACCCTCTGCGCTCTGCCATTCAGCCAGTTCTTGACCCACCTCGCTGTGCGCTCATCTAGCCCACTCTTCCTGAGCTTTCCTATGAGGATGTTGTGGGAGACAGTGTCAAAAGCCTTGCTGAAGTCATTCAAGGTAGACAACAAGAATTCCCACCAACAGCCCTTACAGGAAAGCTTAAGACCTGCCCAAGCAATTACCTGATCCGAGCCTTCTTCATACTCTTCCTGGCATGGACTTGCTCAGCCTCCCAAGCCCATCTGCCCCAAGGGCATCAGGTCACCTATCTCTGTCCTTTGTGCCACTACAGAGATGCCTTTTATAGAATTTTACATTATGTTTGGGGTTTGATTTTATTTGTGTTTTGCTGCTTTTTGCTTTCTGCATCGCGGCCCTGTGCGTCACTCCTTCTGGGTTTTATTTGATTGCCTTTAGGAGATGAGGAGATTAATATTTCATCAAATGTACGGAGAATAAATAACCAGATTTGAAAGACATCCAGAATCTCTTCTGCCTCTACTGGTATTTACAGACCTGATGAGTGGGGACGTATTTTTGCCGCAAGCCATTTCTGAAGAAGTCATATCCTTCCTGTGATCTCTGCAGGACATTTCCATCACCCACGACATGTTGTTGTGGTCGTGCCCAAAGGAAGAGTGCATCGGTTGCAATATGTGCAACACTGTGGATGTGGCCATAGCACTCGCCGGCCCACAGCGGCACAGGCATGTCCCTGTGCCAGCAGAGCTTCACCAGCCACCGTCCGTGCAACAGCATCATGTACACCCATGCGACTCACGTACGTCCGTGCAACAGCTTCATGTGCAATGCAACAGCACCTTGCAAGGGAGGATGGGTCACTGTGCTGCTAATGCAGACACGGCCACGACCAGGATGGTTCAATGCTGGCAGGGTCATGCCTCTCTCTGTCACACGGTGCACGAAAGCAGAGCGCTTTTGGCTGGTGGATTGATGGGATCAGTCTCCAGAGTAAAATCACAGAACTTTTCCCAACCACAAACTGCAGCATTTTGTTTGATGGGAAATGCCAAGCTGCTGATGGGCAAATTTCGGTTGACTTGGCTAAAAGCATTTTGATTGAGGAAAATAATAATTATTACTATTATTATGATCAGTTAAGCATTTTGCCTTGACATTTAATTAGCTGTAAAACAGAAGCTTTTGTGTTTCTGTTCTATTCAAAATTGACACTTCCTCTCAAAAGAAATTTGAAAAATATGACAAGCTATTTTAAGAAGCTCAGAAATCAAATGAGATATTCAGTTAGATTCCAGATCTTTGTGGGTTTCCCGGCTTCCTTGAGTATGCTTGTTTTAATTTGCCCTTTCGGTGTTCTTTTTAACATTGTTATCTCCTATTGATGCACACAGTCTGGGGGAGGGGAGAAGAAAGGGCAGGAGGGAATTATCCGTGTACTGAAGGAATCAGTCATTTGCTGCATAGAGCAATGAGTCAGAGCAAAACCCAGCCCAACGCATGTTTCACTTGGGTTTTCCTTCTCCCAGGAGGACGCTGGTTTCTGCATGGCTGCATGGACAACTTCTGCATCTCCAGGAGATTTTGATGGGATGCACAGGGGTCTGAAGCGTCCAGAGGCCACCCAAGCCTTTTGCAAGGTCTTCATGACCAAGCAACTTCTCTGCCAGCGCAACCCTAACGTAATAACCGTTAAAGAAGGTTGTTGATTGAGTAACAAGCCTTTGGCTTCCCTCCCTGCAACATATTCATGTCAGGGTCTGTGGTTTAAGCTTTCCTCCTCTTCCTTTCAGAGCAGCTATAAGGCTTGCAGGGATGAGGCAGGCTATACAGAGTGGTCAAATACAACGGGGCAACCCCAATTTGGGCACGGTTATATGACACGATGACGTGGAATGAGGGAATCCTGGTCCCAGCAACTACTTTCTTTTGTCAGACAGAAATTGAGAGCGTATTCTTCCCCTCACTGCAGGTCTAGGAGGAGGGAAAAGGGTCAGATACAGGGCAGAAAGCCTGAAACTGGATTTTAAAACCAGGGCAAAAAGCAAGTCCCCTGGGAGAAACTTGGTCTGTTGGGTTGGGGTTTTTTCTCAGCCTGCAGTTGCTAACGCAGCTCCGCATGCTGACAGTCCTCCCTCCACCAAGCGTTGCACGGAAAAGCATATTCAGCTTCATTCAATTTGTGCAGGAAAGAAACAGTCCCGATACATCAGTAGGGAAACTGAGGCACATTGCTGATCTCAGCTGTCTTTTCAGCTGAGAAGCCAAAATCCACTCTTCCATCATACGCCTATATGCCAGATGACGTATAAGTCCACGACGCCGAGGATTATTTTGTTCCTGCAGATGTCCCACTTGGAAGCAAAGCCCCACAGCCCACATTGCTACAGATGCCCCGTGCAGGAAGCAGGGACACATGTGCTGCGTTGCCCCGGTACAGGGACCAGCCCCAGTCTAGTCCCCATTGCACAGGACAGACCCGTGGATCTGCATGGTTTTTCCAAAGAAGGCAAGGGGATGGCTGCAGGAGACAACGTAGGAGCGCTGCAGCCGTGTAAGTCACGCAAACAGCCCCATAGCGCAGCCATCGTGGAGATGCTCAGAAACAGGAATCTGAAACCATATGCAGTTATATAGGATAATTATAATACTACACCAAAGGCAGATAAAGTCAGGCTAAATCGCTCCTCACCCTTCTTCCTGGAGATCCAATATTTCTCTTCATTCTCCCCGTCCCTAATACCCATCTCCCACGTTTGTCTCTGCGTCGCACCACGGAGTTTGAGATTAACCATGACGAATGGACTGATTTTGTTGTCTCAGGGACTGTTTTATTTTTCCTTTGCCACATCTGACAAGTTGCATTTTACTATAAATCCCCTCAATTAGGCCTTTCAAAAAGCACTGCAGCCATTTCCCTGATATATGGGGAAGAAATGATCTTCATGTCCCTGGCAACCAATTCCTTGACTAAAAATAGTTGGTGTTCACTTTGCTTTCCTCCCATCACCTCACACTTTTGGCCCCCGAGAAGAGTGCGGCCGTTGCACATGTCCCACTTGGTGGCCACGGGCAAGTTGAAAGAGCTAAAGACGATCCCCAGGGCCTTGGCATGGAAATGGGGTCTCCGGTGCTCCCCATTGCAAGGCTCCTCCTGTGCCCTGGGGTGCACGAAGCCCTGAGCAGCGCCCCAAAACCAGAGCGTGGAGCTGTGTCCTAGACCCACGATGCACTCGGTGAACGACCTGAATCCAGGCTGCTCGAGGCGGTGGGAGCTTTCTCAAGCCTTTCTTAGCACATTTTGCATTTCCAGTTGGGCTTATTGAAGTGAAAGGCAACGCAAGAGTGGCCCCGGTGTGTCTCATCCTGTCACCTACCGGGGTAGGGATGTTAGGAGACCTAAGAAACAAAGAGTTTCCTGAATTTACCAGAGCTTTACATATTTTCAAACTTCTTTGCCAAAGCAGTGACATAGTTGATTAAATCCAGCTAATGCCGCAAGACCTATGTCTGTCTTCTTTATTCCCTTTAAATACTCGGCCAGGAGCATTTACCCTTTGGAGCCTGAGATGGGTCGTTAGTTGCACCCGCGCACTGGGGTGCAGCCCTGGCTGGCCGCTTGTGCTTTGGTCTGGCGGATGCAGGAATGACCTTCATCACCTCCTGGCCTTTCCCATGCTTCAGAGACAGAAAACGACTCGATGAAGATGGATGGAGGCTTCGGCCACGAATCCATCAAGGGGCACTGCCTTCCTATTGATCCGTCTGCAATACGCCGTGGTCTGCAGCCGTTCCCAGAGGTGGAGGCTGTGGTAGGGACAAAGAGGGGAGCATGGTCCAGCGCCCTGTGAGAGGCTGTTGGTGGATGCACCAGCATCAGGTAGGGGAAACATCTTTGACTCCCTGAGGATGGTCACCCCAATGGTAACATCTTCTGCTGTCCCCTTCCCAGCAACACAACTTGGCTCTCCTTATTTCCTCAAGGAAAGAAGAAACCGTAACTTGCTGCCTGGCTTTCTGCTGCCAGGTCGCCACGAGTGAGCCGAACCTGGCTCGCTCCCTGCGGTGGATGCAGCAGCCACAGCTGGGATGACCTCCGCCAAGCCCCAGGCGAGCGCAGAAGGGATGCCCTGAAACCGCCCTGGCACAGAGGAGCAGGTTTCATCCAGAGAGAGATTCATCGAGCGCAGAGATGGACCCAAGCCTGGCCACAGCTTTGCCAAGAGACAGGGGATGTGGGGGACCCCTCCCCAGCAGCCCAGGCTGGAGGCTGCCACGGGACAGTAGGAGGTGAGACAGAGAGGTGAGAGAGACAGAGAGCCCTTAACTTCTGGGGCGGGAGTGGGATCATTAGCCAGGAGCCCAGGAGCATCATCCAGGCTCCCGTGCACCACCCACTCCTGCTGCTCAGGACACATGTGCCCCAGAACCTTTGCCCCTCTCCTCTGTCAGTTCAAGCCCCTCTGCTCTGCCCCATCGCCTCTGCCCCTTCCACCACCCATCCTTTGAGAAAAACCACCGTCCCAGCAGCACCCCCACCTCCTCCGTGACTCAGTTTCCCCCCCCATGATGATCAAGCGCCCCAGCAGAGCCCCACTGCAGGGAAGGACCCACATCCACCTGCCCCACATCCCCTCCCTGTCTCAGGAGCATCTCCCTCACAAGGAAGGTCTGAAGCCCCTTCCGCCCCACCCATATGGGAAGGGGAAAGGGGCTCTCACCTCCCTCCGCGTTCAAAGGGGCTGCAAACGGTGGCAGCCTGGCACGGTGGCAGGAGGGGAAGCCTCCCCTTCCCTCAGCCCCTCTGCCAGAGCCTTGGAGCCAGATCTCCGAACGCAGAAACCTTCCGGCAGGCTGCAGCCCCAAGCACACGCACACGGGAGCCCGCAGCCTCCGCAGCAGAGCCCGCAGCAAAACGGGAGCGGGTGGGGGCGGGGAGGGGAGAGCCCGGTCCGGGGGGAGCCGGAGGATTTGGGGGGCGCTGGGCCGGTGGGAAGTTTCTGCTGCTGAAGATGCTGAAGGAGGGAAGGACAAAGGGGAGGGGGGAAAAAGAGTTGGAAGGCGCTAGGGAGGTGGAGGAAGGAAAAGGGGAGGAGGAAGAGGAGGAGGGAGAGAAGGGGGGAGTGGGAGGCTGGCGAGGAGCGAGGTAGCCCCTCGCCAGGCGGGCTGGGCGCTGGGAAGCCGGAGGAGCGGCCCCGAGGGAGGGTGCGCAAGGCAGGAGCGGGTCGCTGAGCGAAGCGCGGGGCGAACGGCCCCGAACGGCCCCGAACGGCCCCGCCCGGCCCCGCGCAGCCCCGCCGGGGGCCGGCCACGCTGCTGCGCACGAAGCCCGGAGGGTTCTGGCCCCGGCGGCAGAAGGAGCCCAGCAGGAGCGCGGACCGCTGCCAGCCATGCCCCGGGGAGCGGCGCGCTCGGGGAGTTAAGGATGGTGCCCAGCCTACGTCCTGCCCCCCTCCTCCTCCTCCTCCTCCAGGTAAGATGCTTTTAAGTCCTCTTCTGCAGAGGGGCCCTTCGCCTCCCTCCCGTCACCCCTCCGCACCCTGCATCCCTGGCTTTCTCCGCAATGACTTTTCCATTTCTTTGAAGGAAGTAAAAGGAGAAACTGCCACACAAAGAGCCCTCGGGAGAATTCCTCCGCTCGAGGGACGGGGGCTTCGCGAGCGCTCCCGATGCCCAAAACCTAGCGGGGAGGGGGCTGGAGTCAGTAAAGGATCGATAAAGGAGGGGACGCTTGCAGCCAGGTCCTGCCGAGCGCTGCCCAGCTCTCCCAGCAGATCCCCGCCTCGCACCTCCCAGTGAAACCAGCTAACCAGCTGCCACCAGTTTCCCTTACGCTGCTGGGAGGGGGCGGCTGCGATGGATGGGGACACACGAATGCAATATCTAATTGTGCGCCCCTTAATAGGCTTTCCAAAGAAATGTCTCCTTTTCCCCCCACCCACAAAGCACAAGACTTTCCTCCCTCAGTTGCTCGCTGTGGAACTGTAGCCACTGCTAATTTTGCAGCTCTGCACAAAATGCAAATGCTTTGTCAGAAGCAATGTTCCTCCTCTCCAAGGGCTCATCAAGCACAGAAATGTTCCCAGCCCAAGGCATGTTTAAATCCCAAACCCTGGGGAAATGAGAAGATGAAAAGGTTTCCAGTGAAACCATGAACATTGTTTGAACAAACCTATGTAGGCAGTTAAACAAAATGATCAGGTTTTTGATTAAACCTCTGTGTCAAAGAGGGTTAAAAGAGAAAATTTGCCCGGCTCTCTACAAAATGCTGTCTCAGTGGTCCAGTTGTGACCGCAGAGTTAAAACGGCAGAAAAAGTGGAGGCTCAGCCCTCCCCGTTAACACAGTTGCAGTTCGTACCCCACGGGCTGGTTTCTCACCGTGCATCACCGGCGGTAAGAGCAGGGAGGAGTGTTTAGCTGCACCTTTGGGATAGGAAAGTTCTCACCTAAGCGATGAGAAGAGCTGATATGCACCAGGCGACCTCCTTGCCAAGCTGGTGTTGATTTTAAAAGCTCCTTTTCCCATCAGCTGCTTTCTCCTGTAAGTGCACACCCCGAACCCTGTTTTATAGGAGCCCTTTTGCGGTTATATTCCCTGGTTCAGGCTTTGTTTGGTTCCGATGTTAGAAATGGTAAGACAGGGCAGGGACTCTCCCCCCTAGCCCAGATCCTTCTTGGCCAGTATGTGGGGACACCACTGGCAAAGCAGCAGACCCAGTGCAATAGGGGCAGGGACAGCCTGAGATGGGGACGGCGGAGTGACCACAACAGCTCCTGATAGCTAATGTGTGAGCAAAAAGTGGTCAGAAAAAAAGCCCAAAGGTGCTGAGATACGGATCCCATCCTCTGCTAAACACCTCAGGCTCAGGGGTTTCCCTATCCGTCCCTAGGTGTTCCCCAAGGATGGTCTCCTTGTGAAGACGGGGGGCCAAATCCTCAAAAAGCTTCCAGTGTTTGAGAACGAAACCATCCCCGCACTGGGGCTGGGACCAGGAGCGGGTCATGAGAACCAGCCCAAGCAAAGAGGAGTCTCTCCCAGCCAGCTCCAAAGAGAAACGCCTGATCCGCGAAACGCTCCTTTGCAGTCAAACTATGTATGTTTTCTTATAAAGATATGCGTTCAAAATGCAGACCCTTTTCCAGCACAGTCCCAACCCTCTCCTGGGGACAGCATGGGCTAAGGGATCATGAAACTCCTGCCTTAAGCGAGCGCATCCCTGCAGCCAGGAATACCCACAGCAGCATCCAGCCTGCGAGTGCAGAGACCTGCAGCAGTCCAGCTCCAACAGAGAGCTCAGCGGGGCGAATCTCCCCTGCTTGGACAAATTTTGCAGCCTGCAGATCCCTGGGCTGGCACAGCTAAAGTGTTTGCCATGCACCTGGCGAGCAGCTCCGGTTTAGTGTCGATTTGTCCGCCTTGCCTTGCTGGGTAGACATCCCTTGGGGGGTGGGACAGGCAGGCCAGGAGACAGGCAGCCAAACTTGCTGCAAAATGCTCTCTGGCACCCTGTAAGTCATTTAAACAAACTAAACAAGTGGTTAAGAAGAAACAGCTCACCTGCAGGAACTGACAAAATTTCTGGGGCTGATAAAACTGTTTGCAAAAGCATTTTATGAAAAAGCAGAGTTTGATGCTGGGGGTGGGGTAGTTCCCCCTCTCACTTGATCAGCCCCAGCAGCAATAAGCCCAAAACCCAGCTCCCTACCCCTTCGCTGCTCGAATCCTTGCGTAAGACGCGGAGCTGCAGCAGCAGGACACGCTGACCCTCGGGATCTCCTCTACTCCTCGCTTTTCCTTAAAAGCCAGAGTCGATTCGGTGTCTATGAAATCACCCCCTCGGTTTCGCATCTCCAGCAAAGAAGTGAATGGAAATGGCACAGGCTGTTCCCAGAAAAGCTGCTCTGCCGCCATAGGATGAATATCAGCCCTGCCCTGCAATACAGCTCTGCGCACCAGAATTCCTGCACAGGGCTGGCCCAGAAGTTTGTTGCGAGCGACAAGCTTAAGCTGAGGTCCGAGTCTGCAGCGTTTACAGAGGTTGCATCCATGGTTTTATCTCGGGGAACAGTTTTTGGACGCAAAGGAAAGCACAACTCCTTAGCATGGGGTTCCCTCAGCAGACAGAGCCCAGGAGCCGTTGTCCAACACTCGAGAGCTATCACTCACGAGCGGGTGGCTCTTCCTGGAGATGGTATAACACACCCAGACGCCCATCTGTTGTTTTTCCTTTTCTCCCTAACTGTATTTCGAGCTAATAGAAGGGAGCCTCCTTCCCTGCAGAGCGTCCTGCTTTATCAGTGAGTCACCCACCCAGAAGCAATCGCCCCCGTTCAGATGGCAGAGGGCAAAGGCTGTTGGCCTTTTGCAGAGCGTAGCCCCTCTTCCACCCTGAAATCCTGTACTATTCACCCTCGAAAGGCAAGGGCAGATGCAGCTTTGGCCAAGCTTTCCCAAGCTGTGGATGCAGATAAACCGGAGGAAAATGATAGGCGAATTAGGCAGTGGATGTTCAGCGCAGGGTACGGCCCTAAAACGGGGACGGGCGAAGGAGGGGGCTTGCGGCAGCCGCGATGTGGGTCTCGGGAGGCAGCTGGGGAAACAAAGCTCCAACTCCGAAACGAAAACGTCTGTAAATGCACACAGGTCCCACGTGTACAACCTGCAGGAGGGTTTACTACAACCACCTTGGGAAAACAGCCCTCGCCCGTGCTTGTGTCCATCACTTCAACTCTTCTTTAGCAGCCTCTGCTCTGGCAAATCTGGATGCCGTAGGAGCACGTGTCCCCTTCCCCAGCTTTTTTGTGCCTTTAGCTTCCAGTATCCAAATGCCATTATTCATTTCTTCACCTGTCCCCAAAAATCCATGCCCCCTTTTGATAGATAAATGAAGTCAGCATTATTTATGGCAAGCAAGAGAGACCAGAGCTTAATCCAGGAAAACCTTAAACTGCTCATAAATCAGATTTTACAGAGCATTCGTTTAGCCCTGACTGACATTCTTTTGTTCGGATCTGCATCCAGCACGCTCGCAGAGAGAATCCGAACAGCACAAAAACTCACACCAAAGCCTCTGCCTACACACAACAGGGGCTGGCCCTCTAATATGGCTAAATTCGTAAAATCACAGGTTTTAATGCCAGATGGAGGTATTCTCACTGCCTGCTCTTCCCCTCGAGTAACATCAGCCACAGAAAATCCCCCCGCGGTTCTTGCTTTGAGGCTCATTCTGCTGCCTGCGCTCTGCCTTGACGCCTTGACGCTAGCAGGGCTTCTGCTGTGGCTTTGCGTGAAAGCAAGCGAAGGAGCAGCGGGGCGCTGGTAAAGCGGGGGTCTCGGAGAAGCCCTGAGCTCAGGAGGTGGCGAAGGGGGTCAGTGTCAGGGCTACGGCAGGGGGCTGTAGGGGTCCTTCATGGGCCAGACGCTCCATGGGGGGGTCATTTGTGACTTAGACTGGGGATGGGGCTCACCCAAGTGAAAGCCCTCAAGGTGGAGGTGGGAAGAAGCTCACCAGCTGCAGGAAACGGTGCCTGGAAGTCAGAGGAGACAAGGGCAAAGGGACCCCCCACAGCAGAGTGAAGGCAGGGGACGGGGAGGGCTGGGCAGCCGGGGCTGGGGGACGCTGGCCGCCTCCAAGCACGTTTAAGGTGACACCTCTTTCGGTCAGGGTTTTCAAGGCCACCTGAAGCCCATGGCTGCGGTGTTGGCAAGATGTGCTGCTCTGTGCCCTCCCTTCCTGCGCCGCTGATGTCGCTCTGCTGTCCGAGGTTGGCATCCAGCTCTTTTAACATTCACTGTATTTAACACCCGAAGTCTGGCACGTTTTTCTGCAGGCTCAGGGCCAAGAGCAGGCTCGATCCCAGCCTAACACCCTGGGGAACCTCAGCGAAGGTCCGGGGCAGAGACTGTGCTCAGCCCTTCCCTGCCCGGGTGTTCCCGGAGGTCTTTCCTCTTCCACACCGAGTGTCGCAAGGGGCAGCAAGCCCAGCCAAGCCAGGGAGCAGAACTGGTGGGTGAGGAAGGTCCCCACAGCAAGGACGGCTCCAGGGTGGCTGGCGTTGACCAGCCCTCCTGGGGGGGGTCTCAGTGGCCACCACCACCCATCGGTGTCGCTCACCTCTCCAGCTTTGTGCAAAGCCACTGGCTCACGCTGCTTCGTCCTGCTAATCGCTCCGCTTTCCAGTTACAGCCCTGTTGGCACTGGAAAACCCAAGGCCTGTCTTAGATCACTAATTAGGCTATGAGCCATCTATCTAACTGCGGAGGGCTGTCAGCCCTTCCTGCCACGCAGGTCCGATCCTGTTCGAGGCAATAAGATATCAAGGGGGGACAAGGCTGTCTCTGGGTAGTACAGTGCCAGGGGGTGATGTTTGACTCGCTTGTGAATATGTTAATTAATATCTATGGATTGCTTTGGAGAGGGAAAGCACTGCAGGGGGACATTAATTCCTAATTGTTATTAATTGCATTTTGCTGCTCGGTCAGTGGCAGGTCACAGAGACTGGCGCCGTGCATGTGCGTGTGTGGTGTTGCTGCTCACACCCATAGCAGCAGCAAGACCCCCAGCCTCCTCGTGCCGAAGAGCAGACAGTGTCTCAGCCCGCTGTGCTCAGGGCTCTGCCACCCCGTCCCCTCACAGTCACAGGGAATGGCTCTGAAAAACCCAGTGGCACTGCATGAGGGCACAGCTGACGGGTCTGGATAGGAGTGACCTGGCCCTGCGTGGTGCAGCACAGCCTGAGCGACCTTAGGCAAGCGGTACTCAGTGCCTCAGTTTCCCTTCTAGGACATCCTTGACTTGGTGGGTGGTGGGACACCGACTGCAGCTGGTGTTTGCCATGTGTGGGATGCAGTAAACACTGGAGCAGGGTCAGGTTTTGGTGTCTGAGCTGTGCAGCGAGGACTGATGGGGGCCGGCTGATCCCGCTGCAGGGGGTGAAAGGAAGGAGTGTGCTGCTCTGCAAGGTCCGAGGTTAACGCAAGCCCATCGGCGTCTGCGGCGATGCCTCTCTGTGTATAAAACGGAGACATTAGCAGAGCCTGGAAGTGAACTGGGTGGATGCTGAGGCGGTGGAGTCATTGGTGGCTCTCAGCGGAGGAGAAGCTGCTGCCGGTGAGGGGCCTCGTGGTGGCCGTGCAGCTCCCAGCAGAACCATCGTCCCACGGGAGCAGCTCCCCGCGCTGACCAGGGCCTCCGTGCGAAGCAGCTACTTCTAGAAAAGCAGATTGCTTTTCTTCCCCGTGCAGCCGAATGCTCAGCTGAAGCTCTCCAGGATTTTGGCAGTCTGAGAGAGGTCGCGGGGGTGTTTCTCACTGCAGAGCGTGATTTGCCGTAGCCTATGTCAAAGCAGGGCCAGGAGGGCAGAGGGACGTGGCCCCTCTCTGGCACAAGCACAACCCACCGCCGTTCTGGGGCTCTCGAGGCATGTTTGGCTCTGGCCCGGCCAGGCTGAGGCCTGCTGGGCACCATGTGGCATCTTACGGCAGCAACGCTCTGGCAGGGAAAGCTCTTCAAAGGACGGAGCTTTGACCTGTTCTCTCTGCAAAGCCTGGAGACGGCTTACAGTAACTTGCAAAGGGCGAAACAGATGAGAATCTCACCATCAGGGTACCAGATCGGGATGCCTTTGGCTTGTGCAAACCCACCTGCAGCTGCCACCTTCCCCAGCTTATCCCCCTCGAGCCTGGGCTGATGCGAGTGGGAAAAAACCTCTGCCTCTGTCAAGAGCATCGGCCACATTGCAGTGAGCCGAGCCCCAGAGCCTGCTGAAAAAGCTGTTCGGATTTGTTGTGTTTTGGGGAACCTTTTTTTTTTTTCTTTCTTTCTCCCTTCTGGAGCTGTTTGAGCTCATTTACAAAGCCCGCAAAGAGCGCGAGACCGCCCGCCATCCACAGCCCGCTCTAGCTGCAGCTTGGTCCGTGCTGCTGCTCAGTGCCAAGCCCTCTCCCTGTGTCTGGAAGGAGAACGGGCACTGCCAGGCTGCAGCAGGCTGCCATTAGGAGAAACACATCCAATTAACGCTTGAGAGCCTGTTCAGGTAGGCAAACCATCCCGGCCCCTTTTGGGAGGAACGCTTTTGTCCCAGCTACCCATGCAAAGAGCCACCAGGTCCAGTGGGCACCAGCTGCGGGCGTCAATGCAGAGGGGGCCTGACCCCGCGACACCTCGCTTACCCCATGCCTGGAGTTTGGGTGGTCTCAGCTTTCAGCAAAGAGACCCAGGAGGTGCCCGGCTCCTGCAGGACCGGCACAACAGGAGCTCCGTGCGGCGCCCGTGCTCGGGGCAGGGTTTTGCTGCCGGATCCCCTGTGCCATCTGGAGCAGTCATAACAAGGAAGCTATTCTCAGCTCCATTTATATGTCTGCCTGACATCTCTCTTGCTGTCAAAACCAGCTTCCCAAGGCAGTAAATAGTTGTTTGGAAAAGAGCAAGTGGGTGCTGAGCTTGTCTCCGTGTCTGAATAAATCCTGCTGATGCTGTGGTAAGGCACAGGGGATGGCTGAGTGTGCCAGCAAGAGCAGCCGGTGTTTGTACGGCTAAAGGGCAAGAGGAGTACCATCTTCTCACTACCTAGAGCAGTTTTGAACATAAATGGCACTCGAGAGGGGAGATCAGGTGCTAGGGACCAGCCTGGCCAGGGGGGGAAGGCAGAGGTTGCTGTTCATTGTATGGGCTCAGCACAGGACCCAAGCCCACCGCCCTGGGAGGCTGGGAGCTTGCTGGGAAGTAGAGGAGGCTGCGGCCTTTCCTGCCTCTAGGCTCAAGTTTGAGTTTCCCAAGGGATCTGTATGAGCTTGTATTTCAGGGCATGGCTCTGCCGTTCCGCAGCGAGCTTTCCTCAAATGGGTCCGGTCAGTCTTTGCATGGTAGGCTTGGCGTGAGAGGTGGGGGGTTCAGCCTCGTCCATCGTTGGCATTTGTGCCCTGAGCGGAGGGAATCAGCCCATGTCACCGTGTCACCTGTCTCCGAGCCAGAGGGGAAAGCAGGCAGCTGCTCGCTAGATTTCTATCTGTGTGTTTTGCAAAACAGCAGGTCCCCTCCTTCCCCTGTCTGCTCCCTGGGGAGCCTTGGGTCTAACAGCACCGTCCCTCTGCCATCTTCCACTTGCAATCGCCTTCCTCGGTTTTAGTCTCCCCAGACTCCTGCAAAGGCACAAGTCATTAGTAGCTTTTCCGAAATACCTCCCCACCCAGACGAAGACGATGGTTTTCACTTGTAGCAGAGCTGCAGAGCCTCCCGGGCGCTGCTCTGGAGAAGGGATGGGCTAGATCCTGGTCAGAGCTTCCCAATGCAATGGGAATGTCGGTGTTTGCAGACAAGCCTTGCTCCCGAAAAAAGGCTTTATCCAGACCCAGTTGACTGGGGATCAGATCTCCTTAAGGACGTGTATTAACATCTTCCCGCCGGCAGCTTACAAGGCTGTGATTTTAATAAGGTATTGAAAATCTGAGCGTGGTGTCAGGCTCATCGTGTTTCCCCTGTCTGCTCTCAGGATGCAAAGATGCCAAACTAAAAGTGTTGATTAAATTGCTAAATAGCAGAAGCTCCACGGCCCGGCAGGGGCTGTGCAGGGCTGCACTAAGGTTTGCTGAGGGGGCTGTTTTGGGCAGGAGAGGATCAGCGTGCGGGAAACAGAGCAGAGAGCATCAGTCCCACAGCCCCAGGCTGGATAAGCCCAGCTCCTCTGGGCTGGGAAACCCGTCCTGCAAATGGGTATGCGACCGTCGTGCAGCTTTGGCGGGTGGCATCCACCAAGAAACGGGCAAGCTCAGGTCTGACCCACCCACTGCCGTGTCCAAGGAGGGACTGGGGGCCGCGGAAGTGGCGTATTGCACATACAACCCTGCCCACGGCCTGCTCTCTCCCCGTACAGGAGTTTCTCCTCTGGGACAGCCCGGTTGCAGCCTCCATCCAAGAGCAGTACTGCGAGAGCCTGCCGCCTGTCACCAACCACACGGGTGAGTGTCCTGCATCCCCAGCGCACCCGAGGCCTCCCCAGGGGACCCCAGCAGCAGGAATGGCTGGAAGGGGGGTATCTCTGGGCCGATCTGCAGCTGCCTGGCTCCTTTTCGGGGGGAGGTGGCACGTGCTGGTGCTGCACTGCAGTCCTGCGCTGGCTGCTGCAGCAGCCTCTTTGCAGGTTGACAGTTGCAGGTAGAAGATGCAGAGCTCAGGAGAGCTAAAAATAGAGAAAATAAATGTCTGTTGGGCTGGGCTCAAGGAGGGGGGTGGGCAAAAAGACATCTGCCCGGCCCCTGCTCCCATGCTGCCTGTTCTCTGCCATGCCCAGGGACAGTAGGACCTTTGCCCCTATGTCCACCCTCCCCTGCCATTCCCCTGCCCAGGGGCGACAACTGGAGGTTGCGACTTTCTGCAGAGACCACATCACGAGGGCAGTGTGGCCATCATGTGCTCAGGGCTTGGCCGCGCTCCGTCCTGCAGCGCTCCTGGATGTGTGGCTATCGAACACTTCGGGAGGCCACTAGCCACGAGGAGCTTCTGGGGACATGGCTACGGCCAGGGCTGGCTCAGCCGAGACGGATGAGACCAGCAGGGTCGTGGGCCGCCCACGCCTACGTAGCACCCGTACAAGGATTTGCATCCAATCGGGTCAGCCCCGAGATTTGTTTGTGCCAAAACTGGCTTTTAGCCTATATTCAAGACGTGACTTGGATATCCGCCACCTCAGCAGTGACAGGTCTGGTTCAGCGTGACGGGTTTTGGGGGAGGAAAGGTGGCTGAGGGAGAGGAGAGAAGCTCACAGGGACAAGGAGAAAAGTCCTCCCCAGCTCAGGATGCTCCAGAGTTCGTTTTCCCACGATTGAATGAAGGCCAGAGCAGGCACCAAGCAATTTCCCGGCTTGCCGCAGTCCTTGCTGCTCAGAGCGGCTCTCTCCGTGAGGGTGACGGATGGCCGTGGAGGTCCCGTGCTGATGGATGGCTGCCTGCCGCCCGGCTCCCTTTAACAGCAGCATTAAAAACTCCTTCTTAAAAAATTACAGCTTGGCACTGGCTGATTCAGTGTCTGGCCGAGCCCAGGCCACCATGGCCCTGCAAGGAACATGCCCAGAGCATCCCCAGCCCGAGAAATGGAGGCAGAAAGCCGAGGGAGAGCAAGGCTGCCAGTGGAAATGGGAATGCCTGCGTGCCCCTGGCCTGGGCACGGTGCGGACAGGAAACCTGGTCATCACTTGTGTGCTTTTGCTCCCTGAAAGTTTCATCGCTCTGCTGGCAAGGTGGTTTTCCTTGGTCCTGTTAGGCTGAGATAAATGGCATTCGTTTTCCTCTTACTCACCTCCCCTGGTGCAACACGTGTGCAGCTCTGCGGGCCTTGAGGCACAGAAGCAGCAGCCAAGCACCACGGGACCCTCTCGCAACGCAGGGCCCAGCCGGTGGCACGGCCGAGGGCAGCAGGCAGGTGCCAGAGCTTCCTCGTGCCCAGCTCGTGGCCTTTGCCACCCACTGCCGGAACCTCCTGAGCCCAGGGGAGAGGGCAGAGAGGGGGGAGAATTTCTGCCGTGACTTTGCTGATGGATATGCCCTGCAGCCGCCGCCACCCTCAAGCAGCGGGTGCTGCTCTCTGCAAGGGTTGGGCTTTGCTCGGTAGGGATTTATTAGCGTGAATCCAAGCAGGATTTAGTGCATCTCAGTGCCCATCACCCTGGGACAGGGGAGCACAACACGCCAGGCTTCAGATTTGCAAAATCTCCATCTCCTCCACACATGCGACCTGTCATCCCTCAGTAACTCATTGATTTGGGATGGGGCTGGCACCTATGAGGGCCGCTTCCAGCTTGACGCAGGGGCTTGGAACAAGAGGTAAAGATGAAACTAATTGTCTTATGTCTGCTGCTTGGTAAGTGGAGCTCAGCGCCAGCCCTCGTCCTTGGGGTCCATTTAAGCCGTGCCTGATTCACGCAGCGATTCCTAGGGAGGGATATTTACAAAACTGGAAACTTTGTTTTGAGGCTATTTAACATGGAGAGCTGTTAGGATGACGCTAATGAGAATTGCAGCGAGGCCATGAGATTTAATTTGTTAATGTCCGCGTAACCCTTGGGAAATGGCACATGCCAATAACACGAGCCTAGCGGCCCTCCAGCAAGCGGCTCCGCAGGGCATCAGCTGGATGCACAGAGGGGCCCTGTCTCGTGCCCGTTTGCAGCATTCCTGCTCCGAAAAATTACCCAGTGTGGGCTCTCCTCCTCTCCCAGGTCACCAGTCCCTTCCTTATTTAATCTCACACCTTTTCATGAGGATGCATGGCTGGACAGCAGTATCACCGGGGTGCCAGCACCGAGGCACGTGCACTGAGCTGGAAAGGTCTCTGCTCACAGCAGGGTGGTAGAGACAGACCCGGGGTGATGCTCACCGGGGTCGTGTGGTGCAGCCATTGCAAGCAAACCTTCATCTCAGGAAGGAGAGCAGCTGAGCCCCACAGGGCTCCCGTGTCCTGCCCCGTTATCAGCACTGATTTCCCTGTCTTCCTCTAAGCACGCTGTCCCCAACGCGGGCGATGTCCCTTGGCGTTCAGGCTCCGTGCACAGGCGTGATGGTCCAACCTGATATTTTAGGTATGCGTCAAAAATAGCTCTCGGTGAGCCCCCGATTCTGGCTAGTGCTGGGGGACATGGGCATGCACAAACAATTGGCGACTCCATCAGAAACGCTGCTTTCCTCAGTAGCACTGAGTATTTCCTTCTCCGGGCAGAAATCCCATCAGGCTGGACTTGAGCTCAACGTGGTGCGTTAGGAAAGTCGGGTCAGCTGCACCCCCAAACATCTGGAAGCCAAGAAATTCCGAGATTAGACTTGAAAAGGAATGCAGCGAGGATCTGTGTCCCTTGTCCAGGGTGGCTAGGCGCCTGGCCCAAGGGCTCCCAGCCTACAGATCGCCTCAGATCGCGAATCTGTGTTCCTAATGGTTTCAGCCGCCTGGGGTGTGGGCGCTGCTGCTTCTCGCCTCGCCCTGCCATGAAGCCCATCAGGGAGGGACGCCCATCAGGGAGGGACACCCATCGAGGGAAAGCATCCCCCTGCAGCTGCAGAACCACGTCCCATCGTGGCACTTCCCAGGGAAGGAAGGGGGACGCTGAGCAGACGGGAAAGCCTCTTCCTAGTTCATAGATGAGGCTTTTCCAAAGCAGCCGAGCAGAAAGCACTCGAGCAGAGCAAGCTCCGAGCGCTCACGGGGTTGTTTCGCCGTTCGTAGCATTCAAGCTTGGGTCAGCCCAAGGAGTTGGTAACCGCTTGCTAATAGCCCCGGCTGGTCCTGGCTGCACGATGCACTCCTTCAAGCTGTTAAAATGTTATCGCAATAAGTTGTTATCCTCAATCCCGTGTGTGTGCTCAGGAGAGAGAGGGAAGCCCAGCTGATTCCTTCCCAGGAAAGAAATGTGTCCTGCCGCTGCAAGTTCACCTAAAGCAAAGGTAAATGACACCAAAGCTAGGCAGAACTGAATAGAAATATCTTTTTTTGTTTTTTAACTGGAAGTTTTTTCAAGGAGAGGAAGGAAACATAGCTTTGCGTTCAAATAAAGCGCATCAAGTTGGTGCAGATTTAGCCAAAGCCTGTGGCTGACAAACACAGGAGAGCAGCGAGCGATGAGAGCATTTCCCGTGCGGACACTTTATCAGACAGGTGTGGAAATGCGTTTCACAGCAGGCGACAGTTTGACCAAGAGGCTTTCCACCCGCTCCGCCTCAGCTCCCCAAAGGGCTGGCCCCGCTCCAGCAGTCCCTTCTCCTGCCGCTGCTCTTTCATTCGCTCACTGGCTCCCCTCGGGAGAAACTGGAATTTAAATTCACAAAGGTCAAATTAACAACATCAGCACCTCTTTTCCCTTCAGCCTCAGGGCATCGCTCCCACCGAGGCAGAAATACTAATAAAGGAGCTGAGCAGGGGCTAAAGCGGCAGCAGCGAGTCCTGGCAGGGACTTAGCACCAAGGGAGAGCAGCGATACTGGGGCAGGTTTGGGAACCGAAGAATATGAGCTCACCTGTGTGGCAAATCATAGTGCTTTAAGTGTACACTAGCATCGATAAAGCCGTTCTGCTCCATCATCTAGGAAACAGGGATGTCAATAGGGAGTTGCTTATAATCATAGATTTTATTGTAGTGGAGGAGGGAAGAAGGTGATGAGGTTTTCTGGTAGGAAACAGAGTCCTGGCACATCTCAGCATGAGCGGCAGCTACGGCAGTTAAACTGTACTTTGGACTGGATGCAGCAAAATTGTTGCCAGCTACTCTGCTCAGCTGTAGCCAAACTAGAAGGCTTTGCTAGGAAAGCTCTGCCAGCGAGGGATTATGCTGCTTTGCTCACCCACCAGCAAAACCCAGCCAATACCGGGAATAAACCACTTGCCGCTACCCTTGGTAATAACACAGCTCCAACTACTCTACGGGTCACGTCGGGAGAACAAGATACGCCCCAAACCCAACCCACTGCATTAGATAGTCAATAAATATATATGNATAAACCACTTGCCGCTACCCTCGGTAATAACACAGCTCCAACTACTCTACGGGTCACGTCGGGAGAACAAGATACGCCCCAAACCCAACCCACTGCATTAGATAGTCAATAAATATATATGCTCCGCAGAAGCTGTACATGGATCAGTCTTAAGTGATGACATTGAGCAGATGCATCACCTACCCGTGGCAGAAGCTGGGTTTGATGTCTCCTGTTTATTCTTCTCCGGATAGCAGCAAAGACTCAAGGGGACAGTCAATGATGGTGAATGGCAACAAAATGAAAATTAATTACAAAGACGCTTTGCTATCATAATGCTTAATTAGCTTGGGTAATTATTTTACATTGAGGATCACGGAACTTGAATGCTTGGGAGGATTGCTGGGGGTTTTTTAAGGACTGGACTCTTACAAAGATAAATAGAAACACCCAACACCACCAAAAGCAGTGCCGGAGGTAGGGTGTGAGCAAGGACCTAGGTATTCTGACAACCACAATTGCTCCCAGCCATATTGGGTACTCAACCCTGGCTCAGAGGGAGGGCAAGCAACTCCACGACCCCAATTTAAACCCTACGTTAACATAAATTATGCCCCAGTGCCATTTCCCTTAATGCCTCAAGGTGCTACTCAAGCATTTAGCACCGGAGTGGCTTCACTGCTGGGATCGAGCCACCCCTCCTTGGCCCATCAGAGCCTTCAAACAAGAGCGTCCCCTCAGCGGCCCTTCCTTTGGGGCAGCAAGGTGTGAAACGGCTCCTTCTGCTCCACCAGTGTGGCGGAGTTGCTCGGGAGGGTGAGTATATATTGATTAGACGTGGAGATGAAGCCCTGATTACCAAATGCAAACGCTGCCGTCCTTGAGGGACACCCTCAAGGAGCCAGAGGCTTCAGCCTGCTCGAGGGGCAGCAGCAGCAACGCAGTCACCAAGGACATCAGGGATGGACAGAGATAATTATGGTTGAGTAAGAGCTCAGGACCGTAGCGACATGAGCTAACACCTTTCAGCCGTTACTCGCCCTCCTGAGACACCTTAGATAAATAACCCCATCACTCCCAGCCACGGGAATGAGCCTGTGATTCAGATTTCCATCGTCTCTCCCGGCCCCTTTGCATGCACAATAGGAGAGAGGCTTCGCCCTTTGAGGAGCCATGCTGTCAGCAGGGCCGCAGCGGCAAGCTGGGATGTTGCATCGCTGCAAAGCTTTGCCTGGCGTGAGATGAGAACCTGTTTACTGGCACCGTTACATCAGCGCAACCTTTGCTTTACGCCTCTTCCTACCATCCTAGCAATGGTTTGATGGCACAATAACGCTTCAGACCTCCTGGCATCAGCTCAAGAGCACCGTGGCCACACGTCTGGTGGTGCTGGTCCAGGATAAACATGCTCCATCCTCTATAAATTTGCTCAAAATCTTTGGCAGATTAGCCAGGACTGGAGAGCTTTACCCTGCCAGGCTTCACACAGCTGCGCGGCTTTAGCTCGGAGCCGTCTCAGGGGCTTCTGCGAGTGGTGGGAGCAGGCTGGAGAAGGATGTTCTGTATAAACAGAAGGGATATTGCTATAGTTATCCTGAGACAATTATTGTGATATAGATGTCTCAGTGTAAGTCCCTGGACAGGCACTTTTTCTGTTCAGAAGAAAGGGAAGGATTTATACTGCTTCAAAGCCGCACAACGCGGAGGAAATAGGGTGACAAGGGATTTGAGTGACTTCCCCGTGCCGCATTCCTGGTCTCAAAGCAGGATGAGCTCCTTCCTACCCCAAACGCCACGTTTCTGTGTGCAAGGGAGCCAAATCGGGGGGATTGGGTGCAGGTAGGAAATTCATTGACCTTTCTTGCTGTAAAGCTGCAAAGACCAAAGCTGTGCCTGTGCAGCCAACGGCGCTGAGGAAGCTGGAGCAGACGTCTGCAGAACCTGGGAGAATAATCCCCCTGCAAATACGGATGGGCTGTGAAGTAGATATGAAAGCATTTAGCACGGATACATATAATTTCCATGCTAAACAGCGCTCTAAATGCTGGGAGCTGTGTGCCACTGGGGAGCAGCTGGAGCAGACAGTCCTGCTGGGCAAATGGGACGTCAAAGCCCTCACGGCACTCTTTGCCTTAGCTGTTTTACTTAACCCTTCCCCAGCAGGAGATTTTTTTTCTTCCCTCCATGCTGGAGAGAGCAAAAGAGCAGCATCTGCTTTCTGCAGCTTTGCTTCATCGAGCATTTCTCAGCGTGGTCCCAGGAAAAATATTCCAGCCACCCATTAGATTAGAAACTGGTGGGACAGACCTCAAAATGCTGCCTAGAGCGGTGCTGGGGCACAGCCTGCTGTGCACAGGGTGAAGTCCCCGGAGCCTTCTAGAGCCTGGCCAAGGCTGACCTCTGCGCACCCAAGTGAGTCCTTCAGCCCAAATGTCACCCCGCACCACGACTCGACCCATGGGACGAGAAGGGGGCTGGGGTCCTGGTGATGCTGCTGCACCTTCACCCCGCATCCCTGCCGCGGTGGGACCGCAAGACCCATCCACTCGGTTTGTCATCAAGCGGGCGTCCAAAGCGCTTTCATGGGAGTGCCAAGCAGCATTGAATCGAGTGCCTTGGAGAAACACGGAGATGTTAAATCCAGACTCGAGCAGACATACAACAGAATGATGCCACCTTTGTCTGACTGCATCATCTCCATGAATTTATCTTGGCTTTGGTTATTAACGGTATTGCTGTCGTTTTGTTTTACTGGTGGAGAGTACCGTCGCTGCCGCTCTCTGGCGCTGCGGAATTTTCATCGCTGAGTCTTCCTGCTTGTCCTCCCTGAGCAGTCTGCATCTGCACCCCTGGGATGCAGGAGGGAAACTGAGGCACAAGGCGCTGGGGAGAAAACGGAGTTTGTGCTCAGCCCCGTTGGTCACAGGGAGGGTGTTCAACGACTGCACGAGCCGCTCTGGGCATTAGCACTGTGCAAGCCCCATTTTCCTATGCTGGGTGAAGCTTTTCCTGTTCCACACATTCATGTGGCTTCTCACCTAGGTGAATTCCCAGGTGGCGAACAGCAAGAGCACTCGCAATTTAACTTTGTCCTTAGCTAAAGCATTTACTGGTTCTCTTTTCTCCACCTAGATGCGTATCATTATAAAATTTTAAACAGGGGCCTCATTTTCTGCGAACCTCTAATTCTCTGTCAAATTTGGGTCAAAACAACTAAAGAGCTCAACAAATGCTAATGGGTGCAGATAAGCGCAGACACGCACACTACAAGTGATTAAATGCACCTTGTTTCTAATAAATACACGCTTAAACCAGTTAATTTAAAGTGAAGGCTGCTGCAGCAACCATACACATTAGCAAAGCTAAAAGCAAATGTCATTGTTAAAATTAATTTCTCACTACAAGTTATGGAAGGCAGAAGGTAACGCTCACCACGCGCTGATGCTTCCCCAGCTCACATGCTTGGAAGTTGTTTTCCCTTGCGAAGATGTTCGAAGAAAACCCTCCTTTCCTTTGCACTGAAAATTTGCTCTGCGAACATCTCACGCAACCAAGGAGCCATATTTCCAGATAATCAGTGAAAACAAATATTCCCCCCTGAAAACTTTCATCATATGAATAACAAAATACTTTGCTTTTTAGTTCGGTCACTGTTTAGCCGGCTCTATCCGTCGGAAGTCTCGGGAAAGGCATGCAAATAACAACCATCGCGTTCGGGTGGAGAGGAAACGCTGTGCTCCCGCACACGGAGAGCCGTGAATCGGGACGTTTTGCCTTAGGAAATGGCGATGTCTGCCTCGGCGCTGGCAGCACAAGCATCTCTGGTGCCCGGGAGTGGTTTGCATTGAACTCTGCCCCTTCCAGGGTCTCCTGCCCATCCATCTGCCGCCTGTCAAGGATTGTATTATATGGATATCGCAGCCATTGTGCTTCCTACCTCAGTTTGAGATGTAGCTAGGACATATTTAGCTACAGTACATGTTGTTCTAAATATATACAAATTACACATAAAAAAGCCTGCAATCTGGCCTACCTAATGCCTACGTTAGCACACTTGTGTAGCTGGGAAAAGCACACAAGTCCTGCTTGCAATCTCAAATAGCAGCAGCGGACTTGGAGCTTTCTTCCTGGGAAAGGCTGCAAGAGATCAACGGGAACGGCTAGGAAGGAGATCTTCCAGCCAGGAGGTGCGAGAGGGTTGGAGGGGCTCTGAGGAGCATCCCACCAGCACCAGGCTGGAATGATTTCTAGGAAAGGGAAAATCTGGCTCATTGCTGGTTGTTGCTGGGCTGGATGCCAGAGTCGTGGCTGAAGAAAGGAGCAGGGCTGGAGGACCAGAGACAGGGAGCCCCAGGGAACTTGGGAAGCCGGGACAGAAAACCAGGCTTGTGCCAGAACTGAACTTAACCCAGCTGCTCAGAAAGGAGCTGGGCAACTGTCATGGCCAGGATGGATCCACCAGCCCTTGGGGAGTCTTGGCACAGGCCCTGTTTGTTGTCTGCTGTGAGGGTCTTCTAAGGGCTGAGCTTGCTTAGACCTATCAGCTAAGCTAGGACCGCAGCTCCAGCTCGCCGGGCAGACCTTGACCCTTCAACAGCCTGGAGGTGGCCCACGGCGGCCTGGAGGCCTCCACTAACTCTCTAACCTTCTTCCCCGCAGGTCTTCAGTGCAATGCCTCAGTAGACTTGATCGGCACATGTTGGCCCCGGAGCGCGGTGGGACAGCTGGTGGCTCGCCCCTGCCCTGAATATTTCTACGGCGTGCGGTACAACACCACGAGTAAGATAAGCAGCACCAGCGGGAACGGGGTCGATGAGGGACAGGGGAGTTCAGAGAGCCATGTGCGTCAGGGGCTGCAGGGGCATGAGTGACAATACACCTCTGGGTACAGAGCTCGTTGGGGGCCTCTGTGGGATCTGTCCACCAAAAAAGAAAAAAGCCTTCATATCCCGAATTTCAGAGGAGGTGGTTTCACAGCAGTGGCTTTATGAGCAGGTCCTCCTGGACATGCCCCCATGAAAGGGCTAGCGGCCTGATGTCCCCTTCTTGGGGACAGGGAAGAGGAACGAGCCTGCTCTGCTGTTGGAGGTGGCACAGAGGTCTGCAACCCCCAGATGAGCAAGGACTGGTGGACCTTGGGGCTCATCCCCTCCCAGCACGGGTGACAGCATTGTCACTGCTGTTGACATGCTAGGAGCAGGGACAAAGCAAAGACACTTGAAAAGTGCCCAAAGCCATTCCTAGCACGCGGTTGATCTTCTGACCATTCAAGCACTGCTTTTGGTGACAGAAACATCTTGCTTCCCACAGAAAACAAAATTTTTTCCATCCCCCACCTTTTTGCTGCAGTGGAAGACCGCATGCATATGGCTCCTGCTTTGTGGTGCCTCTCATGCCATGGCAGGAGTCTCTGCATTAATCCATGCTTGTGCCTGCCTAAGAGCCGTCTCCATCCCTGTCCCATCCCATTGCCCTGATGAGGCTCACAGTCTCTCCTGTTAATAGCAGAAGCCCAGCATCACCCCAGTGCTGGTATCACCCCAGTGCTGGTATCACCCCAGTGCTGATGCTAATCAGAGACTGCTCCAGGGTGGTCATGGACGTTCCTTCCCAATTAGCCTTGCCGCTCACCGTCCTTGCTGGGAGGCAAAGAAAGCTCCTAACGCAGGGAGAGAAGCGAAAACTTCACGCTGCCGTCGCAGCAGGATGGCATGCGATCACTTGAGCAAATGGTGGGTAGGAGGGGAAAAGGAGAGTTGAACTCACGCTGCTCTCACTGCACCTCAGTGGTGGGAGGCGTCAGGATCCCCCAGCACCGAGGGGAAGAGCTGGTGCAGACCCAAAGCCTTTGAGCGGGTCTGAAATATTCTGGGGATTTTAGTCCTGCAATTGCAACGCATCTGCACGGGATTCAAAGCAAAAGACGTCATTGATTTGATGCCAATGACCCCTGCATTAGGGAGGGTCATCAGGTCACACCTTTGCGGCCATCCCCCACACCGTTAACCCTTCAATGGGCACCCTCTCTTTCAGATAATGGCTACAGGGAGTGCCTTGCTAACGGCAGCTGGGCAGCGCGAGTCAACTATTCCCAGTGCCAGGAGATTCTCAGCGAAGAGGTAGGACCTTGGTAGCCCCTTGGCCGGGCTCTTGGCAGGATGGTGAGGGAAAGACAACGGAGTTTTGAAGGGCGACAGCATCCGGGTCAGGAACGGGCCAAGGGAGCTGTGGGCTGGGCGTGCAGCGCGATAAGGTTGCATGGAGCACATATTACCCCCTTCTTGATTTGCATTTTCATTCCCTGCCAAAAATAAAGCCACGCCTGTTGCCTTCCCTGTTAAAAATCCAAAAGGATTTGCAGCGTGAGGTCTCCTGGCCCCAGGGCCACTGGTGCATATCAGCGCGCCCTCCAGCCCCATCGTCCTCCTCCAGCTCCCTCCTGACACAAGCACTCAGTGAAAATCCCATCCCTCCCTGCTGGCAATGAAATAAAGGAGATGTTTAGGAAGCTGAAAGGGATGAAAAAAACAGAGACCAAGAATCACAAGCCTCTGAGTAGGTCAAGCCACCCCTCAGAGCAAGGGAGAAGAGATACAGGCTGTTCATTTGCAGTTGATAACCACCTCTGGTATTTAAGACGCTCATATCTCTTGCCAGGCATGGTTTTCTCACTCAGTTAATTGCTCATTCACAGGTTGGATGAGTGCCTAACAGCAGGAGCAATCAATTAATTTAATTATCGCTCACACCTTCCCACATCTCCTGCTCCCTCTGCCCAAATTCATCCCAGCCTCTCAGCTGCCCCCAGGGCAACGAGGAGTGAACTGAGACATCACATGTCGCTTTGCCAGCGAGCTCGGCTGAACTACAGCAGGATTTCCCCAGCCGAGCGGTGGGGATGTCCCAGTGCTGAGCAGGAGTGATGCCGGGGCAGCAATCGTGAGCTGCCCTGGCATAGGCAGATATGAAATGCCTGGGCCCTCTGTAGAGCCAGATTGGTGCCTCTCCTGGCCACGTTAGCCCCATCCAACGAGCCGTGTGCCCTCCCAACTCCGTCTCCACTGTCCTGCACCACGTGGGCTCTAGTTGCTCTCTGAAAAAGGACCCAAATTCTGCAGTGCAGCTCTCCGAGGTGACGTAGTGGAGGAGGTGGGTTTGTGGTGGTACCTGAGGCTGCTCCTAACCCTCTCCCCATCTCCCCCCCACCAGAAGAAAAGCAAGCTGCACTACCAAATCGCTGTCATCATCAACTACCTGGGGCACTGCGTCTCGCTGGGGGCCCTCCTCGTGGCCTTCGTGCTCTTCATGCGCCTGCGGTGAGTGACCTGACCCGCTGCTGTGCTCCTGCCAGGGCCACGAGCCAGGGAGGTCGCCCCACAGCCCTCAGGCTGGGGATGAACCCAGCCCCTGTGTTTTGCCATATCCTCTCCCACAGGCGTTGCTCTCCGCTCTGGGGGGATTGTGCCGATCTTGGGGGTATTTTCTTCCTGCTGCTTTCTTACAGCAGTGCGTTATGGAGGCAGAGGGTCCTCCTTGGTGCCTTCCACCTCTTGGCCTTGGTCCTGCTCACCTCACCCAGGGCATGGCCCCAGCAGCTCACCCTTGGAGTCCCAACAAAGACATTCAGCTCCAAAAATGGCCCTGTCACCCAGATGGCACGTGGCCAGCTCCCTGACACCCGTCACGCTCTGATGGTCCCTTGTCCCCTCTTCTCCAGGAGCATCCGGTGCCTGAGGAACATCATCCACTGGAACCTGATCACAGCCTTCATCCTGCGCAATGCCACGTGGTTCGTGGTGCAGCTCACGATGAACCCAGAGGTGCACGAGAGCAACGTGGTAGGTGCAGCTCTGCCAGGCAGCTGGCCTGAGCCTGGCCCCAAGCAGCTGGGGTGTGTGGGGAGCCCGAGGATCCTAGATGTGAGGCCACAAGAGCAGCTCGAGGGCCCAAATACGGCTGCCTGGTGGTTGGTGGACAACCCAGGCTTACGAGAAACATGCCTTCAATTGCTCTGCTGGGGTCTGTGTTGCTCTGTGCATCAGTTTTGCCATGGTAACACAGAGCTCTGCTCTTCACCCTCCCTGTCTCCTCCTAACCCCCTCGGCAGGCCTGGTGCCGCTTGGTCACTGCTGCCTACAATTACTTCCACGTCACCAACTTTTTCTGGATGTTCGGCGAGGGCTGCTACCTGCACACGGCCATCGTGCTCACCTACTCCACAGACAAGCTCCGCAAGTGGATGTTCATCTGCATCGGCTGGTGTAAGTACCAGGATTTCCTCGTCACCCACCGGGTACCCAGGGTTTTGGTGATGGGTGGTGCCCACCTCCAGCCTCTGCTCCAGCTCTTCTTGCACCCAAATAGCTGCAAAAATGCTGCCAGCAGCAGGAGGACAGGATTTTCATGGCCGTATCATCTCACTCTGTGGTTTGCCTTGTGTGAGCAAATCCCTGTTACAGCATGCTTTTGTGGCAACGTTGCACCCTTGAGACTCATCTGTGTGTTCACCTGCAGGTATCCCCTTTCCCATCATCGTCGCCTGGGCCATCGGGAAGCTGTACTACGACAACGAGAAGTGAGCCTGATTGCTCTCATTCCCCATTCTCCTCTCTATCCCAATTCCCCGGAGATCAGTTGTGCCAGAGGCTGTGGCAGGCGTGGATCATGCCTGGAGGGGTTGATACGAGGCAGTATACGTGGAAACGGTGGGAGGACAAGAAGAGAATATTCTTCCATTCTTTCTTTTATCCCACCTTTAAGCTTTCTGCCACGCGAGCCCTGCCTGCAGCCGCCTGCTGCTGCATTTTTCCCTTCAAAGGGCAAATGAGATTTTTTTTAAGGGGGAAAAGTGAGATTAAGCCAGAGCTCCTACAATGTGTTTGCTAAATGGAACTGGGATTTCATCTACCAGCAGAGACATAAGCTACCACCACCTGAGCCATTTTCACAGAGACTTGCTAATGGAGGACTTAACAGGCACCTGAGAGCTCATCACGCGGGCTGGGAAGTTAAAAGGAGCCCGTTTTGAAGAACGGCAGCTTGTCTTGTTTTTCAGTGTTAGGTTTGCCCCCTGACTTCGGCAGCCCTGTGCTACGCACGCAGACACAGCGCTGACTTGACAAAACCCACCAAGGTGCTCCCAGGACACGCTTACACCTGCGGGAGCTCCGGCAGGGTTTGCAGGGGACGGAGCGAAGCCGGACTCACGTGCGTGTAAGATTGTCCCTGCTCGTCCTGCAACAACCACTTCCCATGTCCATTCAGGGCCCATAAACACCCCCACAAGCCCCCATGTGCCTCCATATACCAGGTCCCCAGGGAAGTTATTCCATAGCGGCTATAGCAGTTTAAGTGGTGGTGATTTCACCCTACAGACAGTGACTTACACAGAGTGTACAAGGACAGGAGTAAATCCAGGTCACTTATGCTGCAGGCTTGTCCCCGACACCAGATGTCCCTGACACCGCTTGTCCTTGCCTTGCAGGTGCTGGTTTGGGAAGCGAGCAGGAGTTTATACCGACTACATTTATCAAGGCCCCATGATCCTGGTGCTTCTGGTAGGAGCAAAGCGACCTTGCTTGCTAAATGTAGGGTCCTTCCCGTCTGTGCGTGGCGTAAGGCTGTTCCTGAACAGGGTCTGACCCCTCCTTCAGCATCGCCCTACTGCAGCTGGCTATGCTGCTCGCCCTGCGCTCAAAGGGCGCCTTGAGCAAATCTGGGCACCTGACGCCCAATGTGAAATGGCGTGCACGCATCCTGCTGGCGTGGGATGGGCTAGAAAGGGAGCCTGGAGACCTCTCTCCGATAGGGATGCTCCCATCGGCAGAGTCCCGCATGCATCAGCAAGTCCCTCCATCCCTGCCCTGGCACCGTTTGGGCGAAGATGGGCGCTTTGCCAAGCGTTCACAGCAGCCTGGGGACCTCAGCCGCATTCCCTGATCTACATCACTTTGCTCCTGGCCCTTGGCTGAGCAGTGACGCTTGAACCAGGCATCACAGAGACCATAATTTGCTGGGGCTCTGCCCTTTTGGGAAGGGACAAAGAGGGGCAGAGGTGGCAACTCACAAGCAGCAGTGCCAGGGCCCAGCCTGTGTTTGTAGGGGGAAAACTGTGCGCAAGGTCCCAAGGCATTTCCTCCCTCCTTGCCCAACTCTGAGAAAACCCAAGGGAGTACTGGAGTACCAATCACTGGCACCAACCGGCAGCGCTGAGTAACCGAGCCTGCTTCTCATTTCCCAGCCCGTCAGGCAGCCAGGCCACTCCTCGTTGGTGTCAATTGTGCTCCGCTCTGAGCGCCGCCTTCCCGTGCTGTCATTAGCGTTTCGGCAGCCAGGAGAGTAGCCAAGCAGCTCCTTGCTGTGATGGCAGCCACGGTCCCTAAATCCCTTCAGCCACCTTATATTCCTCCTTCCCCTCCAACTTTTTACCCTTCAGCCGTTTCTCTACCGCTCACCCTTCCTCGCCAGTCTCCTGGTGTGCCCCGCTGCCCTGCTCCCTCGAACAAACTCCTAGATCTTACTGCTGAAGTGCTTTAAAAACAATCAGTGCAGGTGGCTGGTTCTGGTGCGTGGAAGGCAATAGCTCAGCTTCAAGAGGAAACATCCCCTGTCCCTGGCACGGCCCATTGCCTCTGCTGAGGAAACGGGAGGAAATGTTGGGGGAGCAGACGCTAGCCAGGTGCCCTCTTCCTTCCAGATCAACTTCATCTTTCTGTTCAACATAGTCCGAATCCTCATGACGAAGCTTCGAGCTTCAACTACATCGGAGACGATCCAGTACAGGTAAGGGCGTGAGCGACCCTGCAGAAAGCAGATCTAGAAACTGCATTGGCATGATCGGGGGGGATAGGAACCGCTCCATCAGCCAAGTATCACGGGGATGGGAGCACGGAGAGGCGTCTAAAAGCACCTCAAACGCTTTTTGGAGACACATGGCCATAGCATCTGAGGTTGTTGGAAAATCCTGGCCAGTGAGAGCTTTGTGATGGAGAACGTGGATGGCTGGATCCGCCTTTGAAGGGAGCTGGTGGGAGCTGAGTCTCTTGGCAAAAGCCTGTGCTGGTGGGACCCGGTCAGCTCACCAGCCCTGGAGCTGCAAATCCTGGCACGGAGGTGAGAATTAAATCGCCGCTCGGCGGCAAAGCAAAGGGCAAAGAAGGAGTAATGAATCAACGCCACCCCAAACAACTCCTCGTGAAGCGGCAAGGAGAAGGCAACGCTCTTGGCAGCACGCAGCAGGAAGATTTAACCCTTCCCTGCTGCAGAATATTTTGCAGACAACGTGGGAGCTGCACGGTCGGGGCAGCTCTCTGAAGCACCTGGAACAGGAGAAAACACCTTGGTCTTTATCAGTGCTTCTCTCTGGATCGTTTTCTGGGCAGGAATCGGGGAATCTCACTGTGTGCTGGGTGAAGAGAAGCAGGTTTGGGGTGAAGGGTGACTTTTTCAGCTGAGAATGGAAAAATTCAAATGCTATCAGCGGGAAATGCCAGCTTTGCTCATCACAGAGTATTGAGCTGAGACGAATAATTCAGCTTGAGGTGAGCAAAGATGAAGGTTATTGAAATAGGCTGCTTGGCCTCAGTCAGCACTTTTGAGAGATTTTTGATTTTCCACTATTTTCCTGATTTTGGCAGGGAAGGTTCTTCACGCCTGGGCAGAAGAACATTTTTCCGTTTCCAGAAACATTTTTGGGACAGGAAAACTTGGAGAGTTTGGCAGGTTACGAACTGTGCAGTCCTGCTTAAATTAGGCAAAAGACAGCCCTGGAGGGCTCCTGCTCATCTTGGACAACGGCTTTTGCTAAAAAGCTAATGCACGGCCCGCTACCATGGCTGCTTCCCTGGGGAAGCTACGCCGGTGTGTGTGCTGTCCCATGGTTCGCCCGCCTGAAGATACCCATGTGCTCTGTTATTTCCAGCTCCTCCGTGCCATCTGCCGTTTGTGTCAGCGGCTGTGGCTCTCCTCCAGGTCAGCGATGCAGCACGGGTCCCAAGCCCCATCCCTGCCCAGCCCAGACCTGCCAGGGATGGCTTTTCCTGTTTTCAACTAATGTTGGAATCTCTCCATTAGCAGGGTTTTTAAGCAAAAAGTGTTGACTTGGCGTTGTTCTTGTCCCCTAATCCAAATGAAGGAGATGCCAAGCCCTGATCCTTCCTCTTGTATCAGCACTATTACTCTTCACAAACCACACTTGTAATCTCATCAAGAAAATATATCAAATTAATTAGCTGAGATAAGTTTTCCATAAACCCATGGTGAAGGGTGGAAATTATTTCACTCTCCTTAATTCCTTTTTAATGGAGCCATAGATCAGCCAAGCAATCATTTCGTGCCGGCTCAAGGTCAGGCCTCCGCTATCCACTGCCCTTTTCTGGATGGAGAAACCGCAGAAGGCGCCCTGTGTTCAAACCTGCCCCGTCACTTGGGGATTGCATTGGAAAACTGCTCAACTCCGCTCCGTCCTCCCCGGTCACCGGTTTGCCCAGACCCAGCCAGACCAGTCCCAGCCATCCTGGTGCTGGGAGTGGGATGAGGAGAGTCCTCGTGCTCAGGGCAGCACTGCAGCACCTCAGGTCCATGTTTTCTCCCCAGGAAAGCAGTCAAGGCCACGCTGGTGCTGCTGCCCTTGCTGGGAATCACCTACATGCTGTTCTTTGTCAACCCGGGGGAGGATGAGATCTCCAGGATCGTCTTCATCTACTTCAACTCCTTTCTGGAGTCCTTCCAGGTATGGTCCTCAGCACCAGCGTCCATCCCAGTCCCCCCACCAAGGGATGTGGAGGAGCCTGTCCTGGCTGATGCCTCACCCCGCTTCTGCCCCCTCCCGAAACCAGACATCCCCAAACCCCAGCGTTGCTCCAAAGCTCCTGAGCCTGGGGATGCCTGCTGGCCATAGCTCCACGGTGACTCTGCCGCTTGTCTCCTTCCAGGGCTTCTTCGTCTCTGTCTTCTACTGCTTCCTGAACAGTGAGGTGAGCACCCGGGGCTGGGGGGTGCTCGGGGGGGTCTACAACTTTCCTTGCAAGCAGGCGCAAGCTCAGCCCNCTGCTGCTTGTCTCCTTCCAGGGCTTCTTCGTCTCTGTCTTCTACTGCTTCCTGAACAGTGAGGTGAGCACCCGGGGCTGGGGGGTGCTCGGGGGGGTCTACAACTTTCCTTGCAAGCAGGCGCAAGCTCAGCCCAAGGCTCTGCCCTTGCACAGGTTTGGAGGGTGCTGGCACCCAGTTCCCCAGCTGAAGGTGTTTGCTGATCAGAGTTCGTGCTTCATCTCTGGCTCCAGGCACATCTGCAGCCGTAGCTTGTGTCCAGATGGCAACGGCTACTGTCAGCGTCCCCCTCTGGAGGAGGAAAATCCACCTCCGAGAACAGATGCTCTGGGGGCGCACCCGTGTGATTTGGTGCAGCAGAGGAGCGAAGGGTCCCCCGATGCCTGGGAAATCCTTCCCCGGGGTGATCCCCATACGCACATGGGTACCCAAAACACAGAGGAGGGCACCTCCTGGGCTCTGACCCAAAACACAGGCAGCAGAAAGCAAAGGAGGTGAGAGTAGAGGCCGATCCCGGGGACGACCATTTGGGCAGCTCTTTTCTCTGCCTCCTCCCGAGTGCTCTTGCACCTTTGCTGGCTCGGGAGAGTTTGCCCCAGACAAGCTTGCTTTGGTACCAAATCATATATAACTGGTGCAGAAGGAAAAGGGGCTGGACCAGGGCTAGCTGGTGACCCAGGAGCACGTCACACCGTGCGATTCGTGGTGCTTCATCTCTCGATCGCAGCTGGGCTGGCTGGGGATTTCGGCGTTCGCCCCACCGCACCATCTCAGCCGCCTGCGTCCAGTGCCCATCTCCCGGGGCCATCCCACGCTGCAGTCGATGAAGAGGCATTTCTTCACTGTTTGCCTGCCACACACAGCACTTGGGCTGCTGTAGGGTGGAGTTACAGTTGAGGAAATGCCGCTATCGTTAGCCAGACAAGCCATAAAACCTCCCCAACTGCTGCTTGCATCAATCCCAGCCCCTTGCAGCAACCGACGCAGCATGTAAGATGCCTGCTGTCCTGTGGAGCCCCTGCTCGGATTTGTTTCTCCCTCTTGTTCCCATTTTGCGCCCAGAGGCACCACCGGTCGGGTTCGTCTCTCTTCACAGCTGCAAGGTCCGCATTTCAGCAGCATCGCATCAAACACAGCTGGGTGCCCTGGGAGGTGACAAGGGCTCCCGGGACTCTCCCTGCCCCTGGGGAGCTGGGTTTTGGTAGCATTTTTGGCTGAAAGGATGAGGATGGCTGGTGCCTCTGAACAACTTTGGACAGCTGCGTGGTGACTAAATGCCCCCTCCTCTGTCTCACCCCCTCAGGTCCGATCAGCTGTACGGAAGCGGTGGCACCG
Source organism: Steatornis caripensis (assembly GCA_013398225.1). Taxonomy (NCBI): domain Eukaryota; kingdom Metazoa; phylum Chordata; class Aves; order Caprimulgiformes; family Steatornithidae; genus Steatornis; species Steatornis caripensis. Next base: position 54,403 of record VZSC01015865.1, read on the forward strand.
ATGGCAGGACAAGCACTCCATCCGTGCCCGTGTGGCTCGGGCCATGTCCATCCCCACCTCCCCGACCCGCGTCAGCTTCCACAGCATCAAGCAGTCCACGGCCGTCTGAGCCAGGAGCGAGCTGCCACACGGGATGGGAGAGCTGGCGTCCCCACTGCGTGGGACCCCTGACATGGCACAGCACAGGAGCCAGGTCCTGCCTGCACCCACCAGTCTCACAGAGGGTGCACAAACTCGCTGCAGCTATGGAAAACCCCACAGAAGGTCCTGTCCCACTTGCTGGGACAGACCTGCAGGATAGGACAGCTGAGACGCTGCTTTGTCATCTCCCTGGCAGCGGTGTGACCTGCTGGGGTGGCAGAAGAAGCCGGAGGAGCACGGAGAGGTTGCAGCAGCCTCCCTGTCTGCCTCCATCCTGGGCACAATGCCTGTCAGAGTCCCATCACTGCCCCTCTCAAGTTTGTCACTGCTTCAAGGTGACATGACACCGGGACAGTGCTGGGACACCTTGTGGGGCTAATCCCTTGGGAAGCTGGGTCAGCCTTCCAGTGAGCGCGTGCTGGGATGCTGCTGGGCGGCCCAAACCCTCTGGGAGGGGCAAACCCCTCTGGGTTGACAGAGGATGGATGGACTACAGACGTTGCTTCATGTGGCCGTGGTTTTGTACCACTGGGGTTATTTGAGCCCTTCCCCTGCCCCTTGCTATTCCCCAGGACGTCCTGTAGCTGCTGCTTGGTCTGACCAGGTCATTTCTCATCTCAATGCCAAGGATGTGAGGCAGAGCAATTGGATGGGAGAGGGGAGGGAAACCATGCAGGGGATGAGGATGGATCCCAGGGGCTCTGAACAGCCACACGGAGGGAATTTGGGAGACGTGAAGTTTAGTTAATCCTGTGGTCCAGCCCAGCCCAGATGGGTCTACAGGTCCTTGCAAAGCCCCTGGACCTCAGGCTGACGCTGTGCCCCTGCTAGTGGGGTGGAAAGGCAAGGGAGCACTGCAGCGAAGCGGTGGCAGAGCTCCCCGAAGGCAGCTACTATCGTGACATGCCGTGGCTTTGCTCCTCTCCTCCCTGCCCCGCTCTTACCCGTGCAGGTGGGCTCAGTGCCAAAGCTGCTCCTTGCTCTTGTGCAGAGGACAGGGCCAAATCATTCCCACGCTGGGGTTAAGTGCCTTGGAGGAGTGGCAGCCTCCCTCCTCGTGCTGGGGACCTCAGATCGTCTCCCGTACACTTGCCAAGTCCCCGATCCACCCCCAACGCCCTGTTTCACGTGCTCACCGAAAGCAGCTGAGCACAGAGGTCCACGCAAGGTGGAGGGTTCTGCCCTGGCCTCCTCGGAGCCATGTTTTCCCTGCCCCATATGAGGTCTCGGGGCGCTCGAGCAGGGGAAGGATGGCAGAGGGGTTGTGGGCTGAGTCTGCTCTCTGCATCCCAGGGATTTTGCCACTGGGGCCCTACAGGGTCTGGTACGAGTCCCTTCACACGTCCGTGCCTCAGTTTCCCCACCGTAAAGAACAGGCATAAGTATTTCCTGCCCTGGGGAGATTTAAGCATCTTTGAAATTGTAGTACTGTTATTTCCTCAGAATACACCACCAGAAAGGAGTAAAATCTTTATTTCTTTAAAGGGAGGCATAGGCAAAACCCTCCAGGTTCTTTCTTTAAACATTTGAGAAGTTCAATAGTTTGAAGCAAATTCCTCCCGTTTCCCTCCCACTGAGATTTCCTACCTGCATGCCTACTGTGCAGCCAAAACCCAAAATATCCCATTGCCTGCAATAACGTGCTGGGAGCAGCAACAGCTCCCAGTGTGACGGAGTGACCACAGCGAGGACCGTACCCCGCGCGTGGGGTAGGCTTTGGTCCGTGTACAAGCTCGTTCATCACTAACCGTCCCAGAAACTGCCCCTTATGCAATATATGGGTGAGAAAAAGACTCCCAGGGTCATGCAAGGGGGAAAATGGCAGCTCCCAGCTTTACAGATGCTTTCTGCTGGTGTCCTACAAGGAGCAGACTTGTGTGTCCCCACCGTGGGTCAGTGTGATTTCTCTGCCAGGTGCTTCGGCAGGGGCTAACAAAGATCTGCCAGCTACGGAGAAGGGGAAATGCCCCAGGGAGCTTTTTCCACCGTACGTACAAGTGGCGTTAGCAAAAAGTAATGCACTCCGTGTTCAGTTTGGATTTTTCTAAAGTGGGGTCATTTTTGGTGGAAAAGAAGTGGGAAATTGAAAAACCAAAGAAAGAAACGCAAACAGAAGCATCTGTGTTCACGTCACTGTTCCTTCTCCTCTTGGCGGTCTGCTCCCACTGACATGACTTTGCTTTCTGTAGCTGGAGAAGTGTGTGTATTCTCAGCCTTGTTTGATTAAAATTACTTTGATTCCTTTCACAAGGAATTTTGGAGCATGTTTACCTTTTGGAAAAGACAGTCCCCTCCCCGCTTTCCATGGGAGCATCCTCGCACTGCACCGGGCTCAGCATCCCGCTGGCCACAGAGGCACCTGGGGCAGCTGGTGGCCTTTTTGTCCCCTCTCTAGCCCATGTCCACCCGGCCACAGCGTGGAGGTGGGATACAGGCTCTCCGTGAAGGCATCAACGCTATCTCATCTCAGGGCGGTGAAGAGCAGCCTGTGTGGGTGCAGGTGCCAAGGGCTTGAGAAACTCCTCCAAGTTTTCCGTGATGCTCCCTCTCACCAGCTGAGCTAAGACAGAATAAAAATGTAATGTGCTTCGTAGCAGGGGGGAGAGCCAATTAAACTCAAATTTCGTTTCATACATCAATGTTTACAAGTGAAATTCAGACACAAACATCTCTTTCTGGTCAAGTTCTTCCGTTGCAGAATTAATTTGTTCATCGTACAGAGCCTTGGAGAGCGCTGTAATTCGGTAAGCACCATGCACATAAATAATAATTACAGGTTCCTGCTGATTACATGATTGTATTTAAAGTTATCAAGTAATTCTGAGATTAACGGCCTGCCAATCCTGTGCTCTTGATGAGGTTGCAGCCTCCTGAGATAATCCTGCATTAACCCTTGATGTTACCCTGGCACCTCTTGGGGCTGGGAGAGGCGAAGTGGGACCCCAAGGATGGGACGTCGTGGTGCTATGGGACATCTCAGGCCGGGAGTGAGGCAGACCCACAGGAGCCTCTCCAGCACAGAGATGGAATTTAATTTAGCTTCTTTATTTGATTAAAACGTGAAACCCACCATGGGGTTTGCCTCCACCCCTGGAATTGCTCCCCAGCCTCAGCCCTACCACCCACGGTCGAAGCTCAGGGGTCCTGACTGCCCTGCGCTACATCCCCAGCAAACCAAGAGCCGGCAGAGGAGAAAACCTGCCATTCAGAGCCTGAATGGAGGAAGAGGAAAGCTCATGANTCTTTCTGGTCAAGTTCTTCCGTTGCAGAATTAATTTGTTCATCGTACAGAGCCTTGGAGAGCGCTGTAATTCGGTAAGCACCATGCACATAAATAATAATTACAGGTTCCTGCTGATTACATGATTGTATTTAAAGTTATCAAGTAATTCTGAGATTAACGGCCTGCCAATCCTGTGCTCTTGATGAGGTTGCAGCCTCCTGAGATAATCCTGCATTAACCCTTGATGTTACCCTGGCACCTCTTGGGGCTGGGAGAGGCGAAGTGGGACCCCAAGGATGGGACCTCGTGGTGCTATGGGACATCTCAGGCCGGGAGTGAGGCAGACCCACAGGAGCCTCTCCAGCACAGAGATGGAATTTAATTTAGCTTCTTTATTTGATTAAAACGTGAAACCCACCATGGGGTTTGCCTCCACCCCTGGAATTGCTCCCCAGCCTCAGCCCTACCACCCACGGTCGAAGCTCAGGGGTCCTGACTGCCCTGCGCTACATCCCCAGCAAACCAAGAGCCGGCAGAGTTGAAAACCTGCCATTCAGAGCCTGAATGGAGGAAGAGGAAAGCTCATGATCCTGATCCGCTGCGGAGGATCTGAGCTTTCAACCTACCTTTCAGCCAGGCTGCCCTGGGCAAACGTCCTCGCTGCCAGAGCCAGGACCTTGCAATGCGGGCTCCGCCGCCGTGGGCACGATGCACTGTCCGTCATTCAGAGGGTTCACAGCTTGTGTTTAAAGCCAAGCAGGACTATCATTCCTCTTCCTCCTCCCCGGCTCAGACACCGAATTTCTGCCTGCTTGTCCACAGCTTTGGGCCATTCCTGGGTGTTTAACCCTCTCTGCACCTTCGCAGGCTGGCAATGACCCTGGAAGGGGTGGGGGGGGGGGAGGGGAGAGGAAATCTCACGGCAGTTTACAGCCCAGTGGGCTCACTTGTGGCTTTCAGCACCGTCCGCCCCAAGATGCCTCTTGCCTGCGATGTGTTGTCCTTCCAGCACTGCCAAACCCCCAAATAAATATTTCATCCTGTAATTCTGATGCCCTCTCTCTCACTGCTCTCCCTCCAGCGGGAGCCTCCC